>CM026083.1:4687500-5237500 GCA_014839685.1 Anableps anableps
CTTCTTTTCAGTTGAATTGTAAAAGATACATGGATTCTGGAATTCTCAGTTCTTACATCACATAAAAAGCATTTTGACTGCTGCATATCAAGTTTTGAAACTACTGAATAAAGCAGTTTATTCGTTTATATTAGCGTTACACAAATCCCATTTTAAAATAAAGGACTGATTATTCATGGTGGTATAAAACATGTTTAATCTTTAATGGCTTTAATGAAAAACTACTTAAATCACAGAAAAAACTGATTGAAACTACATTATTGATTTTTGTTTTTAACAATTAAATTCCAAATTGGTTTAATGCAATAAACTGCATTTAATAATAGAAATATCCTTTATTGTCCCACAGAAGGAAAATACAGGTGCAACAGCAGCATAAAGATATATAGGTTCACACAAAAGCTCCAAAAGCATTGAACATATATATATATATATATATATATATATATATATATATATATATATATATATATATATATATATATATATATATATATATATATATATATATATATATAAACAAGATTAACAATAGCAATAATAATCTACTGTACCAGATTATAACATCAAAATACTGAGCAGTTATCGTACTCATTATCCAAGGGATGCAAAACTGAGTAGGATGACTTTTTTTCTTTAAAATGTCCATAATGTGCCTGTATACTGAACAGTAAAATGACGACTGTTTACAATACAGTATATCAGTGCAGAAAAACAGATGTGTAGTCTGGTTGTCTAGCAAATAGAAAGAGGCTGAACTATGTTACTGGGTACCTCAAACTGCAGTTTTACCAGTTATACAGATTGGCTTAGCATGTCAATTGGGATTCCTTCTTTTGAAAAACAGAATCCCCTCTCAAGAAAATTCCACTCTCTGGGCAACTGCCAAACCCAGCTGTTAATAAGATGCAGCTGCTCAGTCAAAGCAAATCATTACAAGAAACTGGACAGACGTTTTTCTAAACTGTTTGACAGTCACATGAAGCCTGAAATTCTGCAGGTATTGACACTGCAGAAAGTGTACTTCACTTTGAAAAGAGGATGGCTACCAAAAAGGGGAGCTGTTATGTTCGAGGGAGCTCAGCAATGGCTGGAAGTTTCTACTTGCTCCCGAAGGATGAGAGACCCAGAGAAGAGTGGCTGAAGTTCATTTATGGGGAAGGACCACACAATTATAACGATGTTCAGCACATTTTACTGAAGAGTTTCCCAGATGTGGTTGTAGCCAATCAGAGTGAAGTCAGCTGGGTAGAGCCACATATCATGACCGTCCCCAACCCTTTTACAGAGGAGGGACATCTGACCTGCTAAAACAACCCCCTGCAAAGGGGTGCAGTATTTTTTTTTAATGAAATTCTTTGGACTTTTCTCATTTGCAGCAATATGAACTACATGAAATAGTTTATAGTGATGTCACCACCCCTTTAAGCACAGAAGACTTTTTCCAGTCTTCCTAGGCCATCATAGGAAATAATGTCTTGAGAATCAGACACAAAGGCATGGCCAGAATGGAAAAGATCGTGCCACATGTGTCGTAACTGCAAATTAAAACCATTGTGGTTTTACCCTTTAAATAGGTTACATTGCCTTTACGAGATTTGGTTCACATTACTGCTTTGTGAAATTTACAGCAGACTGTCGTGATTATGGTAATGAATGTTTGCACCATCTTCCTGTCTATAAAGCCTGTTTGAATAATAAAAATATGTTGTGAATTCTAAAACAAACCAAAAAAACATTGTGGTTTTTGGCAGTGCCATGAAGACAAATAAGTTTTGTTTTATCTCTTTCATCTTTTATTTATTTACTATTTTGGGAAACAAACATCGCTGCAGACAGAATGCCAACAGACTTAAATGACTGATTAAAGACACAGCTATCCGGGGACACATTTGTCTACAAATCTAAGTAATAGATTTTGTAGTGAAAAATGAGTTTGCTAAAAAGATGTTTGGATACATTGTGAGGAAAATGTTTTAGTTACCTTACTTGAATTGAGGTAAATAAAACAATGTATTTCTGCAAAACATTTAATTGAGTCTGGAAATTTTTACTAATGGGCAGAAATCATTTGTTAATACTGTTTATTTGATGGACTTCATCTGTTTTTGAGTAGGTGAACAGTAGTTTCTTGTTTGAGTTAGCAAACTATTCCAATGAGGGGGAAAAGGCCCAAATTAGAGAGATATCAGAAACGGCTTCTTTTTTTTATTTAAACGTGTCCTGTCCAGCAGTGTGGCACTCAGAATTGTCTGAATGTTTAGGTAAGGCCAAACGGATTTGCTTTCACAAGCTGAGCATTGCGGCTTTTGCCATGATGTGGCGAAAGATGGAAAAAAAAAAAAAAGAAAAGAAACGGATTCATAATGTTATTGCTGTTAAAACAAAAAGTATATTCGGCTTAACAAAAATAAACAAAATGATTATGGAATTTACCATGTCAGCAGTTCGCCTGCTTAGTGCAGCTCGCATTACTCGAGCAACAGTGTTTATATTCATGTGAGAGAATGTAGTATCCATTCATAACTCTGAGATTTCAAAAAGGCTTCCAGGTAAGAGTGACTAGTTTAAGAATATAAGTGTTTTATGTGATTTTCTTGAAATAATCCAGACTAAACTGTAAGACTACAGTCATGGCTAAAAGTCATTTTGTTGCCTTTGGTTTGTCACAGATGAAAACATCTTGTTTTTCCTGAATGTTTCAGTTAGAATTGGCTGCTTTCCTGCCCTTCTTTTCACATTGCAGCTATTTAAAAGTCTCTCTCTCTCTCTCTTTGTGTGTGTGTGTGTGTGTGTGTGTGTGTGTGTGTGTGTGTGTGTGTGTGTGTGTGTGTGTGTGTGTGTGTACCAGACCTTTGGGTATGACTGTGGTAAAAGACCTGATTGATGACTAAAAAAGGGCCTCTGAATGCTCTTGCTCTCTTAAAGAATAAGGTGATGCAGGTATCCAAACTTTCCCATCACTTAATTGTCTGCCTTTTGTTTCAGTAGAGATCGGGGAAAAAAACAATGCCATAACTTTGCTTTACAATGGATCTGATCATCTCATACAATGCCACAAAAAATGAGTTTGCCCCTTTTACACTTGGGGTCAGTGAAGTCTTGAGGAGAGCGCTGTGTGGTTTCAGGAGTTTAAATAACTTAGCCTCTGAGACACTTACTAACACAAAGTTTCAGAAGCGTTGCTGTTTTGGCTTATCTCTGCATTCATCAGTAGCTGTTTCAGATTAATACATTACCTCGCTTAAAGGAGACAGTAGATACTTTAGTGGAGAGTTCTGAAAAAGCGTGTACAGCACCTTTAACATTAATTGGTCCCTTCATTAGCACAAAAACTGCTTAAAATATGCAAAATACTTGTATTTAATGAGGTAAAAAAAAATCACATTATTATTGCAAAATAATTATTTTACAATACTTCAGTTTTTTTCAGTGTTGAATTATGAATTAGGCTACTCCAATAAAAGATTAATTTGATACTTTTTACACATCTTTTTCCAGGCATCGTCATAAGTACAGAATTCAGTGTATAAAATGGCAACATTTCGTGGCTGAAGAGATTGAACAAAATACATTTACCAGATTAAAAAAAAACCAAGCAGTGAAAATCTTTGTGTAAAAAGATGAATAAACAAACTAAAATAAGTTTTCTCCTTTCATTGCACAATCTGTATAACCTTCTGAGACCTTATGGCTGTAGAAGGAAACCACTTCCCACCCGCCCTGACAAAGGAGGTTTGAAGGAAAAACAAATACAACAATGCGCTAGTGGCAACAGAAATTCCTTTACAGACCTACTTCTCTACCTGAAACCCTCAGTTTGATCATGAAGCAAAACTAGATTTGCAGAAGCAAAACAAACTAGAACCAATAAGTTGATTTCTGACATGCCCCACTACAGATACAATGGTAAAACAGGCAATATTTAAATGGGAGTGCAGGACGGGACCACAACATACACAGCAATAAGTTAATCCATCTTTTAGGCTAAGAAAATGTAGAGCATTGTATGAGCAGGCGGTAAGGCACCCCTGAATGGCTGCCAATGGAAATTCAAGGAATTCTCAAACATGCATGAATGGGTCAAAGCAACACTTTGTGTTTGATGAGGAAATAATATTATAACACGATATAAATCTCAAAAAGGTGATTTTGCATAATACCCCCCGTTTAACATACATTAATACGCACAGTGGTAACTGTCGTGGCACTACCGCAGAAGCTAACCTCTGTGGTCCTTTTTCCACTCTTGGGTGGACAGACAATAACTAACATAGAAAATGGTGCTCCTGGATTGGCTGCTTTGCAGATGCCAGCCAATCGCATTATCAATTAGCATTGTGCCTGAGTATCTCAGCATCCCAAGCTTCATGTTGTTTTGAATATTTTAGATATGCTCTATGAAGAAATACAGTGCTGTGCAAAAGTTTTACGCAGGTGTGACAAAATGCTGTAAACAAAGAGTGCTTTCAAAAGTGGAAGTGTTAATCATTTATTTTCATCAATCAACAAAATGCAGTAAATGAGCAAAAGAGAAATGTAAATCAAATCAATATTTGGTGTGACCACCCTTTGCCTTCAAAACAACATCAATTCTTCTAGGTACACTTGCACGCAGTTTTTGAAGGAACTTGGCTGGTAGGTTGTTCCAGATATTTTGGAGAACTAACCACAGATCATCTGTGGATGTAGGCTTTCTCGCATCCTTCTGTCTTTTCATGTAATCCCAAACACACTCGAGGATGTTGAGATCAGGGCTCTGTGGAGGCTATACCATCACTTCCGGTACTTCTTGTTCTTGTTTATGCTGAAGATAGTTTTTAATGACTTTGACTGTATGTTTGGGGTCGTTATCCTGCTGAAAAATAAATTTGGGGCCAATCATATGCCTCCTTGGTGGTATTGTATAATGAATAAGTATCTGCCTGTATTTTTCAGCATTGAGAACACCACTAATCCTGACAAAGTCTTCAACCCCTTTTGTGGAAATGCAACCCCAGATGTTCGAGGACTCTCCAACATGCTTCTCTGTTGTCTGCAGACACTCATTATTGTACTGCTCTCCCTTCGACGAACAAACTTCGATGAACAAACTGTTCCACTGGTTTCTGCCAGTTCTGTGCTGATGGCACTGCTGGACATCTTCTAATTTTGAAGGGTAATAAGCTTGATGTGTCTTTCATCTGCTGCACTAAGTTTTCTTTGCCGACCACTGTGTCCACAGTCCTCAACGTTGCCCGTTTCTTTGTGCTTCTTCAAAAGAGCTTGAACAGCACATCTTGAAACCCCAGTCTGCTTTGAAATTGTTGTTTGGGAGAGACCTTGCTGATGCAATACAACTGCCTTGTGTCTTGTTGCTGTGCTCAATCTTGCCATGACATGAAATTGTCTTTCACAACCTCACCTTGGCAGCAGAGTTTGGCTCTTCCTCACCCAGTTTTAAGTCACCTACACAGCTGTTTCAGTTCATGACTGTGTTACAACCTATGTGTGACACTGATGATCATTAGGACCTGTTTGGTATAATTGGTCGATCTTACACCCGACTATAACCCAACAAAATCCCTGACATTGTGCAAGTGTACCTATAATGCTAATGCTGGTTTTAAGGCAAAAGGTAGTAACACCAAATACTGATTTGATTTAGATTTTTGTTTTGTTCGCTCACTTTGCATTTCGTAAATTGAGAAAAATAAACAATCATCATTTATATTTCTGAACGCATTCTTTGTTTACAGCATTTTTTTCTACACCTGCCAAAGCTTTTGCACAGTACTGAATGCTTATAGGCAAATTTTCAGCAAATAGTTTGGAGTTGCGTTCCATAGAAATATCCACGAATAGAGGAATCTGCGAATACTGCACCGTGAATAGGTGGGGGTCCACTGTAGTTGGTTTCAGACAAAGTTAATTAGAGCCATTGTGGAAGATCTAAAGAGCCACTTGCTGCTCTGAAGCCGCAGGTTGCAGACCCCTGATCTAAAACAATGAATATAATAATCCTTTATCTGTACTTAAGTGGGGAAATTTACAGTGTATCAGCACTAAACTGATACATATATACCTTAAAACAATAATAAAACTAAAATAAAAAGGGAAGAATTTATATAAAATTGTGCAAAAAATAAAAAAGAATCTAAATCATGGTCTTTTTGGGAATGTGCTTTTTTATTTGTGCAAAAAGTCCATGTGCATGAACATAGATAACATGTTGCATGTGCAGTAAACAGGAAGTTTATTGAAAAACCCCCCAAAACCTTGTACAGCAAAAAGTCACGCTACTTTATTTAGGTTGTTGGGAGGAGCAGCAGTTATAAAGTTGAATGGCGCCTGAGAGGAACCCAGGGAGGAACTGGCAAGGCTTTGTGAAGTTATGATGCACCAGCCAGTCACTAAAGGACACTTCTTAGTACCTGCATGATGTCATGCATAATATGGGAGAGTGAGTAAATTTTGTTGGAATTTTCCTGGCTCCTACCAGCAGCACTGCTTCAGAGAACATTCCAATGCAGAGTTGGGTTTCCTGAAGAGCCTATCCGGTTGTTTCCTTTCAGCTATCGATAAACTGATGCTCTAGCTGACGAGAATGTGGAATGTGGTCAGTGCTACCACAGATGTACAAAAAAGTATTCAGGAACCCCTTCTGTACTGTAAAAGACCTCCATAGTGCCAGTGTTAGAACACATAACATTTTGAGAAGGTGAGGATGATGGCTATGCTCCATCTGTGAAAAAAGGATCTCTGCTTGGGAATTTTCTTAATCACCTTGTTGGTGCATTTCTCTCTTTTGTTCTCTTTCTTTTCTGTGCTCTCACACCATTCATTCACAAAAATAATAGATTAATTATTTGCCTGAGCTGTTGCCCTGGTGAGCTCTTACCAAAGTTTGCTGGAACAGAACTGACACAACACAACTGCAACTGAAATATGACAGCAATGACCCATTGATAATACTTACTTTCACGCTGTGGAAACATTTTACTTACCATAGAGGATTTTTTTTCAACTAATCATGCATGACCAAATTTCTGATAAAATATCTTATTTGGGGACACCTTTTGAAGTTTTGTTTCCTAATGATCAGTTGATCCTTCAGGATGAAAACAAAATAAACCAGATGTGATTTTATAAAAAGTTAACATACCTGGTCCTGAGGCAGCAGAACACTGAATTTCACCCCAATAATCTGTGTGTCTATGTATATTTCAGAATGAGAGAGCATCAAAAAACATATATTTACTTAAAAGATGTGACAGAACTTTTATTTCCTCATGTTTAGACCCACACAACAGCAATTTTAGCCTCCACATTGTTATGGCTGACCTTTGTGCCTTTCCTGTCTGTTGTGTTTGTTGTTCCCTAAGAAACCACTTAAGGTCTTCAGAAAACAACTGGATTTAAACTGAGGTTAAATTAAAATTTAGTAATTTAACCTCAGTAAAAGACTGGATTAGGCATATTCGAATAAAACTGACTAAGTTCTCACCACATTTTCCTGATATTGATTTGGAAAAGGTGTCAGAAACTGTCTTTTTTTCTGTCGCTTCACAATTTTGCTCTCCTTTTTGTTGGTCCATCACATAGTCACAGTAAAACTACGCTGAAGTTTGTGACTGCAATGTGACTAAATATCAAAAGGTTTTACAGTCATGAATACTTTTGCAAATATGGTGGTGTATATAAGTATTTTTCCTTTTGTTTGGAGTGTTCTTTGCCTTGTCACAACTTAAAGTTGTGCTGTTGTGAAGTGTGATGAACCCCCTCAGAGAAACCTTTGGAAACCAATAAAAACTGCTTAACATTCCAGTCTGTGGCTCATTGGTAAACTGATCAAATATCCATAAAATAACCCAGATGTACTGGGAGCCTGTTGAAGGTGTACCCCACCTCTCGCCCAACGCCTGCTGAAGACACCAACCACCTCACAACTCTGATTCTGGTGTATTAACTTCATGATATTGTCTGATGTGGCATAATGAAACCTACTTGTGTTGTTGAATCACATTTTTGCCACCCAGTGTTTGCACAGTTGAACCTGAATTAACTCTTTCTGCAGAGTTGCGTGTTTTGCATAGAGGTTTGCACACTGCAGCCATAACATTGTTGCGATACTGGCAATACAGGACAGTCTGGAACAATGACTCAAAGATGGAGATATGAAACATGAAGGTCTGTAGGATGTAAAGATAAAAGAATAATATTAAGTTCCAAAGTTTGTGGAATGGAGTGTTGATTGGAGATGTTTTCCAGGTGTTGCTGGACTGATCCCCCTGGATTGTAAAGGCTTCTGTTTTGGTTTTTTTTTTTCATTGTTGTATTTTTCAGCCTTTGATCCATTAGTTTGGGTTTGTTTTTCTTAGTCAGTGGCAGTGTAAGGAATGCACTGAGCTTCTTGTTATAAATGTTTTATGTTCCATTTTTAGATTTGCAATGCATTTTAATTTAGAAAACTTAAAGTTTCATCACTCTCAGGCAAACTCTTAAAAATAGAATGGCTTCAATTGGCCCTCTAAACACTTTTTACTGGAGTGACTATTCTCACTCTTCTATAAATCCTCAAATTCAAGAAATCTCAATGACAGGCCAACTAATTTTTTACTATCATCAGTTGGTGCTGTATATTTATTTTGCAAACCTGTTGTAATCTGCTGAATAGTACAAGCTCTGTTATTATTTTACAGGAATCCAGTTTTATACTCTGAGTAATTTACTGGATTGGTTTTATGAGCACAAAAAAATGAACTCAGTCACTTTTTACCTTCTGGAAGATTAACTTGAAATATTACATTTAAATCATTATGTATTACCCAAAAAGAGGGTCTATTGAGACACATAAATTGTTTAGCTGCTCTATGCAAGATTTCATAAAACATTTATGAACAAACTGGACAAAACAGATCAAATAACATACTATCTATTGCTCTCCACTGGAAATACAGCAATATCTCATCCCCTCAGTTCTCCAATCACTTAACATGTGACGTTTAATAGGGGGACAATGAGGAAGGAAGGCGCAGCTTACTGCAGGGTGCTGAGTTGTGTCTGAGCTCATATATGGTGATATTGCAGTCAGCGACACTTTGTATAATGTTTCCTCTTTCACTTAGTAGGCTTCTGAAAGTGTATTTGAGATGCTGTGTCCAACAAGAAAAAGTGAGACACCATAAGATGATTTACTATTATAGGGAATCAGACGGACTCCACAGTTTTAGCTCTGTAGCCAGATTCCTTGACAAGGGATGAACTCTCTCATACTTTGGAGTTGTTTAGTTAGTGAACTCTCTAAGGCCAATGCAAACATTCTGTTGTCATTTTGTCTGGGTACCTTAGTGTTGGTGGTTGTAGTCCTTTGACCGAGAATCTAGATCAGGCATCTGTAGTTAGGCAGAGCAGTTTAGATTCAGTATCTTTAAATTCTCTAAGTAGTGTTTTGGACAAGATGCTTCCAAGAGAATCAGTTGTTTTTCTCAAGTGTTAAAAGGTTAGTTAAACCTCGAATGGTGTGAGCACGTTTGACCTGCACTTACCTAGTGCTGTTTTGTTTAGTAAGTTGTCTGTTTGATATATTTTCATGGGAATTGACATGCATAGATGACAAAATGGCATCTAAGAATTTTAACCCCAGGCAATGACAGGATGTCCTCAGGTAAACTTTTGTTCAACTTTACGGTTAGGTTACAATTGCGATGTAATTATGTCCTCAACTTTTTTGACAGTTGAATTGTTGAGGAATTGTCACACGTGAGAAGAGTAATTTTCCTAAAACAGGATGTACTCGATAGCATATGAACTGTAGCTTTCTTCTCTGTATAATAGGCGATTGTAAGAAAACATTAAAAGGATCATTTGGAAGTTCTACTATATGGTTCTGTGAAGTTATTGTCAGTAATAATTGCTTTATCAGTAGCAGATAGATATTAAATAACAGCGAGTTTGTATAAAAGTGATGAAATCCTCAAACTAGTCAGCAGAACCCCTCGGTTTAGCTGATTTCAACATTTTAAAACATCATAAAGATTAAAACGAGCCCATCTGTGGAATACGATAGCAGACATTAAAGACTTGTATTTTTGTAAGAGACCGTTGTTTAGACTCTCGCTGATTTTTTTCATATAAACATCATCCATTTTGACTCGCTTAGGGTTATGTTGGCTCCAGCTGTGTCGATCCGCCTTATCAGCTGGGACTGTCAGTCCCCTTTTAGACCACTAACATTGGAGTAAACTTTTGAGTCTCAGTACTGGCTGTCATTTGTGCAATACATCAAAGACAGTACCTTCCTATATTTTTCTGGGTCTTGTAGGTGTCTGGTCTTTATCCTGGCAGACTGACTATCAGCTCTGCCAACACAACTTATACAACTTCCTGATATTCACAGACTTTAGGGACCACAGCTGATGGTGATTTGCCAAAATTTGCAAATACTTGTCGATCCCTCTAAAAACACTTACACCTGCCTATTTTAATAGTCCACACACCAAATATGCTTAATATGCACAGCGAAAACCATCTGAGCACTACCAGAAGCTAATATCTACACAGTCTTCTTTATTTCTGCTCTTGGGGGTATAGCCAATCATGGATTGGCTGCTTTGCAAACGCCAGCCAGCAACATGTCAAATAGAATTGCACCAAGGTATTTCAGCTCCCCATTTGCATTTTTTCTATTTCACATATGCGCTACAAAATTTAGTGAATAAGAGTGTTATGATTTGAAGTTATGTTCAAAATCTACAAATAACAAACTGAATAAGCGGGGCTCCACTATAACATGGATGCCATTTGGCTTAGGAAACAGTGACACCATTAACTACAGCCTCATGGCAAGTGTACATAGTTTACTATTGATTAAAATAGCATTGCATAGATATGAACTTTTTTTCAGATCAAGTGGTTTTTAAATGGTTAAAACTAGCTAAAATGGAGTTTGCATGCATAGATGTTGGCCTTTCACCACACTGAAGATTTCTTCAGTTTTCTACAAACTCACTGAAAGAAGACATCTTTCTTCTCCAAGCAAGGGAACTGCTGCTGATAACTTCACTGAATCTCACCCTAAAAAATCTGAATTATAACCTGAAAAATAGTTGTCTGACTAGCTTAATGTCTGATAATGTTGTAGGTATTTCATTTCTGCTCTGGTGCACCGGGACATTTTTTTCAAAAAGAAAACACTGGCTAAAGAGAGAGGCTCATTTCTGTTTTTCTGGACCTCATGGTCCATGTTCTTTAAGACATGGAAAATGAGGTAATCAGTGGCATACAGTTATTTGGTCAGAAATTAAACTGCCAGCAAAATAAATTTTCTGTTTTATAACCTGCTGAAAATGATTCTGACTCAAGGTGCAGTAACCCTCAGGACCACCAAGTCAACTGTTAGAGCTGATGTAAGAACTATGCAAGCCATGAATAACATCTTCTGTTAACAAAATAAAACTTGATTCAGGGAACTAATAATGTTCCATTCCTCAAACATTTCAGCTAACCAGAGTTTTTCAGGGCTTGTTATACAGAACCACCAAGATTTCATCTTGTGCTATTTGTTAAATGAACTTCTGTGACATGGTCAATACAATAAGCAGTATGGATACATATTGCTCTTGCCATATGGGTTATTGTTATTAGTGGGAATGCTTCAATCAGCTCAGCAGTTTTTACATTAAAACTCTTTGACCTGTAAGAGAAAATCAGAAAAACTTTTTAAAAAATCAGATTTTCTGTAAATTAAATGCATAAAAACTGAAAGTTGTGCTTTTTTCCTGTCTGCAGGCAGACTAACAAGCATCATAATCTTTGTTTTGAGTTGAACAAAAGTCAGACCTCCTAGCCCTATCACTAGTCTCTGTAATTTCTTTGTGTCCTTTTTACGGCCTGCTTCTTGCACCTGGGGCACCGATGCATCTGATTTACTATCAATCATCCAGACCTTTTCAAAGTGCAGCAGCTGTATTCAGTTTTACTCACAATACAATATTAGCTCATTACATAATACTGGATAGTTTCTATTGCTGAATGTGTAAACTGGTAATTGTTTGCTGCCTACCACCCTTTGGTTATGAAGACTTTACCTTTACAGTAAATTCAGAATTGAAACAGGCATACTGACAGCTTTGTGTTCTTTTTAATGCAACAGACGTACTTAACCCAGAAGAGTGAAGGGAATATTACAGATTTGGGTATTAATGTTTCTCCTAGACTGGCACAGTTAAGAAAACTAAACCACATTAGGATGGGTTTTGTGCCGTCTAGTACAATTACATCCACACTCTCTGGTTCTATCCACCTGTTCAGGGGTTCTGGTGCTGGATATGTGAAGACTTATAGTGTCTGAAATGTATATATATTCTACAATCCCCTCAATTTGCTTGTTGGGCAACTTAGATTATGTCACTATGGAAACAAATCTAGTTCACATGGTTCTCACTACCTTATCTATCGCAAAGAAAACTATTCTCAAGAACTGGATAAAAACAAATACTCTTAGTATTAGCCAGTGTAGAGACCTGTTGTTGGACGACATCAGTCTTGAGACAGCATCTGCCTTCACATTAGATCAGTCTCTTCTTTGATCGGCTCCATCACCTCGTGGGGGCATTTGGTTTTGTCCTCCGGCACATTGTTGCTGGTGTGGGGGGATGTATGGGTAAGATGTGCCTGGGGGTTCCCTTGGTGTGGGTTTACTGGAAGTCCAGGGGTTATGGCCCCCACCTACATGGGGCTTTGGTGGCTTTAGGAGGTGACTTCTGGTGGCTGCATGTGATGCTTTTAGTTGTTCTGTGCTGATAGGCATGTGGCTGGCCAGCTGGCCATGCTGCTCCTGAGTGGGTTTTAAGTGCTCTATATAACAACGTGCATCTCAATGCCATATTTGAGGGGGCAGAGAGAAGCTTGGGGTCTTTCCTTACACCAGTTCTCTGTTTGCCATCTGGGGTTGGAGGCCAGGAGGAGGAGCAGCCCATCTGGTTGGGGACCATCTCCTGGGTTCAGGGGCTGGCTTCCCCTCTGGGGTATCTGGACCTGGGAGTATAGAGTGTGTATACCAGGGATTCCCAAGTCCAGTCCTCAAGAGCTACGTGGACTGGACTTTGGCACCCCTGGTGTATACTATAGGGAGTCCAAGTGTGTGTACGATGTTCTTCCTTCTTTACACTGGGTGTGAGTATCTGTGTGTGTGTGCACGAGGGTGGGAACATGTGATTGCGTCTGTGTGTGCCTGTTAAGCTGCTAGGTCAGGTCTTGGACTTCCCTCTCTCCTAGAACATCTCAAGCCTCCTGCCAAATGTGATACAAAACAACCCCCCCGTCCAACTACCTGCCGGTGGTGGTTGGTACGTTGGTAGTTCTTGGTGTGTGGGTGCTCGGGTGTGTGCCAGCTCACTCCTGGTTGTTGGTTGAGGGGGCCTGGGTCCCTGGCTCTGTCGGGGCGGGGGGATTGTGGAATCATGAAGACTGAACATACCTGAAGCAACATAGACCTGCGATGCTTTGTTCTTGTATCCTCCTGTATGAGAGGTTAAAGAGTTCTCAGAGTAATTTTGGTTGATTAGCCACTTCTGGGAAGTTTCAGTAGTGTTCCATCTTTTCTCCACTTATGGATAATGTCTCTGAATGTGGTTAAATAGAGTGCAAACATCCTAAAATGACTTTGCAACCATTTGACTTTCTTTCGTATTTACTCTGAAATAACTTTAGATGGAGACATAATGTGTTGCTTTAGCTTTTAGCCTACTTCATGTTGTCAGGTTCTGTTTTAGGGACCGATTTAATTATACAACTTTTGCAGTAATCAGTTTGACTTTTGAAGCTAAATTTCCAAACATGCAGTGACTGGTAGGTAATTCAAGATTTAACAAGATTAAACTAAGGTCAGGTTGACGTAGATTGCTTTTTTCACTTAAAAAAATGAAATTGTCATTTGAAAAACTGCTTTTTGTATTTACTTAGATTATAATTTCATTTAAGTGGATGTAACTATTATTTTATTATGTGTTATTTATGTGTATTTCATTGTTGAAAGTAATGTTTAAATTCACAACGTCGAAAAGAAGTTTGGTGATTTGTAAGTTTCAAGGTACCTGCAATTAAGGCCCAAATTATACACACCCCTTGGCAAATTCAACCAATAATTTTGTTTCTAATAGGAAATGAAAAGATAATAAAGTAAAATAAGTATTTTGAAAAATATATAATGTCAGCTTTTATTTACATGTGAATAAAAAGGGCATGTTGAAAATTATTTGTATGCTTTGCAATAATCAATGTGAAAATCTTTGACATTAAAGCTATCACACTAAGGCTGCACAATATATTGCAAAAATCTCATCATTGCAATATCAGTGTGTGCAATATTCAGGTGTCAAACAACTGTCTGGAGTGCACTTTCATTTTACATGCTAATGTTTTATTCAGCCAGTTGGGCAGGGTAATATGGCAGCAGATGCTCACAGTGCCAAAATGCTAAACATCGCAGAGCACAGATACCAGAATACCAGAATACCAGAAAAGAGAACACAAAAAAGTTTGACAAATCTCAGAAGGCCAAATCAAAACAGGCTGTCTGTCTTATCTCTTTTCTCTGCACCAAAATATGCTGCTTCTCTGTCACCAAAGAACTTCTCTTATCCTGTGCATAATACATCCAAAGCTGCTGTAATTCAAACATAGTCAAAGTCTCAAAGCCATGATAGCTCCACATTATATCGTTCCACCTTGGGATTGGTTACTAATGTTTTCTTCTTTTGTTTTGTGTCTTCTATTCTTTCATCACAGATTAAACCTGGATTATCACTGTAACAGAATGGCCTTGTATTGTCATCTCTTTCTCTTTGTAAGTATTATTTAGTCACACAACCCTTATTGTCTTTAAATATGACTTATGATGTACTAAATTAAGAGATTGGATTTATAAATTGCTTATGATCTGTCAGTGATTGTTTTGCTTTCCTCCTTTTCCTTTAAATTTATTAGATACATGTTGGTATTTTGAATAAAAAATTAAGTTCTGAGACCAAGACTGCTTCGAGTCTCAGACACTAGTTGGTAAACAGCACAAAATGATCAAAGAATGTAACACTAAAGTGTTACAGAGCAACATTTTACAGCAAATTTCATCTCAAGGCACTTTACAAGATAAACAGATCCAATTCATATCCAGAATGTATAGCCAAATCAGTCTAAACCAACTGTAGAGATGTATTCAAATTCAGTTTCACACAATCCAGTTCAACAGGTTCTATAATAGAATGCTGTCAAATTCAGTCTATAATCCTGAAAAATTTGTCTAAAGAAGCCAATTAATTGTATCAACTTGTTTATTTTACATCAACCCTTCTTCTGAATAGGCTTGTGGCAGGAGTGGATGTGCTTACTGCGAAGAGCAGTGGAGTACAGTAAACTCACTGCCATGTTCAGAAAATCAGTTAGACTTGATATGAAGCCAAGGCGTGAACTTATAACTTTCTCCCTCCATGGCTCCATCTGCTCCCACGTTGAGCTGCAACTCGCGTCCGCCCCTTCTCCACCCTTGTTCTCTCACGGCTCCATCAGGCTTCCTTCCCTCCTTCAGCCTCCACTCCACCACCAGTGTCCGGGTCCTAAGTGGAAGATGTCTCTAATCCTCATTCTAAACTGCCCATCCATGTTCATTGCAATTCACGTCTTCTGCTGGGGTCCGAGCGCCAAAAACTTTTATTCATTCATGTCAATAAAACTTTCTAATTGCTGCTCTGTTTTTGTGAGTCTCTTCAGGTTGAATTGAGCTTTGCTGCATAGTACATGTCATGTCATGGGGACACTGTGATCATAAAGGGATGGGAATGGTCAGAAACAGTACTTGGAAAGACTGTGGTAATCAAAAAAAGTCCCCACTTTGTACTAAGGAGACTAAAGTATGCCAGAAACTATACCTCATACTATTATACCATCATGGTTTTGTCTCGTTTATGCCAAATACTAAGTTTGCCATCTAAATATTGCATCGGAAATTGGGACAAGGCACAATTTTTCCAATCTCCTATTATTCAGTTGTGAATTATAACCTCAAGTTCCTGTTGGTAATTGACAGGTTAAAAAATTTCTGGATAATCTCTCTTTTTCAAATGATTCACTGAAAAATGGTTGTGTGTGAAAATCAAAGTAGACCAGCATGTCTGGAATCCAGGAATCATGTCGTGTTCAAATTCCATTTCTTCCTCATTCTGATGCTCACTTTGAACTTTAAGTTGCAATCACCCTAATCTTCAGGCAAGTTGTCTTCACTACGTCTAGATGGCCAAATGCATGATCTTTCTGCGATGCTATTGACTGATTCACCATTTGTGTTACCACAGCTGTATCTAATAATATGGCTGGTGAATATATACTGAGAAGGGTGGACGCTGAATGAAAAAGGTGCTTTATAAAGAAGCTACAATGTCATGTGAAAGCAGGAAGTGAGGCACCGAAGGAATATGGCAATAAAGAATGGGGTAAATGGCAAAATAAAATGAAACCGATGACAATAAAGAGATCAGCAAAAAATAAAACACAAAAATATCTGAAATATAAAACGTAATTGATTAAGTGATAAACTAGACAAAAATTCTTAATATGACTAGAAGAAGTCACCTGTTAGAGATCTTTTTTGGTGGCCATCTTAAAAAAATGAACGCCATCTTGGATTGCCAAATGGCCAGTTGGGCAGATTTGAAAAGGATCTCAAAAAAGATCAGCATGTCAGTTGTGCTTGTACGAGTGTTTGCTAATTTTTCTATTATTACTGGACATTTGTTTGACCATTTTTGTCGAATGAAATAGACAAATAATAAATAGTTAAAAATACTAACATAGCTTTTACATTTTTTCTAGGTTTTTGTAAGTCTTTTTGACCTGTCAAAGCAGAAGCCTGGTGATCATTTCAGCTTGGATGATTGGGTATGTAATATCAGTTTCTTTTTTAGTCAAATGGCTTCAATTGAAGAAAATATTGAAAATCAATTCTACCTGTAATATGTATGTGAAAGTCTTCCCTTTGCACAAGTAAATAAGAACAGAAACATTTTTAATTGATGCATATGCTTCCTTGTAGTGTGTTTGGCACTACTGCTCCCAACTCTTTAAAAATGAAAGAAAACGTTTTCAAATTAACTGTAAGAATGGTAATGGCATTAATTTGTGCTCAGATCAGTAATCTGCATCAACAAGTACTCAAATGTGGGTACTTGAACTCAATCTGGATGAATGGTACTGGTTGATACCAAGCATTTTGATCAATTTTAGGTTGTGTTTTGCTTTTTTCCTGTAAGTTCATTGATGTTTATTTCAGTTGGTTTTGCTTCCAGGGCATCTTATACAAAACAGTAATATTCATATTTTGCTGTAAATTAAGGTTAATGATTAATCAGTCAGTCAAATAAGTCTTTCAGGTTTATTACCTTTTAACTTTCATATAACTTTTTTATTGTAAAATTAACATGGATAAAACTAACTTTTTTTAACAATATAATTATAATTACTCAGTAGTGATAATGTGGACAAGATGCACTTAAGGATTCATTGTAAATATCTTCTTTCTATCTTGTTTTGTGCTTTATTTAGAAGAAAGAGAAAAACATGACTGATCTCATTCCCCTTTTAAATGGCAAGAATTCCCAGGTAACCTAATAATACAATAAGTAACTGTGAGAATCTGTACCATTCTGTACATTTCAGAGTTGCCCATTTACATGCATTTGAGAGAGTGTGCAACTATCCATTATTTTTTGCAGGAAATCATAGAATGCACTTTATGGAATATGACCAAAGACAGTAGTAATGGTAGATTACGTCACATCCTCAGAGCCAATTTCTCCTACGTAAGTGAGCACATGCCTTATGACATATCAGAATCTCAAAGATAGTCTTGCTGTTTTCTTGCCTTGTTTTTCAGCTGTTTTTAACATATTGATGTTTTCCTTTCTTTTTATAAACTGAAGAAGATATGTGGTCAGAAAACTGGCACAATCTATGTGTTCCACCTCCGGTGTTTATTGGTCGAACTATACGACCAAAAAAAACTACTTGCAAATGTTACAAAAGGTAAGAAACAATGATACCTGACAATGATGTCTTATTATTTGAGGCACAGATTAAAACATTGATAAAAACAGAGTTCTGAGGTTGTGACAGTAACACAGCAAACATGTTCATGTGTAGGCTGCAATAGTGACTTTTGAAGTGAATGATCTATGCTCCTGTCCACTACAGTTAAGCCCAAAATTATTCATACTTCTGGTAGATTTAGGTTTAAAGTATTCTTTTAATTTGAACAACATGTTTCTTCTGAGTAGAAGTAATTGTTAGTAGTAGAAGTATTATTTGTTTTGGAAGGATCAAGTCAGTCTCATTGTGGATCTCCAAGAGAATCTGTGGAGGAAGCTAAAGATTAGGGTGATGGCAAGTAGACTCTCCTACCTCAAGGACTAGGAGCTCATCACCAAAGATATATCATCAATATATCAGTGAAAACATGAAAAAAAGCTGATAAGGAACCATGAAAGGGGTTTGATTGTCTGTCATGATAATGACATTTTTTATGTAATTTATTATTGAGAACAAAAACCATTTTTGATATCCCAATATTGGACCTCTGGTGGAGATGCAGAGATCAACGGCTCCAGTAGGAAAAATATAAAACAGGACAGTTTTGTGTCACATAGAGGACACAGCAGTTAAGTGGAAGAGGGTGCACTGGTCACACTGGATCTGGATGAAGAACTGAAGATGGATGGAGGTAAGTATAGAGCAATTATGGAAAAAAAAAACCTCCAGTCTGACTGAGCACTTCCTTTGTTTGTGGTTGTAGCAGTTTTTATTCATCATTAGTTTCACAGGAAGAAGAGAGGAGACAGATAGGAAAGACATGCAGTAAATGGCCTGGGGTCAGGAATCAAACCTCGGACAACTTAGTCAATAACTATAACGGCCATATAAGGTGCGCCTGCTCGTCCACTGAGCCATACGGCGTCCCAGAGCCTAACCTCTAGATATTAGAAGCTGATAGAGACATGCACTAAATGACATTTTACTGCAGTAAAAGGTGGTTCTGTAAAGTATTGGCTAAGGGGGGCTGAATACATCTGCACAACACATGTTTCAGATTTTATTTCTAAATATTAAAAATTCCATCAATCATTTTGCTTTCACTTCAAGCATTTACATTTTTTATGTTGGCTTTACACATACTGTACAATTCCAATAAAATACACTGATGTGTGTGGTTTTAACACAATATGGGAAAGTTTTGTGAATACTTTAACAAGGCCCCATCGGCTGTTTGGCAGCTGATCTCCTATACTACTTTATTTTCATGATGAAGCTTTAAACAGGAGTTTGGCTCTTCAAATCTACTGAAGTAAATCAGAAGGATCCTTGCATTTTGATATGTTGTGGTTTAGTTAAAGGGGTGATTGATATGATAAGAATGACAAATTTAGGCACTTGGTTCTAATGAGCAGCAGATTCACAATTCCACAAGGAGATACTTCTAGAGAGAATATCTAAAACCTGAAAAAATGAATAAATTAGGATTTTCTAAGACTTTTTAAAATGAATTAATTGACAGCAGTCGTCAAACTCTTGAGATGTTTTTGCAAGGCACCTGCTACAGGAAGTAAGCCCTGATATTCAAACATATTTTTGCTAAGAAGGTATACACAACAATGCTATAAATTTGACTTTGTATTTGAATGAGGTACATACTGTCAACATGTTTGCTGTTCTAGCATGCTGTTGGTCACAAGCAGTGCATAGATTACAGCATGTATTCAAATTATTACTTTCATTGTAAGTATATCCTTTCTAATTGCAATAAAAAAATCACTAATATTTATATTTCTGTCTTTTTGTCCTTTCAGATTGTGAAAACTTTGGTGAGTACACAATTGTGGTACCAGAGCACCATTGTGCATATTTAAGCTTTTATTGTTTTTCTTAATATGAACATTTGAGTACAGTATCGTCTTCTGTTCTTTGACAATTGTCCATATATTTTTATTATATTGCTTTTGTAAATGAACTAACCTGCTGTTATGAATATTTTTAGGTCTTGAAATCAGTAGAGTGGCAGAACTACTGAAGAATTTGTCTACTGGTGAGTTTTAGCCTCTTGATTTAGTTCAATGTTTTACCTTTTATTTTAGAATCACAACAAAATGTGAATTGCAATTGCATCTTTAAGATGACAGCAAAATGTCTGTTTCCAACTTCTTGAATCAGAGAACCATGGATACCTTACAAACTCTAGCTCCTCAATTTCAGAAACAGATTTTTAAAGTCTATCCATGGCCCATTTGAAGCAAATATTTTTCACTCTGAGCTGTGTATGTTATTTTTTCCACTAGGTTTAAGCAATTCTGGAGTTTTAATGTTGACTTAATTTGACTGTTGCATTTTTCCTCATTTTTCCTCATTTTGTTAATGTTTCTTCCTGTTTTTTTTTTCTTTATCTTGTTTGTAGTGCAATAAATCTGTTGAAGGGTTTGCCTTCAATAGTTATCACTCAAACTTTGTGCACTTATCAGGCATAACAGTATTACCATTGCTGAAAACGAGACATTACACTGCACCTCTTTTGAGAAAATCTTATGCCAGGGAAAGCACTCTTAAAAATTTACTTAAAAGTCATTTTTTTGACTCTAATGGAGCCCCTAAAATGTTTTTTTTTAAATGAGTTTGAATTTATTTGCCAAATGAAAAGTGAAGATTGTGAAAATCCAACTTTTGGTTTCAGTTTCTGAAAACTCTACAAACTAAACCTCATGATAACATTTTTTTTTTTTTTTTTTACATTTTGGAAAATGCTTATAGAAATAAAAAGGAACTAGGAAATCAAGTATTCAGTTCTTTCCATGTAGCTCAAAATTCAGTTGCTGCCTGTTTCCACTGAGTTGAGATATTTCAACTGTGTAATTGGAGTCCACGTTTGGTAAATTCAGCTGAATGGACAGGATTTTGAAACTGAGTGATTTGGAAATGCCCATGGTTGATGGTGCTTATCAAAGCACAGACCAAGCACCAAGTCAAAGGACCTGACTAGACCTCAGAGGCAGGATTGTCTCAAGGCACAAATCAGACACAGCAGCAGAGATTTCTGCTGCTTTGACAATCCCAGTGAACACAGTATCCTCCTTCATCTGTAAATGGAGACAGTTTGGAACCACCAAGACATTTCCTAGAGCTGAGTGATTGGAGGAGAAGGATCTTAGCCAGAGAGATCACCTAGAACCTGATTGTCACTTACGGAAGGACAAGCAACTCTGCAGCAATCCATTAATTAGATATGGTAGAGTAACCAGACTGAAGACCTTCCATAGTAAAAGGCACATGGCGGTCAGCCTGGAGATTGCCCAAAGGCACCACTGCTATTTATTACTATTAATTATCACTTCTTATGCACTTATTATAGGTCTTCTGCTTTAGTTTTATTTTTGGTAGTTATTTTATATCCTCTGACCAAACAGCCGGATTACTATCTGATTTTGATTTTCTGATTTACAACCCAAATCAGCACAAGATTTCTCATTTTTCCATTGAGGGCAACAACAAACTTCTCCAAAATTTAGCAATAAAGGAAGATATGGTGGTAAATGTAGAATAAGGAAATAAAACTACCAAAAGCAAATTTAGAACAATATATGCACTAAGATGACACAGTGCAGCACACAATGCAGTATGAAAGCGAGTCACACCATCTGAACAAATCAAAACCTTTGAGCAACCTGTTCAGCTCCTCACCTGTGGTGACGCTGCAACAACAACCACTGAAGGAAACAACGTGAAAATCTCTGAAGAAGACACTGAGCACAACTTCCTTCTTCACAAAATGTAAACAAAAATGGAGTGACGTGGGATTTTGGTGGTTGTAGGATTTCTCTTCTGTCTTTTGCAAACGTGCCAAACAAACACTCTTCAACAATGGGCAGCATGAGTCATTTCTCACACTAGCACCATACATGCATTTATTATTGTTATATTTACCCAGAATTCCCTGTGTTTTAGTCAGCTTCCTGCTTTTGGAGCAGTCTCTGGTCCGCTTGGCATTCATATATGCATTTGAACTGCACCAGAGTTCACTTAAGCATTCATACCTCCCCAAATGAACCAGATTTTCTAGACAAATGAACTAGAGTTCGATTAAAGTGAACTAAACACAGCCGGTGTGAATGCACTCTAAGATTATAATGCTTTTAAGTTATTTGGCAAAGCCCAGATGATGATGTCAAGGCCTTTTAAGCTTCTGATAGGCCAGCTGATTGTGATGGATTGCTTGGTTGAAGCAGAACCAAAATGCAGATGGACCTGATCAAACTTTCAGAAGGACATAAGGAGAGCAGGACTAGGATCAAACTTGGCGTGCCAGAGGGAACCAGCAATGAACAATAAAAACCAGTTAGTTTAATACAAAGGAGATATGATCAATGACAAATGGTAAATGGCCTGTACTTGTGTAGTGCTTTATCAAGTCCAGAGGACCCCATAGCGCTTCACACTACATTCAGTCACACACCCATTCACACACCCATTCACACACGCATTCACATGCTGATGATGGTAAGCTACTGGACTGTAGCCACAGCTGCCCTGGGGAAGTTTTACAGAGGCGAGATTGCCATGCATCGGCGCCACCACCACCAGCAGGCAAGGCAGGTGAAGTGTCCTGCCCAAGGACACAACGACTGAGACAAAGGAATCAAGTGAGCCTAATCAGTAGAACGTTGAACAGCTGTGGTGAAGTGCAAGTTGGGAGACTGAGGGAAGGACATTAATTACACAAAGAACACAGAGGAAGCTGAAGACTAACACTAACATCAGAGAATAACCGATATGAAAAGATGAAAAGGAGGAGGGGTCTTGGCAGGAGGGCCTGGAACCCCCCACACCTCTCCACGCCACCCACCCCACCAAATAATAATAATAATAATAATAATAATAATACACCAAGGAAAGACGGAGGTCATTCCAAAGAGGCATGCCTCAGAGGATGCTGGATCCAGCAAAGAAGGCTCAGAGTCACATGCTAAAATTCTAAGGATTTTCAGTGGAGGGGTTGTGGGAGGCGACCAGTACACCAGTGATGGAGAAGCCCAGAAGGCCATCAGCAGCGGAGGATATCTGGAAACTCACACATGAATGCAGGAACCAATGGAGAGGCTTATCTAGAGAATGGCCCAGAAGATTGTACAACTCAAGGAGAGTCATTTATAGGCAAACCAGGGATGCAGGGATAGCCCACGGAGAGGCTTGTATGATAATCGACCTGGTGACCATTCACTGAGGAATTCTGAAGACTGAGCCAGTGGAGGGAGGAATCAATGGAGGAACTCTGGAATTTGGTCTATAAGATTGCAGAACCTGTAGAGTGGTACCAGGGTTGCTGTAACCCACAGAGGAGCCCAGGAGACCATTCCTTTTGCCGCTGGAACCCAGAGGAGCCCAGGACACCATTGTTTTGCTGCTGGAACCCACAGAGAAGCCCTTAAGAACGTCACTGCAGCTGCCAGAACCTGCCAGAATGGGGACAGGGAGCAGGCCTGGGCCATGAATGAGGCTTGAGATGAGGTCGAGGCTGTGGTCAGAGATGGAGGCATCAGCCAGATCCTTCTGGGACTGGAGTTGGGGCTTTGCCTGGACCCTCCAGGAATGGAGTGGAGGTGTCAGCTGGACCCCCCGGAACTGGTGTGGTGGCATTTTGATGATGGTGTGCAGCGAGCAGAGGAGGAAGCAACAGGTGGTGGTTTAGGAGGTTGAAACTGCGGTGCATGTGGCATGGTTGCCAATGCAGGCTGAGTGGGTGGCTGAAGCTGGTAAGAGAGTACCATTGTCCACAGTAAAAAAGGGCTGTGCAAACATGTTCTGAATGTAAGCAGTAGGCTATTACTCTTAAAACAATTTTAAAAGCCAGACTGCACTTTGCAAAATTCACTCGGGGACAAAGATCTCAATTTTAGGAGATGTTTCTTGTGGTTTGAGGAACCTAAAATGTAAATAAAGCAACTTTTCACAACATCAGTGAGGAGGTTAAAGCTGGAGTAAAAATGGGTCTTCAAACTGGACAATGACCCTACCCAAACCATCTATTCAGTTAAAGCGTGGCTCAAGGACAACAAAGTCAACATTTCAGAATGGCCATCACAAAATTCTGATCTCAGTCCCACAGAAAATGTGTCAGTAAAGCTAAAAGATTTGTGCAAACAAGGCAGGTGGCAAATGTATTACTGTACTTAGTGTCCTGTGATTTTCTTTATTGTGTATGTTTCTGATGGTTTCAAGAGAAAAGAGGGAGAACTTGCATATTGTTTAAGCTAACATGTTTGATATTCTGCAACTAGGTTTCCATTTGTTTTATATCAACTCACTGTGTTTGAAGTGAGTCTGTTATGTGTTTGTATCATAGAAATACACATTTACGTATCATATACGGTTCCTTCACTTGAAAGCAATGTTAGTAATAAAGTACTTGGAACAATTACGTTGACGTTAACAATGAGCACAGTGAAACCTGTGCAAGAACGTTAGTATTTTAGTAACACACCATGCAAGACTATTCTTCAAAAATATAAAGCCACTTTGAAACTTAAGAGGCAAAACACTGTGACAAAGTGAATGGACAAGGTCAGCTATTGGAAAATGTGTATGACAATCATTCATGTGTTGGTTAAACTGCATCCTACACTGTGTTTGAGCAGTGCAGCCAGTGAAAGGAAATTCTTTCTTCTCACAAAATGAAACAAGTTCAGCTCTTGTCTGGCGCATGCTTGCCTCACATTCCTGCTTCCTGTTCACCAGTCAGAGACAACAACAGAGACATTTATTAATAGAGCCTGAGCTCAGAAGCGCAACTATAGATAGGAGTGGGGATGCACTGGCAACATCTTTATCATCCATTAAAGACAGCTTCACTTCTTAAGGCCTCCCCATGTTTGGTTACCAAATCCACTGTTAATGGCCTGAGTGACTCAAAGAATCTTGTTTTCCCCTGTCTATTTTATTTTTCAGAACAAATCCACAGAAAATTCAAACCACGTTTTTGTTTTTGAAATTCTTCACAATTGTTATATACTAATACTACGGAAGAAAAAAATAACTTTTGAATATTGTATTGCATATGGTGTTAAATTATTCATGTCAGTTTCGGGAAACTTGCTAAGAGTTTGCTAAACCTATTAAGTGAACTTTTTTTTTTTTTTTTTTTTTTTTTTTACCAAAGCCTGGCTTCTTGTGTTTTTTTTTGTTGTTTTTTTTTTTTTTTTTTTTGCACCTTTCTTTCTAGACTAATTTTTTCATTTGAACCTTTGTTACTCTCCGCTCAGGCAATATCTTAGAATTTACTGAAATGTTTGTGATTTTAGATGGAACAACATCTCCACCAACTACATCGACAACATCTCCACCAACTACATTGACAGCATCTCCACCAACTACATTGACAGCATCTCCACCAACTACATCGACAGCATCTACACCAACTACATCGACAGCATCTACACCAACTACATCGACAACATCTCCACCAACTACATCGACAGCATCTACACCAACTACATCGACAACATCTCCACCAACTACATCGACAGCATCTACACCAACTACATCGACAGCATCTACACCAACTACATCGACAACATCTCCACCAACTACATCAACAGCATCTACACCAACTACATCGACAGCATCTCCACCAACTACATCGACAGCATCTCCACCAACTACATCGACAGCATCTACACCAACTACTTCAACATTATCCCCACCAACTACATCTACATTATCATCAGCAACACAGTCAACAGCTCAAGGAAAAACACAATTGCCAAATTTATCAACACAACAGTTGATAACAGAAGTTAACATTTATCCAGCTTGCACTGGTGAAAGTGGTAAGATTATCCACTTTATTTGGTCATTTCTTTGCTGAAAAAATTCTGTGATGATTTTGAAGAACTACATATTGCTTTCGCCCTTTACTTTATGACCAGCATGGGCACCCTGACTGGTTTTATGGCTATGCAGCCTCATACGCAACAAGCTCAGATGCACTGTGACACCTTTGTATAGTGACCAGAATTAGCTCCTTCAGCAATTTCAGCTGCAATACATATATGTCAATGACCAGCATTTGCACCCCAGCCTGTCACCAATTCACCACTGTTCTTTCCTAGGAACAATCTCGGTAGACAGTGACCACTGCAGACCAGGAACCCCTCACAAGAATGGAAATTTTGCAGATATTCCAAGTCCAACCCAGTCACCTTGCTTTGCTCATGTTTTTTCCTGCTTCTAGCACATCAACTCTGAATGAAAAATGTTTCCCTCCTGCCTAATACAGTACATCCTTCCCAATGTGAAATACCATGGCAAAGACATAATCGGTGTTATTCACTTTATTTGCAAGTGGTCATAATGTTATGCCTGATCACACATTCAGCCAAATTGTATTGCTGATGGGTTATCTGCAATTTTAGTCTAATATCAAAACAATCATCTGCTGAAAAAGTATTCTCACCAATAGCTCCTCATGAAACTATAAGAACAACAGGTTTATTTTATTGTTATGTAAAATTATTCAAGGAAAAATTAAAATTAGATTATGTTATTATTACTTTTTACTAGTATTATTACAACTTAGTAGTACCATATTACTGCATGGATTCATTTGTCTCCACCATGCTTCACTGTAGGCATGGTGGAGTTTCCTCCAAACATGATGCCTGGTATTCACACCAAAGAGTTCAATCTTTGTATCATCAAACCAGAGAATTTTGTTTCTCATGGTCTGAGAGTCCTTCAGGCGGCTTTTGGTAAACTCTCGTCAGGCTGCCATGTGCCTTTTAATCAGCAAGTGGCTTTCGTCTGCCCACTCTACCATACAGGCCTGAATGGTGGATTTTTGCAGAGATGGTTGTCCTTCTGGAAGGTTCCTCTCTCCACAGAGGAACGCTGGATCACTGACAGAGTGACCATTGGGTTCTTGGTCACCTCCCTGACTAAGACCCCTTCTCCCCAGATCGCTCAATTTTGATGGCCAGACAGCCCCAGGAAGAGTCCAGCTGCTTCCAGACTTCTTCCATTTATGAATGATGGAGCCCACATAGCTCATCGGGACCTTCAAAGCAGCAACATTTTTTTGTACCCTTCCCCAGATTTGTGTCTCAAAGCAATCCTCGGAATGTCTACAGACAATTCCTTTGATGTCATACTTGGTGTTTGACCTCTGACCTCCAATGTCACCTGTGGAACCTTATATAGACAGGTGTGAGCCTTTTCACATCAGATCTAATCTACTGAATTTACCACAGGTGGACTCCATTTAAGTTGTAGAAACATCTCAAGGATGATCAGTGGAAGCAGGTAACGCTATTTTAATGGGTTATCTGTGTGTAGAATTTTAAGGAAAGAGATTAATTCAATACAGTTTGGAATACGGCTGTAATATGACTAAATGTGGGAAAAGTGAAGAGCTGTGAATACTTTCTGGATACACTGTAATCGATTCCTCTGATTCTCCTCTATGATCTTGGCTCACTGAGTTTTGCATTGCGATGCAAATGCAAAACCCTTCAGTTTGCACAGTTAATTTTTAAGTAACGCATATTTATAATAACAGGTCCCTGCAAAGACTTGTCTACTCAGTGTCTAGAAACCTGACTGGACAGTTTTCACAACTGGACAGCTTCCTGCTTACAGTCACGGCTTTGTCACCTGGGGCGACTGTTGCTCAGTGGCAGAGTAGTTGTCTTGAAATTTTGAGGTTGTAGGGTCAATTCGAGCTTCCTCCTGTCACCTCCAGTGTGCCCCTGGGCAAGGCACTTAACCCCAAGTTGCATAAATGTGTGTGCATTTGTGGGTGCGAATGGGTGGACATGGCTGCAATGTAAAGTCCTTTGAGAGGTCAGAATCACTCGAATAGTGCCACATAAATTCAGTCTATTCACCATTTCATGCTGCTTTTGTTTTTTTTAAATAATGTTATGAGGGGTCTCCGAGGGTTCTCTTGTTACAGAACATCAGTTACTTGTTTTAGGCAGTATAAAATACTAAAGCTCTGAGAAATCTTTAGGAGCTTTCATGAAAATGACAACAGGATAGCATGTGTGTGACATCTTTTGTCACTTCAGGACCTGGGTGTTTTCACTTTATAATAAATATCTGATTATAGCAACATTAAAAAACATCAGTGTTGCTTTAAACTCATTTAAAATGTTAAACTTAGCACAAAGAAAACAGAACAAAACATATCTACTGGATTCTACATTCTATGTATTCGTTATGAAAAAACTGAATACATACAGTACATGAATATATGGGTTTCCAGTGATGGAAAATGTATATTTATATTCATGCTGCTTGAGTTTCACCTTGCACAATATATATTGTTTAGTGAAAATGCCCAATAGAAGACATTATTATTAGTCATTTTTTCACTGCTAATTTTTCCTCTGATTACATGTTATACATAAATATAATGATAAGGTGAATAACGAGGTTAAAGAGTGTTTAAAACTAACATTATCATCTTCTGTTTTGGTTTGACCATTTCAAGCTTCTATTATGGACAAGAGAACAGGTAAGCTCCACTCTCTCTAAGTCTTTTTGTAAGGAAAATAAAAACACAAACTTGAATAAGATCACTAAAACTGCTGGGGAGGGGAAGGAGGAGGGTTTCTTTCCTTTTTGGTGACATTTATTTTAAAAAGTATTTGATGTTCTGTTTGTGTCCAAAGTCAAATAGTTGTTTGAGTTCTGTGAATTCATACAGTTTGTAGTTATGCTCATAATGCAAAATGAGTTATGCCTTGCAAAATATTATTCCTTGCAGTAACAAATTCTCACATAGGTATAAATGTAAACATGTTACGTTAATGTAATAATAAGGTTAATGCGTGTTTATAACTCTAACACTTGTTTTCTGTTTTGGTTTGTCTATTTCCTCCAACTCCAGGGACAAAAGGTAAGCTCTATGTTTAATCAAGTCTTTTTGTAAAAAAAATAAAACCAAAAACACTAAATTAAGCAATGTCAGGCAATGTCAGCAATGCTTTTTTCCCTTACTTTTCATGGACTTTTATTTCAAAAAGTATTTGTTTCCAAGACAAGTTAAACAGTAAATGATGTTCTGTGAATTCATACATACTTTGTAGTTTTGCTCATGATGCAAAATCTTTGTCTCCACAGCAGAAGATTCAACAACACAAAGATGTAAGCGATTTTTTTTTTCGTTGCTACATTTACATGTGCAGACCAGAGTTTATTTGAATCATATATCATTCATAATAACTACTCTCTGATCTTTTCTAAAACCAGGGCCAACCATCTTGATCGTCTTGTTATTAGTGCTTTCTGTCTCCGGCAACATCATACAGGGGGTCAACTGTTACATGCAAAGGAGGAGGAGACACAACATCAGCCAGCCGGTAAGCCCGAGCAGTGATGTATGAGTCGATGACCAGCTCATACCTTGCTAGTTTGACCAACAAAACATACATTTATGCAGGGGTTCCCAAACATTTCAGCCAGTGACCCCAAAATAGCAGTGCCTGAGACTGGCGACCCTGTTGGCAACCTGGTGACCCCTAAAATTATGTAGAATTATTCCCCTCTATTTATTTATAACTAAATAGATAGAGTCAAATAATGGCACGTATTTTTAAATGAATTTCATTTATAAAAATGATTTAAAGATATGTTACTGTACAGTATTTGATAAGTCATTTAATTGTACATTTATTTATTTCATTATTTATTTATTTAATTTTGGCCCTACACACACCTCAGGGGTCACATCACTACAATTCTGAATATTAGTTTGAGAAACCTCCACTTGGTATCTCGCGACCCCCACTTGGAAACCCCTGCATTTATGCAACATAGTTTCTTTTTGATGATTAACCTTGATTTTGTTCTTTATTCGTTCCACTGTTTTAACCCTATTAATAAATGTTTTCTCCACAAATTCCAAACTTGAATAGAATGGTACACTAATGCTTACTGAAAAAGAAGCCAATGAAAATAAATATTTGTAACAATTTTTTAAGCAGCTCATGTGTAAGCACATATCAGAACTTAAAATGTGTCGTTTGAGCAGTTAAGCTTTCCAGACTTGGGCATTGACAGCCTGACAGCTCAATATGCCTGCAGAGAACGTGTCAGGAGACAGTTCAAATAGCGGCCTGAGAGCTGGTGTGGCTTGAGTCACTGCTACTTGTGCAGCAAGTCAACAAGATACACAATCAGAACCATATTTTCCCTGAACAGCAAACAGAGCAAATCCCTCATCATATTGTAAGAACAGATGCTAACATATGTATTGGCATAAACTAATTTGTGTACCCTTCAGCTGACCTTGCTGTGGCAATTTTGCCTGCACAGGGTTTGTGTGTAGTTTCTGTGAGAAGGCCTTGCATTGCAGTTGATAACTGACATTTTATTGACTCATCAGTCCATGGTCTTTAAATCAGTTGCAGGTTGTATAAATGCTCCTAAGTAAAAACTCACTGTTATGCTTCAAGACAAGAAGAAGCTGAGAGGTTCAAAAATCATCTTCATTAGATGTCCACTGGACAGTCAGGGCACCAATGCATAAAAGGGGACCGCTCTGCCAGGTTTAAAGTGGTGTAACTTTTTGGATTCTCTCAAACTTGCTTGGCCAGCATTTCGGAATGGAATAAAATGGTTACACAAATCATAGCTTAGGAAAATGTGCAGAGGCACAAAAGTTTTTTTTCAAGAAGGTACTGATCTAGTGCCAGAATTTAAAAAAACAAGGCATTGTACTGACTGGAGAGCATGTTGTGGCAACTGAAACCTACTAAGGCATGCAGAAATAAATTAGTGCTACTGGTCTGACTTGTCTAGGCTGCCATGTCTTATTAGAGTATTTGTTTCTCTGTCAAATTGCACAATTTCATGGGGTATGACATTATATAAATGAAACCATGTATTTTCTAAACCTCCATTGAATTCTGATTGTCCCATTATCTACTGCCAAACGGGCGTGTCTTAATAAGCATGGAGAAAAGCATGTCTTTGGTTCTGTGGTCATATTTAAAATTTAGAAAAGATGTTATCAAAATAGCTTTGAATTATAATTGTTCAAAACACGGTTCAACATGGCTTTTTTCCCTCTTTTGGACAGTTTGGTGTTGGTGTCAGAATGTTATACATGTGCAATGCCTTATATCACTTGAACTTTTACACATGCTATTACATTTCACACTTATTTAATTGAAAGTTTATGTGTTAGAGCAACAAAAAGGGCATAGTTCTGGAATTCAAAGGAAGATGAAACATGTTTTTGTATTTTTTTTTTTTACAACATTCCAAAAGACAGATATGCATTTATTTGTGAGAATAAAAACAGTATGGAACAATACCAAACCTACCAAGACAAGACTGTCCACTTAAATAGAAAGACTAGGGTAAGGACAGCACTCATCAGAGAGGCCCATGGTAACTCTGGAGGAGCAGAGATCAGCAGCTCAGGTGGTGGGAACTGTTGACAAAACAGCTCTTAATTAGGGACTCTACAAATCGAGCCTTGATGGAAAACTTTATTAAAAGAAAGGAGTTCCCCCTGTATTTGTAAAAAGCCTTGAAAACTTGTTTCCTTTTCCCACCACCCTGCACAGATGTAGTTGAGTATACATGATGGATGGACGACTGTATCCTTCTCCTCACAGTTATGCACAACTTGGTGATGGTTTACCACATAAAGTTCCAATCAAATACACTGAAGTTTGTGGTTGTAACAAATGGTGAAAAATTGAATAATAAAACTTGAATATTTTTAACAGCACTGTATAGGAATACATAAAGGAAAAGGAAATGAAAATTGAAAATTAAATTTAACATTTTGGATCAAATGGAATACATCTCAATCTAAATAAAAAAATAAATCTGTTGGAAATTGTTTTAAAACCCTAAAACTTTGCAGCATATTTTTTATACACAACAGATCCTGTACATGCTTTGACATTAATAACATTGTTACCATCTTTTACTTAAGTCTAAACTTTATCCAGCATGTTGTCCTGATGTTTTAACACTTAATATATTTCCTCTTATCTTCTTATGCAGAATTCAGACTGTGTCACCCTAAATGCAGTTGCAACAGCTACAGAAAAAAGTCCTGAGAACTGCTTAGAGCTCTTGAATGGAACTGTGCTTTGAGGACCAAACTTATGACCTCATTTCATCTTACTCTTAACTCACTGGTGGGAGGCAACTAATTTCCTGGATGTGTGCATCATCTATAAACTGTTTCTAACAGAAGGAAGAAACAAGCCTCTGAAACATTTTGTCCACTGGAAAAAAAATGAGAGAAGACAGTGCAGCAGCAAAAATAGCATTGGTCACTAAGTCTTCAATCAAAATGGAATATGGTTGTACTACAGCATCCTTTCCGAGGAAGATGACAAGCAAGGCGGTGGTCACATCATTCCATTTGACTGAATCCTCCCAATCTGGAGCAAGACTGAGGCATGTGTGTCTTTTGTTCCTCACATGATGCTTCTAAACTGACTGAGCTTGGCTTTTTGAAATGGACAGAAACAGTTACAGGAAGAAGAACCAATAACTGAATGTAACGTTTGAGTAGAAACTCAGGTGCACTGAACTGTATTGCATTCACCATACAGTACCTTGCAAAAGTAGTTGTGCCTGTTAAAACCTTTTCTAGTGTTGTCATGTTATAACCACAAACTTTCAAGTATTTTTAGTGGAATACATTAAAAGTGACTTCAACCTAAGCCTGGTCAGACTGGACGAAGAATGAACATCAGTGTTCAGGTTTTGCCAAATATTCTCAACTAGGTTTAGGTCTGGTCTTTGGCTGGCCCATTTAACTTATGAACATGCTTTGATCTCAACCATTCCATTGTAAATCTGGCTGTATATTGAGGGTTGTCATGGAAGGTAAACTTTGACTCCAGTCTCAAGTCTTTTGCAACCTACTAAAGGTTGCCAGGACTGCCCTATATTTCAATCCATCCACCGTTCCAGCAAGTATCACCAGCCTCCCAGTTCCTGAAAAGTATTCCCAGAACATGATACTGCCATATATATTTTATGTTCAGGAGGGTGTATCTAGGATGTATGGAATCTGAGAGCCTTCGTACTCGCATGTTTATTTTCCCGATGGTTAACTTGAGATAAGTTATTTATGTCGTTATAACGACATAATGAATACAGCTTTCTCGAGATAACGAGTTAATTTCCCAATGGTTTAATCATATGACCAATGACATGTTGTCATTATAGTTTACCTATCAATTATTCACAGAATTATTCACAAAATTACACAGGCATGCCATGACTTACACTTGTAAGTCCTCTCCCGCTGTGTGCCATGCATTTGAATGATGGAATCAGGTTTAACACACACAGCAGTCATCTCATGATCTTAAGTCGTTATCTCGAGAAAACCATCAGGACATTAACTCGTTATCTCCAGACAACCATCGGGATAACTCGTTATCTCAAGAAAACCATCAGAAAAAAGTTTATGCGTAACACATCTGCTCTCGGCTTCTGTAGGGATGATGGTATTTTTCCACCAGATATAACATTCTCAAATACTGTAGTTCGTAAAGCTTAATTTTGGTGTCATTAGACCAGAGCACCTTCTTCCACAAGTATGCTGGCTTGTGTCAAACTATAGCACTATGCCTTACTGTGTAGCCTGGTAAAAACTAGCTCCTTGTTCTACGCTATGCTTTGAGAATCGATTGCTTGCTAAAGGCGTGGACTGAAATTTTAGATGATTGGATCTGATTTTACCCAGTTGCTAACATTTGGCCATGACGTATGTAATGCACCAGTTCGATCGCGAAGTAAGCTACGCTTTGAAGCTTACTGGAAAATGCGCTTTAAACAACCCTCTCCTACTGCCAAGAGAGAAATAAAAGCTGAACAACATCTTTGCCAGTTATAAAATTTCTTACACATTCCTCTTGCTCCGACTTTCATTGCTCAACATTTGGAAGCATGGCCAACACGGACTGAATGGCTTCGTTCAGTTCCTCCACTGCCATTGCCAAACTACAACCCTATATAGGCAGACTACAATTCTAAAACAGTGCAGAAAATCGACATCATCCTTCACAATTCTTCATCTGTTCGTAGATTGGCCAGGATCAAATGCATCATGAGAAATCAAGCTTAATGGGAGAAATCCCAGATAGAGGACTGAAGGGAAATGAGAACCGAGCAGAATTGCGTAGGAAGGCAATGTCCAGGGTCGCTACTGTGTGTTAGTGTATTACATAAAAACCCCAACAGAATACATTGACATTTAAAGTTGTAACCTGACAACATGTACACAATTTTAAGTGGTATGAATACTTTTGCAAGGTACTATCAACATTCTAAAAGGGAAATTTGGAATATTTAAGTTTCATTTGAAAAGCTGTGGACTAAGAAAAAGCTAGTGGTGTTATGACATTCCATAATATCAGTATGCCATGGTGCTTTCTGTAAGTGTGAAATCTGTCTTGTGATCCACTATCCATTGATGTGACTTCATCTGATGAGAAAAATGTAAACCATTATTACAGCTCCCACATATGAAGGTGAGGACTTAAATCTGAAACACTGTGTCTTGTGTTTAATACTCCTATTTTGAAGTATGTAAGGAAGTAGTTCTTGAAATACTTCCCAGTTGTGTTGATGGAGAGAAGCTGGCTGACAAAAGTGCTGAAGAGGCATCCACTATGTTAAAATTGTCAGTAGCGATTTGGAAAAACAAAACTGTGATAAACTGAGAGACAAGACACATAGTATTTTTAATACTGTGAGAAAATTGTGCCTGGCTAACCATTAGCTCTTATCAACACCAAAGTTGGCCTATGTGTAGATACGTCCATCTGTACTAAACTAAAGTGGTATTTTAAAGTCCTTTTATTGCGTTTGGGCTTCATTTAAACATCTATGCTTGAAAATGTAAAGTACTCAAAATGATCAAGCTGGAACTGAATTATCCTACACTTAACAAAGGCTGTCAGATTTATGAAGCCTTTATTTTATTTGTGGAAAAAAGAAGGGAATATTTAGTTTTTTAAAAAAAAAAAATCACTAAAATCTTGTCTGAACTTAGTTTTGTGAACCAAGAGCGGCGCATTGTTTCATCAGCTGGATGTATCATGCAAAGAGCTAATAGCCAACTTCTCTTGAGTGTGTTTACTGCTGTTGAGGGTGTGGATGTCAAATACAGCACTTGGTGAGCTTAAAACATTACAAAAGAAATGTGTAAATGTACATACAATATTTAAGGTTATGCCATTAAAAAAAGAGATTGACATTTAATTTTTAAAGAAGTCAGTATGTAAAGTGTTTAATCTATACCATTCAAAGTTATGCATATAAAAAGTTATATACTGGTATATTGGATTATTTTCTTTTGAAAATGTTGCTAACACACAAACTTTCTCTGCAACCTCTCAGCTTGCTTTGTCATATGGGATATAAAAGCATAGAAATGCTAACATGGCTGGCTGTGATATGGTCAAATCTTTAAGAAAAGCTTATATGTATATATTTTGTGACCTTATTTATTGTTTTTCACATATTATGATATAAGATTTTGCCTGTTTGTATAGCTGCAGTTTGAGACATACAGCTATTTTTAAAAGTGTTCATTTTGCCCCTGAAGTAGGAACTATGATCTTTAATAAAGCCTTACTTAACTGTCTTTCAGTTGCAAGTTGGGCAACCAGTAACATTTGCTAATTAGGTTTTGGTTAACATGCACAATGCACTATTAACACTGTTATTAAAAGCTACAACCACAAGGTGTCTTGTCTTTTATTGAGTTTTATGTGATAGACCAAACCAAAGTATTGTATACCTGTAAAGTGAAAAGAAAATAGATGGATTTTTGAATTTTTTTACAAATAAAATTTTAAAAAGTAAGCATTTGTAGTCAATTTTAGTCAACATTTTTGCAGAACCACCTTTAATAATTATTTAATAATTACGTGACTTTTGAAGGTAATTGGTTCCATCAGTTTTGATCTAAGTGGATCAGCATAAAGATGACCAAATTCAAACTGATACCAAACTTTTCAGGTTTCTATTTTTAAAATATTTTGAAAACCATCTATCATTTTACTTTGACTTGTACAACTTGTGTTAGTCTATCAAATAAAATCCCAATAAAATACATAGAAGTTTGTGTATAACTTCTCATCTGAACCACAGAAAAACAGCCTGTTTGTGCAGCTAATATGTTTTATTCATGTTGTAGATTTAAACTTCAGGGGCTGTTTTTGTTTTCTGTTCAAAGTGTTTGCCTAAAGCTGATTTGCAAAAAAGGTGAAATTACTGTGTAACACATCAGCTGTGAGAGAAATAGCTATAAAGTCTGTCCATTCTTTAGTGATTATGTGTTACCTGTGCAGATGTACATTAGAACAACTTCATGAGCAAGAATTATAACTGCAATGCAAAGCTTTTAAAATGTTTTGTTGTTTTGAGTCTATGAATATGGTTATATAAAAATCAGATCAACTAAGCTTTCTGTACAACAGTATTTGTGTCATCAAACCTCAGTTTCTTTTCTGCATAACCTTTATAGAAATATGAAACTGTCTATAAAATACAGAAACTCAGCAAGCAAACCACGTGTTGTTTTCTGTCTGGTTGTTCTCTCAGTTTGGACACCCGATGTATATAGCTCTTATGGCTTATTCACAATTTTCTTCTTTTTTTTTCAACAGAAGCACATGTTTTCAGGTGCTGTGGTGGCAGCTCAGGTGTCTTTCTTTCATAGTGTGTGATCATGAAGCTGCATCCAGTTTTGGAGTGCAGTGATGTTAGGAGCATCTAGAAAGCATTCACAGTGCTTCACTTTTGCATGTTTCTGTCTTATTCCAAAATTGATTAGATTGAAATTTTCTCCCCAAAGTCCACACATAATTCTTAATAATTACAAAGTGAAAAAGTTTTGATGCTTTTACCTACTTATCTACATAAGTTTTCACTGCTCAATACAGTATAAGCTCAAGATATGAGTTTATTTTGTTCTGTGACCGAGCTCTTAAGTCAATCTGCCCATTTTTCAAATGAATTTCTCAGTTTAAAACAACTAAAATATTTCTAATCCATTCCAGCCTTGTAAAACATCCCCAAACCACTCTAAATTATGAAAAAAAGACATTTTTTCTTCCCAGCATTTCTTTAATTTCACTCATAGCTCTATCTCCTCCTCGCTACTAATCTCTTGCAAAACTCCGTCTGCTGCCTCATCTGCAGCTCCTTCAGGTCCAGTGTTGAGAGCTCCTCTTCGCGTTCCTCGGCGACCTCGTTCATGTCACCCTCATCTACCTCCAGACCCATCGACTTTCTGAAGGACACATTTTCCTCCAATACTGCAGCAGGCCTGGGCTCTGGTTCGAAGCCTTCATTGTCTCTGTCTGGAACAACCTCAGGCTATAACTTCTTCAATGCTGAGTTGCGGTCTCAGCTGATGCTGCGCCCGTACGCCCGTGGTGGCATCCCGAACCACGACTCGTAACTCAGCTTTCCGGACAAAGGTATGGACCGAGCAATGTCCTGTATTTAAAAAAACTTGTATGTTGATTCGCTCATATGTTGAGGTTCCACTGTATTTCTTAAAACAGCTTTGCACCTGATGCATGACGCTGCCAACACCATGCTTCATAGAAAAGTTTTCCTCTGGTCTAACAAGCTAAGTCAGGGCGACTGGCTCATTGGGTAGAGTGTCTTGCAATTGGAAGGTTGTAGGTTTAAATCCAACTTCCTTCTGTCATGTATTAATGTGGCCCTTGGCAAGGCACTTAACCCAGTTGCATGAAGTTGTATAAATATATAAGTTTAGTTTATTTACCATTTCAGTCGTGTTTATGCAAAATTGAAGTAGGCCACCATGTCGTCTGGGCTCTCTCGCATTAATGTATGATTGCTGGAATGCATTAGCAATGGTTGAACATTTGAAGGTTTCTCCAGTGGACATGCCACCTTAGTGTCCACTGGGTCCTTGATCCATTCTGTGATCATAGCCTTTCTTTTGTTGCCAAATCTAAGGAGGATCCTGGTGGTTCCAATCATTTTCCTTTACAAATAATGGGAGACCACTGTGCCTTCCAGGAAGATCAGTGCAGCACAAAGTTTTGTGTTTTCTTAGATTTATGTCTCAATCTGGTCACAGGCAGTTCCTTTGACTTCAATGTCTCTCTGGGTGATTAGTGGTAACAGGATCCATTTGGCAAAGGCTGGGAATAGCTGTTATTTTTGTTTGTTTATTATTTCCAATGAATCAGCAATAATGTTTAATAACATTATTTATTGTGTCACTAAGGTGCATTGTGTGTCAAATTCTGTGCCAAAAACGGTTTAATCCATTTTGGAATAAGGTTGCAACTTACTGAAATGTAAGAAAAGTCAAGCGATATGAATACTTTCCAGGTGGTAAAAGGGTCTCATAACATCTTAAGTATGAGAAATGAAGACATCCAGTTATCAGAGAAGCATATTCAGTTCAACAGGGACAAACTTTTAGACTGATTGATTCACAATTATGACTGTTCTGATAACACTTTGTAATGTTTTTGGATTAATGTGCAGAGTAATCAGATTTTAGTTAATTCACTTCTGAGTTATCTTAGATTTGTCTTCATAACAATAACTTATTTTTGTGTGCATCCATCAGATCTAATTTCAGTAGAGTCATATTATCAAATGTAACTGTAAAAGAGACCACTTCAAATCACAAGACCAATCCAAATTAGCAGACTGTGAAGGTAGCAGCCTATAGCATGCTACTGCACTGCACTTTGCTCAAGAGTTCATTAAGCTTTTCACTTTGTTATATTACCACCAAAAAAAATCCATGCAAAGAAAAGCAACAATAAGTAGTGGATAACTGTAAAATGGATTCATGTCTTCAAAAAATTTGACACTAAAAATCTGCGGCATGTATTTGTATTGATCACCCCGAGACACTACTTTTGCAGAAACACATTTTGCTACCATTAAATACAGCTGGATGCCTTGTCAGTTATGTCTCTCCCACCTTTGCACATCTGTAGCTGAGAACTTTGATTTATGGCTTTAAGGACAGTGAAAATCTTTCCGCTGTTTGCCTCCATCCGTTTTTACGACCAGCATTCATGCCACAGTGACGTGCATGTCTTGGTAGTTTTGGAGATGTTCAATACTTTTTCCATTTTCATATGATGGATTAAACAGCTCCTCATTTGTAAAACATGTCTTCCACTTCACTGCTTGTTTGTGCTATTCTATCATATAAAAACTTAAGATACATTAAAGTTTGTGGTTGTAACATGACAAAATGTGATGAAGTTCAACGGGTATGAATAGGCTACTTTTCCATATCAGATTTTATTTGACATTTACTTATGTATACTTGTAATGTGCTTTGAATCAGCTTGATGTTATTTTCCATGAATGGGTCACAATCAATCAGGAATCTGCTTAGAAGTTAATTTTTAGCATGTCAAAGATTTGCAGAGTTTATGAAAAATAAAGGTCAACATTTTAAACACTGGCTCTTAACATGAATGTTATGTGTTTACCAGTTTTAAAATGCGTTACCCTTTTGACAGTTATACAATTCAAACACAAAAGAAATCTAAAAAATGAGACAATACCTACGTATACACAGTTCAGACCTTTTACAATCACCAGTTTAGGTTCATGGATTCACATTTTTCTGACCTGTCTGCCACCACCAATCCAGAGGGCATTTCCTGCTCAATTATGTTCATGAATACTTCCTGAAAGCCTTCAGTCTTTTCTGAGTTTCATGACAGGAAGATGGTCATTCTGATTAGGGAAAATATTTCTCAGTCTTCTCTTGGCAGCAAAGATGAAAGGAGTTAGAAATTATAACAAAAAGAAAAATCAAAAGTGTATAACTGTACATCACAAGAATTGATGCTGACCGTGAGGACAAAAGGTTTCATTGAAGTGAGACTTTCAAATGCACTCCAACATTTGGGGGTGACGGTGGTAGGAGTTTGTCTTGTAACCAGTGGTTTGCCAGTTGGAGCCCCCCGCTCTGTCTGTCTCCATCGTCATGCCCTTGAGCAAGACGCTTCACTCGCCTTGGCTGCTGGTGGCGGTCAGAGGCTCTTGCTTCTGTCAGACTATGGTGATACTGTAGTAGCCTGCCACCGTCAGCGTGTGAATGGGTGAATGTAGTGTGAAACGCTTTGGGGTCCTCTCGACTTGACAAAACACTATACAAGGACAGGCCATTTAACGTGTAATTTGAAATTAAAAGTCACATTTAGTCTTTTGTCAAATTGGCAAAAAGAATTTTGTTAAAACTTGACCCGGTTGGGATTTCAACATTTAAGACTTTTAAGAGCTTGCCAAAAGCCCCAAATAATGTCATTTTGAGACACTGCAGAGAATACCAAGAGATTTAATAGAGGAACTGTTTTATTGAGCTTGGTGTGAACAAATAGCCAAAGTACAAAGAGATGTTCTATATCAGCCTTTCACACTTGGAAGAATGAGCATTAATCAACACCATACAAAATCATTGACTATCACCGAAGGTATTCCGAGAACATTAAGACTGGAGAGTTTTCTAGGGTTAGTAATACTTTCTCGGGTCCTTTAACTTTGTCTAAGGCTATGTCCTGAAGCAGGCAAACAAGTCAAATGACAACAAAGAAAATATGAAAGACGATGATACAAAGCCACTGAAAATACTGAGATTTATATTAATACACTATCACTAAACGGTATGTCATGACACCTGTTTGCATGCTATCTGATTTTATATGAATCCATTATAATTTGATTAAACTGTTAATTCACAGATAGAATAAAACTGTTAAGGTCTTTAAAGGCATAGGTCAACATTTTTGAGGTGAAATTCTGAAAGGTTATAAGCAGGTAATATTTTAAACAGGCTTAAAACCAGAGAGAAAAGGACATCAGGAGCACTGCTTTTCATTTTCTTTTGATGCGCGTCAAATGACACCTTTCACACCCATTGGAAGTGGCGGAACAGATCTGTGTTTCGGCCTGATGCAGTTGTCCATTTTTGCCAGCAGGTGGGGTAGACCATAAGAAACAAAATAAAATTCCGACACGAAAATCAATTAACTATAATGCAAAAATACTATTTTGCCATTTTCCTTATAATATACCTTCCTTATACAAGATTGTGGATCATATATATATATATATATATATATATATATATATGTGTGTGTGTGTATGTATGTATGTATGTATGTATGTATGTATGTGTGTGTGTGTGTGTGTGTGTGTGTGTGTGTGTGTGTATGTTTAATGTGAAAAATGAATCTGTCCTCCTCCATTTTGAACAATTTTCCAATTTCCAACGTTGCTGCAATACAACCATAGAAGAAGAACTACCAAAGTAGTGCAGAAGATGAGCAGCTAAGGTAGCCGGAATGTAGTGGCATTTACAAATATTTCTTGTAAAACAGGATTGTTGCCTTGGAAGCTCAGCTGACAACCAGAGCACATCCACCATGCTTTGTTTCATAGAAAATAATAAAAATAATAGGGGAGTATTTTTGGATGCATGTCTGATGCTGTCGATGTGTGTTACCAGGGCCGGGAATTGAACCAGGGACAACTGCATTGAGCATTATAGCCTCTGCATATGGTGCACCTCCTCTACCACTGAGCATCTCCAATCCCAAAATGTCATAGCAGTTTACACCAATACTATCTGATAAACCTTTAAACCGCTGCCACATTTACATTGCATTTGCAAGCCAATGGAGGCAATATGATGCTGTTTTGGGAAACCTTGGGTCCAGCCATTCATGTAGATGCTGCATTGACATACTCTACCTACCTAACCTCTGATGAAGACCATGTACACCCTCACATTGAAACTACATTCCCTAATGTATCTGGCCTCTTTCAGCAGAATATTTCACCCAGCCAAAATGTACAAAAAGTTTCAGAAATGGTTGGAAGTGCACAAAAATAGACTGTTTCCAATTTCTTCAGATTTCAGTCCAATCAAGCAAAACTTAAAAGATCTGATGCCAGACAACACAACTCGTCCGACTTCCTTTGCTTTGATAAACTTCACTTGTTTTGTGCTTTCATTCACTCCTCAGCAGCAGGAGGATTTTTACCAGTGTTTTTGTCATGTTTTAAGGTATTCAAAACTATCATATGTTAAGATTGCAGTGGTGCATACAGGTTTTTCCAAGAGCAATATTACTTTTCTAACTGTTGAATCTTTCTTGGATTTTGTCCAAAGGAACATCTTGACAGATGGCAGTTGTGATTCTAAGTTTAACAAAGAGGGTGTTAAAAGCTATATTCATAATAATTTTACCTGTCTTTCCATGTGTTACCCAGATTTATAGCTTTCAGATTGCCTCAGGTCAAAGACCAAACCCAGAACAAACCTATGGAGACAAGTTAGGACAAGCAGCATAATACTCTGTCTGACAGAGGTTATGACAAACACTGATTAGACGATGTCAGTGTAATGTATTTCATATGTTGTTTGGAGCACATCTTAAAGCCAGAATTAAATTTTGTCACAAAATGATGAAGTTAATGGTCTTCTTGTTCTTTTGTTTTACTGTGTTCTTTTTGTTTTTGTTTGCAGTATAGCAGCTGCCAATCAAGCTCATTTTGTGAACTGTAAGCTTGCAAAGCAAAGCTTTAATTTTATATTGGCAGGCAGTCATTTCTTGTTTCTGTATATGCAGATACAATGTAGCATGTGCCAATTGGAATCTGCACATATAAGTCAGTTCAAAACTCTGTAATTATGAAAAGAACAAGTCCCAGCATATTGACAGTTGTGAGCATGTGAAACACAACTATATATGTGTGTGTATATCTATCTATCTATCTATCTATCTATCTATCTATCTATATATATATATATATATATATATATATATATATATATATATATATATATATATATATCAGGGCTATATTTTTTTTATAAAAATTTAAACCACGCAGCCAAGCACCAGTAATTGGGCCAAGGCCAGTCTGTTAGGAACTCCTGGGCCACATTTTCTCCCCAGTCCTCCCCTGTCTATATTTGTCAAATCATGCTGAATGTTACACTTATAGTGCAGCAAAATCAGAGTGAAACAATAGAAGTAATTGAAGAACTAAAGGTAGTATACAGTGGGGTCCAAGTGAACGTGAGAACAGAGAAAACCTGGGGCTTTATAAACTGAGGTGTGTGATTGCTTGACACAAGACATAGAAGTGATTATTAACAGGTTAAACCTGTGAGGGGAACTGACGAAGACTGGCTTGGAAAATGGCATGAAGGGAACACAGTTAACATCAGGGACACACGAATAAGGGTGTTTTCACACCTGATAGTCCAGTAGACTCGGATGGATTGGGGACCAAAGTTGCAACATTTGTTCCATTTTCAGCTGGTGCGGTTTGCTTTCACACTGCACTGTGTCAAACAAACCAAACCCTTTGAAAAACCTGTTTCCTACCCTTGCCTGTTGTGGCGCTGCACCAAAAACTACTGAAGAAAACAACATGAAAATCTCTGAAGACACTGAGCGCAACTTCCTTCTTCACAAAATGTAAACAAAAATGGAGGGTTGGTGTGAATGCACCCTAAGATTAACGTCAACCAAACACAGTAACCAGTAATGTGCATGAATGAGAGGAGCACTCTTTGAGAGATTTTTAAACAGTTCAGTGCTAGTTTTTTTTACGTCAATCCTGTATGCATGCATGACTGCAGTGCTTGCCTTGGCTCTTCAGGCTACTTTGAAGAAAATGATGATGATATCATGTCAAGTCAAGTTTATTTGTAAAGTACATTTCAGCACCAAGGCAGTTCAAAGTGCTTTACTTTGTAAAAACATCAAGTATGCATCAAAATCATGAAAAATGTCAAAATCATCAAGCAAGTATACAGCAAAATCATCCAGAAAATCTACATCAAAATCATCAAACAATATCATACCAATATCAACAATATCATCAAGCAAATATAATTCAAAAATATTGATCAGTGTTCCACTTACTACTAATTGCTTACTAACCCAGTAAACAGGTGAGTTTTTAGCCTTTATTTAAAGGAGCTCAGTGTTTCGGCTGTTTTGCAGTTTTCTGGAAATTTGTTCCAGATTAGTGGAGCACAAAAACTGAAAGCTGCTTCTACATGTTTGGTTCTTGTTTTGGGGATGCAGAGTAGACCAGAACCAGAAGACCTGGTGAGCCTGGAAGGCAACAGATCTTTAATGTATTTTGGTGCTAAGCAATTCAGTGATTTATAAACTGACAAAAATGTCAGGATCTTGGGTTGTTTTATGTTTTCTTTTAAGTTTACAGATTTTTTTCATTTGTTATGTGTTTTTTCTTTTGTTTGTTCTGAATAGATCAGCCTTGTCTCTGTTTTATTTTAGATTAGTCTATTCTAAGTTATTTTAGTTAGATCATGTTATTGATTTCTTGTGTTTAATTATTCCTTGTTTTTAGTTATTCACAGTTAGATTTATGTTTTGCCAGCTCTATGCCTCCCTGTGTTCTCCTCCCAGTTTGTAAGTTGTATTCTTTATTAAAATGGGGGTCATAACTTGGCTTGGAGCTGACTTTTTAAATATTGGAGGGTTTAGGCCACACCCACCAAATACTGGACTGCATTCCTGTTGGGGGGTGGATTAGGATTGATCGTATGGAATTTGGTGCAGATAGGCTGAAATATCTGGATATTAGAGCCAAATGTATGGCAACGATTTGATGTCTGACTTTGCCACGCCGCCACGGTTACGCTGTCCAGCAAAAACTCTTTGTGCTTGAAAGCAAGTGAGATCAACATAGGTCTTCTGAAACAGCATCAGGTTGATTAGGTCAACGCCATATAATACAAGGTCTGAAGCACCAGATAGTTTGTCAGTCGCCTCCACGCTGGATAAATCCTCCAGATTATATGACGAGATAGATAGATACTTTATTAATCCCATGTGGGAAATTGTTTTACTACAGCAGCAACCACAACAACAGGCAAATAGATAAATAAATGTGTACATATATAAATGTAAACCTGAAGAAACAATGTACACATGTAAGGACTCACTGAGAGGACCCGGAAATTCAACCACACACAGAAGTACGTAAAGGAAAAACAAGTTTATTTAGAATCAGGAACTGGTAGCAGCTCAGGAAGAATCAATGAAGGTCTCCACAAGGGAATCCAACGCAGCACCAGGGGCTAGACGATAATCAGGCAGAGGTTATACACGGAGAGGCAGAGAGAGCAAACTTAACTAGAGGGTCAGGCAATACTCGGTGGTCGTGAAGCGGAGCTTGAGTCAGGGTCCAGAAATCCAGAACCAAAGGAATCCGTAACGGGCTTGGCAGGAGGGGAAGATCCGTGGACGGAAATGGGTCGAAGAAACACAAGAAGGCAAGGCATGAAATGCTGGATTTCTACTGGCTCGTGGCTGTCGATAATCTGGCAGGGAGGCAGGGGCTGAGAGGAGTTAAGTAGAGCAGGGCCCAGGTGGCACAGATCAGCAATCAGGTGACACAGGTGAGTAGAATGAAAACTAATTACAGCATGGGCAGGACCCAACATGAATCATAACAGTACCCCCTCCTCAAGGTCCGGCTCCAGAAGGACCACCTGGCTGGTCAGGATTGGACCGATGAAACTCCCTGATAAGGGATTTGTCCAAAATGTGTCGGGCCGGCACCCAGGAGCGCTCTTCAGGCCCATATCCCTCCCAATCCACCAAGTAATGGATGGACCGGCCCCAACGTCTGGAGCGAAGGAGGCGGCGCACCGTGTGAGCGGGACCCCCATCAATGATCCGGGCGGGAGGAGGGGGCCTGGAGGAGGGAACCAACCGTGAAGAGAAAACAGGTTTAACACATGACACATGAAAGGTGGGACAAACTCTGAGAGTTCTGGGGAGGCGGAGCCGGACAGCCACTGGGTTGATAACCTTGGAAATCGGGAAGGGTCCAATGAAACGAGGGGCTAACTTCCGGTTTTCAACCCGCAAGGGAAGGTCCTTGGTGGACAGCCAGACCTTTTGACCTTCGGTGTAAGTGGGTGCCGGAACTCTGCGACGATTTGCAAATCTAGAACATAAAGCAGAGGACTTTAGAAGGGCCCTGCGGGCCTGGCGCCATACCCGCTGGCACTTTAAAGCAGAGGCATGAGCAGAGGGAACTCTTGTGGGCTTCTCTTGAAGGGACAAGACTGGAGGCTGGTAGCCATAAACTGTGTAAAAGGGAGACAGACCTGTGGAGCTAGAAGGGAGTGAGTTGAGGGCATACTCCACCCAAGGAAGGTTCTGTGACCAGGAAGAGGGATCATGTTCACAGAGCATGCGCAGCTTGGTCTCCACCTCCTGGTTGATCCTCTCCGTTTGCCCGTCAGACTGAGGGTGGAATCCTGACGAGAGACTTACTGTGATGCCCAGGAGACCACAAAATTCTTTCCAGAATTTAGAAATGAACTGGGGTCCTCGATCAGAAACAATGTCAGTAGGTAGACCATGCAAATGGAACACCTCACGGGCCAGAACCGCTCCCAGCTCCTTAGACGAAGGCAGTTTGCGAAGTGGTATCAGGTGGGACATCTTAGAAAATTGATCCACAACTGTGAGGAGGACAGAATGGTTATCGGAAGAGGGTAAACCAGTAACAAAATCCATGGATATGTGGGACCATGGGCGGTGAGGAACCGGGAGGGGCCGCAGAAGCCCAGAGGGTGGTCGACGGGATGGTTTAGCCTGACAGCACACTCTGCAAGCCCTGATAAACTCCTTTACATCTTGCAGCATAGTCTCCCACCAGAAACACCTCCTGATCACAGCTAGGGTCTTAGTGACTCCTGGATGACAGAAAAATTTAGAGGCATGACAAAAGGATAGTACCTCAGGTATTAGCTGCTCAGGGACAAATAGTCGATTCTTAGGACAGCTCTCAGGGATGGGGCTTTGCAGATGGGCCTCTCTGATTCTCTGCTCTAACTCTAGCCTGGAAACTGCTAGCCGCGCAGATGAGGGGAGCACATAGTCCACCTGCTTAGCCTCTTGACTCTCCTCCATAGTCTCATGCAGCCTGGAGAGTGCGTCTGGCTTAGTGTTCTTACTCCCAGGTCTGTAAGATAGTGAAAAATTAAAGCGACTGAAGAATAGAGCCCACCTGGCTTGCCTGGGGTTAAGTCTCCTAGCAGACTTGAGGTACTGCAGATTCTTATGATCAGTCCAGACCACAAAGGGTTCCTTAGCTCCCTCGAGCCAGTGCCTCCACTCCTCGAGGGCCAGTTTGACTGCCAGCAGTTCCCGGTCACCGACATCATAGTTGGTCTCTGCAGAAGACAGTTTTCTAGAAAAGAAGGCACATGGGTGAATCTTCTCATCAGTGTTTCTCTGGCTGAGTACGGCTCCCACCCCAGAGTTAGAAGCATCCACTTCTACAATGAATTGGCGAGAAGGGTCCGGTGCGCGGAGGACAGGAGCGGAGGTGAAGGCCTTTTTAAGGTGGTCAAAGGACTCTGCAGCACTCTTACTCCAAACGAACTTGCACTTGGATGAAGTAAGAGAATGAAGTGGAGAAGCAACAGAACTGAAATTGCGGATGAACCGTCGATAGAAATTAGCAAACCCCAGAAACCTCTGAAGTTGTCTACGGTCTTGTGGGCAGGGCCAATTCTTGATGGCGTCCGTCTTGCTGGGGTCCATGGAAATCCTGTTAGGAGAGATGACGAAACCCAAGAATGAAGTGGACGATTTGTGAAACTCGCACTTTTCTGCCTTGACAAACAGGTTATTCTGCAGCAAGCGGAGAATAACAGAACGGACATGAGTCTGATGGGTAGTGAGATCCTTAGAGAAAATTAAGATGTCATCCAGATAAACATAAACAAAACGACCGACCATGTCCCTGAGGACATCATTGACTAGAGCTTGGAACACTGCGGGAGCGTTGGATAGGCCAAAGGGCATTACCAGGTATTCATAATGGCCGGTTGGAGTGTTAAAAGCCGTCTTCCACTCATCCCCCTCCTTGATACGGACTAGATGGTAGGCATTTCTGAGATCGAGCTTGGTAAAAACTGTGGATCCCTGAATCAGGTCGAAAGCAGTGTTCATTAGGGGAAGTGGGTAACGATTCTTGACTGTTATGTCATTCAATCCCCTGTAGTCAATACAGGGGATCAAAGAACCATCCTTCTTGCCCACAAAGAAAAAACCTGCACCAGCTGGAGAGGATGAAGGGCGGATAATGCCTGCCTTGAGTGCGTCACAGATATAATCCCTCATGGCCTTATCCTCCGGGCCGGAGAGGGAGTATAGACGGTCTTTGGGAGGAAAGGTTCCAGGAAGCAAATCAATTGCACAATCATAGGGCCGATGGGGTGGAAGGGAAGTGGCGCGATGCTTATTAAAGACTTCCCAAAGGTCATGGTAAACAGTCGGTACCTTGGATAGGTCGGGATAGGTTTCCTGTCCCGAGATAGGGACAGAAAAAGGGACCGAAGCTGCTAAGAGGCAAGTGGAATGGCAAGATGGTGACCAACCCAACACCTCGCCCTTCACCCAGTCAATGTGGGGGTTGTGTTTTCTTAGCCAAGAAGCCCCCAAAATGACAGGGAGACCAGGGGACTCAATTATCAGGAAGGAGATAAGTTCATGGTGATTCCCAGAAATACTGAACTTAATGGGACCCGTTTCATGGGTGATCTGGTGAAGTACATGGCCATCAATAGCCAAAACTTCAAGACACTTAGAGGTAGGTAAAAGTTGGATGCCCAGAGATTCGGCAAGACCACGGTCCATGAACTCAGTATCTGCTCCTGAATCTATAAAGACTGGGAGACGCTTGGATTGACAGTCAGCTTGGAGAGTGGCTTGAACAGAGAATGAAGAGGATTGCCATCGCTTTTGACTCAGCAGGAGCCTCTTACCTCCTGCTGAGCCTGGCCTTTTACAGGACACCGACTAAGTAGGTGACCCTCTCCACCACAATAGAAACAAAGGCCTCTCTTAAATCTCCGCTCTCTCTCTTGTGGGGACAGGCGAGTTCGACCAATCTGCATAGGCTCCTCTCCCGGAGAGGTGGGTGAAGAACTCAAAGGTGGAGCCGTGACTGGTGGCTGTGATCTGGGAACAGATTCAACATGGTAAGTATGACTGAGGGAACTCCTCTCCAACCTTCTCTCATGGAGCCTAGCATCAATTCTGGCGGCCAGGGTCTCCAGTTCCTCCAGGTCCTTGGGAGCGTCTCGGGTAGACAGCTCATCCTTTATCTCCTCACTGAGACCCTGATAGAACGCATCACATAGTGCCTCATCGTTCCAGTCACTTCCTGAGGATAGAGCATGAAAATCGATAATGTACTCAGTTACTCGCTTCCTGCCTTGTTTGAGTCTGAGCAACCCACGTGCAGCCTCCCTCTGAGGCAGAACAGGATCGAAGACCCTGATTAGCTCCTTGGAAAAGTCCTGGAACCGATAACAAATGAGGGAGTCCCTCCGCCATTCTGCAGTCCCCCATAATTTGGCTTTTCCCGAAAGGAGGGAAATAGCATAGGCTACTTTAGCACGTTCAGAGGGAAAAGATGACGGCTGAAGTTCAAAGATTATTTCACACTGAGTAATGAAGGGACGACACTGACTCTGCTCACCTTTAAACACCTCCGGAGGAGACAGGCGGGGCTCAAAAATGGGCGAGACCTGGAAACCAGACGTAGCGGCTTTGAGGCTGGGAGAAGGGGCTCCTTTAGGGGAGGGAAGGGAGGACATCCTATCAAGCATGCTCGTCATTTGTTGCATGTTTGACTCCAGGCGGGTAATAGCGTCTTCAACACTTGAACGCCACTCCTGTGTGGGTGACGGGTCCATAGTGGCCAGATTATTCTGTAAGGACTCACTGGGAGGACCCGGAAATTCAACCACACACAGAAGTACGTAAAGGAAAAACAAGTTTATTTAGAATCAGGAACTGGTAGCAGCTCAGGAAGAATCAATGAAGGTCTCCACAAGGGAATCCAACGCAGCACCAGGGGCTAGACGATAATCAGGCAGAGGTTATACACGGAGAGGCAGAGAGAGCAAACTTAACTAGAGGGTCAGGCAATACTCGGTGGTCGTGAAGCGGAGCTTGAGTCAGGGTCCAGAAATCCAGAACCAAAGGAATCCGTAACGGGCTTGGCAGGAGGGGGAAGATCCGTGGACGGAAATGGGTCGAAGAAACACAAGAAGGCAAGGCATGAAATGCTGGATTTCTACTGGCTCGTGGCTGTCGATAATCTGGCAGGGAGGCAGGGGCTGAGAGGAGTTAAGTAGAGCAGGGCCCAGGTGGCACAGATCAGCAATCAGGTGACACAGGTGAGTAGAATGAAAACTAATTACAGCATGGGCAGGACCAAACATGAATCATAACAACACAAGTATGTATGAGTACACACACCTAGATAAAAATTATTAGAAAAAGGACAAAATATAAAAAAGTATGATTACCCATACCACACATCATAAATCTGAGTAAGTTATCAAGTTTAGTTAACATACTCAGATGTTAGGTTGATCACCTTCACTCCTGTATAATTTATTGTATAGAGTTATTGAGAATGGGAGAAATGGTTTCCTGAACTGTTCTTTGTGACAGCAGAGCTGCAACAGTCTGTTCGAAAAGGAGCTCCACTGTCTCTCCAGAGTGTCATGTTGTAGATGCGATGGATTGTCCCTGATGGAGACCAGCTTGTTGAGAGACCTGCTGTCCTTGCACTCTTAGAGATTTCAGTCAGTTTACGGCAGAATTCTAGCAGTAACATACTGTTATTATAAGCGATGGTAGAATACTGTTATTTGATGGATTTTTTTTCTGTTAGAATCAAGAATGATGACTGCAAGTAAATGACCGCAAAATAATGGTGCAATACAGTATTTTTTCTTGGGTAGACATTTTTCTTTGGGATTTGCAACTTTGACAATCAGCATTCATCCCCCAATTTTAAAGCATCAATAGGGTAAGTAAAATCACTCCAGAGAAAGTAAATTATTATTTTGCATGGTAGAAGGTGCTGTTACTGTAAGGACACTCAGGAAGACCCGAAATTCAACATACACAGAAGTACGTAAAGGAAAAACATTTTATTCAGTATCGGGAACTGGTAACTGCTCAGGATGAAACAATGAAGGTCTCCACAAGGGAATCCAACGCAGCACCAGGGGCTTAGACGATAATCAGGCAGAGGTTATACACGGAGAGGCAGAGAGAGCAGACTTAGCTTGAGGGACAGCCAATACTCGGTGGTCGTGAGGCGGAGCTTGAGTCAGGGTCCAGAAATCCAGAAACAAAGGAATCCGTAATGGGCTTGGCAGGAGGGGAAGATCCGTGGACAGAAATGGGTCGAAGAAACACAAGAAGGCAAGGCATGAAATGCTGGATTTCTACTGGCTCGTGGCTGTCGATAATCTGGCAAGGAGGCAGAGGCTGAGAGGTGATTAAGTAGAGCAGGGCCCAGGTGGCACAGATAAGCAATCAGGCGAGGTAGGTGAGTAGAATGAATGCAAGGACAGGACAGAACGTGAATCATGACAGTTACATCATTTGTCATTGAGTTTACTTTGGACAACCACATGTCTTGGGCCACAGTTATGTAGTAGGGATTTTATGTTGGAAAGTTAATCATTTATTTTTAATATTTAGCTATCATTCAAATATTTTGTGCCTAATGTGTGTCTAATACAAGAGTAATTTAGAACCACATTTTTTCTCTTTCATCCTTCCATTGCTGTGAATTCAAGCTAGTGTTAGCATCATAACTGATGCCACTAGCCATGCATACAAGGACAACACCAAATGTTGACAATTGGTGTAAGATCATTGCAAGTAAATATTACAAGTTTTAACCATTTTTGCATATGCATACTGTTTTGCTAATATATACTTGTTCATGCTATACAGGAGCATTCAACAGCAGCAGATGTTGAAATCAGCCTAAGTTTGCCAGCCAGCCCTAATCTGATATTTCGTAAGTGCAGAACAAATTATCAATATTTACAGATTTTGCTTAATACTTCTTACCATGTTGAAGTTTTTTCTCTAATTAAATATATAATTCTTTCAAAAAGTAATAATTTACACAGGAAGGAAGACTGGAAGGCACTCCCCTTAACATAATTAAACAGCCATTACTAGAATATCTTTGTCATGCTGACCTTAAATTAATCCAGCTTGATTTATGTCAAAGTATACGGTTTATAAAATGTTTGAGGAAAAATACAACAAAAATGTCTGTCTCTGACCATCATAGGTGGCAATGAGCAACTAGTGGCTGGATGGATGGTCAGCGCTGGAGGCCACATCATCTTTAAGGTGCTCCAGCCAGCATTTATGACAGGACTTGCAGCAGTGTTTGCCACTTTCCAAATATTCAACCTCCTATGTAAAGATGAGGCAGCTAAGACTTTGGAGTTCATTTAAACGGTAAAATTGTTCTCATGATTTTTTTTAAAACACTTTACAATGAGTAAAACACAATATCAAGATTTAAAAGCTATAAAGCAAGTTAGAATTAACGGCTGAAAAATTTGGTTGTGTATTATCTTAATATATTTTAAAACACGATAATTACAGGATATTAGGTAAAGAAAACGTTTTATATTACATTCATCTGCTGCCAGACTGTTTATATTCGACAAGGTTTTCTCATTTTGGATTGTGTTATTTAGATGCTTCATTGGGACCAACCCACAAAGGAGCACAAAGACCAGCCATTGAAAAATGGTGTCCAAAACGACAGGCAAGATAATCCAAAAGAAACTGCAGACAGTGAATTCTCATGTTTCCTGATGGACTTTGAGTAGCACTTCATACAGGTCGGTTGTTGTTTTTTTCCTTTGAAATATTTCTGTTTCCAAATCATTTAAGGTCTAATTGATATTTTCTTATATTTTTCAATGCTGGATAGTGCCCTCACCTGCATCTAAAAAAGTAATTGCCACTTGGAGTCTTGAAAACCCATAATAGTTCACAATTTAAAACCCTGTTTAGGACAGTACAACACAGTACAACAGTACAATGTGATTCTGCAATTCGTATGCAAGCTTTACTGTGGCCATGTTTGATTGTTGACTTTAAGGGATTTTTTTTCCCCCTTTAATAAATAGCAAAAGGCATGGATATGTGATCATTTTCAAGAACAGTGTTTGAGTCCTTAAGATTGTAAAAACGGCATATGTACACTTTTAGTATAGATCCTAAGCAATGTTTTATAAATGAGACCCCTGGGTTTACCTACCACAGATCTAAAATTTCAATGTTATGGTCTTTCAGCTACTTCAGGTTTACCTCTACTTTGTTATATGTTGGTCAATAATGCTCACAAGTACATCTTAGATGAGAAGCATGTTAGGCCTCCAGACGTGAAGGACTGACCTACAGGAGGGTGGTATAAAAACTATTAATCCCACAATAGACTGCATTAACCTACTTTCAGTTTTAGCAGGAAGAGGAGGAGTTTCACTGTGTGAATGTGACATCATGTTAACAAGAGACTTCTCCTGAAGACACTCTGTCTCTTCTGCACCCTTCGCTTGTAAAGGCGATATTAGGAAGACATCGCATGTCCCCCCTCTCTTCTTTGGTAGTGAAGAGAAGACTGGTCCTTAGCAGGAGCCCTGGATTCAAAATATATACATAGTCCTCTGTCTGTGTATCCAGTGCTGTGTTCTGGCCAAAGAAATAAACCTTGACCCTGACTTATTCATAATTCTACAGACGAAATCTTTGAATTATATATTCCCCAAGATCACCATTGCAGCCGATGCTTGCTGCCATTCTTCTGAGGGAGAAGACCCATGCTCAGCTCCAGTCAAGAGTCAGCTGTGCCAGCTAAGCTGACGTTCATTTCAGGACCGGAGTATGGTTTGGAGCTGAAAGGACACCCCACTTTTTGAGCCAATATGTAATAGCCACACAAACATACTGCAAGCTACTAGCCGAGCAGCTAACTATTTCACGGTTTACCCCACCGATATACAGAGAAGAGGCTAACCGCAGCATGTTTTTCTCGCAAAACTCTGCAAAGGGTTCTTTCCTTTGCAGTCTGTCACGCCACTCACTGTCCACTGGAGATCTCCGTGGTTCTTAAGAACCATTCAAGTTGTGTGTCTGGGCAGAGATAAGTTAGCATATGATAAACAATTTCAATATTGTTTGATTGTCTATTTCACTGTGTTTTGTGGTGTTCTCCAAGATTTCAATCCTTCAAACTGCTTGGGTAAAAACAGACTACAGAGTCTGTGGTATAAACAGTGTTTCATAAGGTTATTGACGAATGAAGAATCATGTTAGTTATTCAATGTGAAAAATAATAAAATAATCCTAAAACTGTACTAAATGTCCTGTTTCCTCAAAATCTAAATGCTAACTAAACTAAGGTAGCTATTGAAACTAAAGGTAGCTCAGTGCTCCCACATTTCAAAACATAGCTTTTTTTTGTTTGTCATGGTCAACCGCAGCAAGCCGCTGGCACTCATGAATAATTAATTTTAGTATTTATGGTGCTTTGGACCTAAAAGAGATTGTTTAAAATAGCAAAATCTAGCCTCTTTATCCGTTTAAGCCGCCATTTTGTGAATGGTGACACACTCTAAACCTGCCATCTTAGTATCCCAAAATTGTAATTGGATCCATCACTGTGGTGGCTGATCAACAGATTTAAGAATCAATTGTCCAAAAGGTTACTGATTTCTACTTCAGCAAAATAATGAAACATTACTTTCTCAAACTAATGTTTTGTCTTCACTTGTGCTTTGTATTGTGAACTGGTTGCTTGGACACACCACAAACTGTGTTGATTAGTCTAAAGTAATCTTAATTAGTTTAGAGCTCTTTAGGCCTTATTTCCAAAACTCTTCAACACAAACCTTGGTCTTTAAGCATACATATTTATACTGTACTGTGATATTATTTAAGTCACTTCTTTAGGTTATTCCCATGCTTTATCTTACATGTTTGCCGGAGTGAGGAATTCACAGAATATTCTGGCATAAACTAATCTGAATTAGTTTAAAAGTAATTTAGGCCTTATTTCCAAATTCCTCTTAAATAAACCTGGTTTATCATGATTCAAAGTTCATACTGAACAGTGACATCATTGCATTATTTTATTGGTTCTGTTTATACTTGTATTCTTTCTGTTTTCCTTTTAGTAGTTTGTTAGTTTTCACCATCCTTTCATCAGCAATGTGTTTGAAAAATGCCGGTGCTGGACTTATCCCTTAATCTATTGTTATTTTAATTCATTAGCTTTATCAGGCAGGTATTTATAGACAATAACTGAGACTGAATTATTTGGCAATTATTTTTCTGGTAATCAGGTGGGGGGCCAACTTAGTAATTTTGATCAAAATTACTAGTTTTGTTTTTTGTCCTAAGCAACTATTTATATTTATTCATAGCCAAACCAGATCCTATTGTTGCACAACAACCAACCCAGCACATGGAACATATCAGGATGCTTTACTGCTGAGTCATCTGAGTATTTCTGTAGATGACAGGAGCCTGACTTATGCTGGAAGTCTGAAGTGTACAAAGTGAAAAAGAATGGTGAGAGTACAGTCCCCTGTGGTACTCCTGTGCTGCTGACCACCTGGTTAGACACGCAGTGCCTCAGTCTCACAAACTGTGGTCTGTTTGTCAGGTAGTCATGGATCCAGGTGATTGTTGAGGCCTCCACCTGAGTCTTCTGGAGTTTCAGACAAAGTAAATCAGGCTGAATTGTGTTAAATGCACTGGAGAAATCAAAGAACATGATCCTCATAGTGCTGCCTGCTTTCTCCAGGTGACAGTGGGTTTGTTGAAGCAGGTGTATAATGGCATCTTCAACTCCAACTCCACGACGATAAGCAAACTGCAGGAGGTCCTAATATGTGCTGGTTTGCTTACTCAGACCTTCATAGACCCACCCATCAGTTATCAACGATTATAGACCCAGAGCAACGGGTCTATAGTCATTGATAACTGATAGGTGAGTTTTCTTTGGTACCGGAACCAGACAGGATGTCTTCCACAACAATGGTACTTCTCTTGGGTCAAAGTAAGGTTGAAGAGGTGTTGCAGAATCCCACAGAGCTGCTCTGCACAGGCCTTTAGGATTCTGGGGTTGAGACGATCTGGACCTGCAGCCTTGTTCCGGTTTAGTCTCTCCAGCTGCCTCTTCACCTGACTTCTAGAAACAGAAAAATGGGAGGGGGAGGCAAAGGGAGCAGCAGCATCTCCTGATTTGGTTGAAGTCAAACTAGTGGAAGCAGAAGAGTCCATGACTGAGGTGGAAGATAGAATATCTGAGGTGTGACAGGAAAGCTGTGGGTCAGTGGAGGGTGGGATGTCTGTTTGGCTGGGGCCAGGAGGGGAGGATGGTGAGCTTGTTCCTGAACTGAACCTGTTGGAGAATGTATTCAGCTCATTTGCTCTGTCCAGACTTCCATCTATCTGATCCTCCTTTTGCTTGAAGCCTGTGATCTTCTTCATCCCAGATCACACATCGCTGATATTGTTCCTCTGCAGTTTACTCTCCAGCTTCTTTCTTGCTGTCTCTAATCTTGTCTTTGAGCTGTTTTTGTATACTTATACCCTCTTGTTCAAAACCTGAAGACTGTGGAGGGAATTACGTTTCTTTTTGTTATGAAACTGAGTCGTAAAATGCAAATAAGAACAAAAATGGCACAAGGAGGTAAAACAATTCAGTTAGGCACTTTGTTGAAAAGTGCTTTTAGATGACTAACATGAGGACACCGGTGTCCTCTTGGTCCTATTGGCTTGCAAGTGTTGTATCCTCAGACTGGTGTGCTGTTTGTTTTGGGTTCTGCTTTCTCATCCTCCTCTTCACAGGGTGTGATTGGCAGGTGCAGCTCCCAGGTGGTGTCAATAACCTCATCAAGGAGCAGTATTTAGAGGAGTGGATTTCTTGAGACAGATGCCAGATGGTTGACTACGACTAGTCAACCATCTGGCACTATTCATAAATGGCATGCTTACAACAGTCTAATTAGGGTATACAAATTCAGCAGAGCTCTTTCCCCATGTTCATCTGTGTTTATTACTACAGAGGAAAAAGTTGACCAGTTTGTGTGCGTGTGCTCTATTAAATAAAAAATATAAACTGCCAAGTTCTGAATGCTTTTCAAAATAAATATTTTTGGAAGCTACTAGACAGGCGTGTGCTGTCTGCACCATGTTTACATAAGGCTGCATGCAGTTTGGGGAATTGTGAAATTGATATAGAGGTGGCAGATGCAATGAATTTGAATAACACTATCCTATATGCTATTGTCTGTTGCAGAGGCATCCAATTTTTATATCTGAAAAAAGCAAGGATTACCATATTTTTTTGTTTGGTTTTTTTTGTTTGTTTTTTTTTTTTAATTGGGAAATTGCATGTTCCCTGGTATAATTAGAATGCTTCCACACCCCTCTGAGGCAGGTGCCAGCCTCTTCCCACAGGACATTTTCAGCTAAATTAGTCATGACTGCTTCCTGAAAGCCTTTAGCTGTTCAAGTCAGATGTCAAGCTCCAATGCTGCTGTAGAAAACATGTTTATCAGCAGTATAGGTTTTCTTGTTTTCAACCACATCAAAGGAAAACTGTCCAGAGAGACGGTGATGGTTATACTGATTAGTGGTAAGTTATTGGTGGAAATCATACAGGGTCTCAAATTGGATGGTAGAGATCAAAAGGGCATAAATGGAAAAAGAAACTGCTTCCTAAACTGCCACACATCATTCAGTGTGTTGCATGAAGGGAAGCTTAATGCTTCTCTGTTACATCCACAGGGTTGTGTGCAGGAGGGTGTGTGTGTGTGTGTGTGTGTCTCTCTTTCTCCTCTGATTGCAGGTTTGTGACCAGCAGGTGCATTTCCTCACAGCTGGACCTCACCCAGCGCAATCAGGACAAATTTGCTGAGGTGGATACCAGATTGTGTTGCTCTTCTAAGATTAAGAGAGCGAAAAGCAATAATAGCAGTAATTATTAGACTGCATTTCACTCACAGATAGTATGTCAAAGCTTCAGCAAATGTCTTGGCTTGGAAAACAGAGGAATGCTATATTTCGTAAAGCAACATGGCACTGCATGACTATAGTGTCACAACCCTTGAACTGTTTCACATTTTGTCATATTACAACCACTAACTTCATTGCTTTGAGATATGATCAATAGTTTGGACGTATCTGTCTTTTGAGGGATATGTCTACTTGCTTTGTACATCTAATAATTAGGATTTTTGTTCGTCCTTTGGATAAATCTCTTGGTCATCTCGGTAGTTCACCACATTTCTTGGAAAATGGTTTTCATCTTGTCCATCTGGGACTTGTGTGGGAAAATCCAAAAATTAAGGCAATGGTATCTGTTCAAATAAAAAGTCTTCAGGGAAAATACATCCAGTCAGAATCCTCAGTTATCATTTTTGTCCACATCCAAGTCAAGCCTAAAGTGTTATGTTTCCTGACTTACATGCAGAATCACGCTCAGGAGACAAGTTAAAAGGCAAAAGGGTTTATTTACAGAGAGAGAAATGTGACGATGAGAATCTTTATCTCCTCAGGAACCGGGAACAATTTTGTCTGGTGGAGGAGAAGTAAGTTAGTCGTTGTTTGAATGAGGTGATTGATGTGAATGTTTTCAGTGAGTAGTTCACTGTGACTTGAGGCCAAGAAGTGTGTGGGATTAATGGATTGGGTTCTGGTGTGGAGTCCAGAGGTAAGTATGGAGGTAAACAGGGAGCTTGACGATCCAGAGAAGAAGTGAGCTTGACAGTGGAGAGTGGTCAGGGAGGTGAGACACTGAGGACATCAGAGCAGCAGAGGTCGTTTGAGGAAGTAGTCCGTTTTCACAGGAGGATCCGGAGACACGACTTGAACCTGGAGTACAGGAGACAGAGGAGGACTTGAGCACAGGAGTTTCTACAGACCCTTAAATCTTTAACAGATTGTGTTCATCCTGTTCAACATTTGTTGTGAATTGGCACAATATAGATAAACTGAGTTGAAAATTGAAATGAGTGGAAAGTGTGTTTCAGTGTCAGGTCTGACATCATTTCATTTCATAATGAGGCTGATGGAAACCACCTGTGCAGTTTTCCCAGGCTCTCCAACAAAGATCCTTTCTGGAACAGCTGGAACACTCACACAAAAACACAAACACACCAGATTCCTGACATAAAGTTTTTGAGGTTTTTTTTTTTTTTTTTTTTTTTTTTTTTTTTTTTTTTTTTTATCTCAACCTCTAATGATGAAAATAAGCCTTTTCTTATCAAATGCAGGCTATCTGTTGCATCTATATCACTGCGTTGATGTAGGTTAGGGATTCAATCCTCTACTGGTTTTTTTTGTTTGTTTTTTTTTTGTTTGTTTTGTTTTTGTTTTTTTTTTAGGCCTAATTAAACACATGAACATAAAACAATAATCTTTGAATATTTAGCAACTGATATCTTTAACATTTTAACAGTTATAGTTTCATCTATTTTACTTTTGAGTAACCCAGCTTGTAAAAAAACTACTATGGCCTACTTTATTTTAATTTGAAAATTGATTAAGTATATTTGTCCCATGGGAAATATAAATTGACATTTCTGTTTTAGTCAAGTCACATTTATTTCTATAGCACATTTCAGTAGCAAGGCAGTTCAAAATGCTTTACATTGTAAAAACTTCAAGTATGCATCAAAATCATTGAGCATGTATACAGCAAAATTATCAAAATCATACATCAAAATCGAGTAAATATCAATGCATCAAAATCATAAAGATCATAATTTTAATAAGATTACAACCTGTTAATGTTGAACTTCTGAATGAATCAAACAAAATTATTTTTATATAGCTACCTGCTTACCCTACATCCTACACACTCTTGACAAACTTGTACAAGATGTTTAGATTTAACTATCTTTTGACAAAAGGAGAGTTGGACAAAAAAGTGTCAAAGTGCTAATGAAGGATGATGTGATTGGGTTCAGTTCACACGTTCTTCTGATTTACACACAGTCAAAGCTTTGCACACTGCCTCAGGTCAGAAATCCTAACTGACTGCATCTTAAGGGTATTTCAGAAAAGAACAGGTTTAAAAACAGAATAGGTGTTCTGTTCAGAACCCTTTTGACTTATTGCTTTTGGGAAGATGAATTTCAAAAGTTGTGAAAGCAGTAATTGCAGTAATTACTGGATTGCATTCCACTCACAGATAGTATGTCAAAGCCTTGTCAAATGCCATAGATTAAAAATAAGATTTCAGTGGAAACACAGGGAGGCTATAATTCATAATCCAATACAGCACTGCTTAACTATAAGGTCACAGCTCTTGAACTATTTCACATTTTGTCACATTACAACTACAAACCTCAATGCATTCTTTTGAGATAAGATGATAAATACTTTGTAGGACCTTCTGGCTTCAGTCAGACATCTTTCAAGGTATGTCTCGACCAGCTTTGTACATCTAGTAATTGAGAGTTTTGGCCATCCTCCTTTGCAAAATTCATTAAAATCAAAATTAACTTTCAACTTCTACCAGTGGTTCTGAATTGAATCTAAGTTTGGTCTTGGACTGGATCAGTCCAACTCAATAATTTTTTTTCAAAACATTCCTTTTGAGCTCTCAGTATGCTTATAGTTGTTGTTCTGCTGGAAGGATAACTTCTCATCAAGTTGCTAACCATTTGCACCCTTCCTTGTCCCTTGTCATATCATGTTACCTCCTCACAGTATGATGCAGCCACTACCATGTTTCACTGTAATACAGGTGTGAAGAGGATGTCACTCGTAGAATAGTCTCACTGACATTCTTCCACCACTCTACCCTAAATGTCTTCTGGCCAAGGGCAGATCTGGAAAATTTTACATGGAGGGGGCAGAGGAGTGGCAAGAGATCTAGGTAGGGTGGTAAGGATGGGCCTCCTTGGTGAAGTATGTGAAAATCAACAGTTTGTAAATGGAGTCAACAAAATACCCACAAAAACACTTAAACTATGTATGTAACTTTTATGAAAAATATGTTTTTTTTTTACATACATTGTGACAGTGTAAGACAGATAATTGAGCTCCTCTGCCTTCTGCCAGTGCTCCCAGTGCTAACTGCAGAAATACACCACTCAGTCAGAAACAACCAATCAGAGCTAGGAGGAGGGTCTTAGTGCTGTCAATCAACCTCATGTGAGCCCCGCTCACAAGCTCCCCCTTGCTCTCTGCTATGTTACAGTGGTTTAACCACAACATAGCCTGCCACGAATGCTAAAGCTAGTTAGCATGGCCACCGAACACGGCAGAAAAACAGTTTTCCTGGAACGGTAGGTTGTTTTTTCACCATTTGCACATTTAGCAGAACATACACGAGATTGATTGACAGCACTAAGACCCTCCTCCTGGCTCTGATTGGTTGTTTTTAGTCGGGAGCGGTGAATTTCTTTAGACGGCAATAGCAGTTCAGGGAGGAGGTGGAGGAGCTCGATCTTTTCACAGATCATCTTTTCATACTGTACTATCACGAAATGGTAACCGTTTCAACAAATATGCAAAAAAAAATTTTTTTTATTAAAGTTACATACATAATGCAGCTTTAATGTGAAATATTTTGTTTCTCATCTGTTTTTGCACTTTTAAAAAAACTATTTATTGTATCATTGGCTCATCTAAGAAAACAAAGAATTTTTAGGAATAACTTTCCCATTTCATTTCCCAAATTTCTACCCATTTCATTTAAACATCCCAGGACATAATTTTGAGTGCTTTTGCCAGTGTATGTTTTTCTGGGATGTCAGGCACTGGGTTTGTTTGTAAACAGATATAATTTTATAAACAGATATAAAACAAGATAAATTTTATCTTGTTTTGTGACGTTTCTGTTCCATCATAGCCTCGTTAGGAAACGTTTACAGTGGCTGTCAAAAGCAACATTTTACCCAGGGCTTTACTGTAATTCTGTTTTTTAATAACTTGTTTTTTATTACAGTCTCCCCTCATTCTGAGAACAGATGTAGTTTTCATAACTATAATTTTGTCATAGCATTCACATGTCTTCTGCAGATGTGGGTAGTAACTAGTTATATATAGTCATTTACTTGAATAACTTTGTGAAAAAATTGTTCTTTTAGGAATAGTTTTACTTCACCTTATTGAGTAATAGTATTATTAAGTATCGCTGCTATTACTTGAGTTAAATTTCTGGTTAATCTACCCACTTTGAGTCACTTCAATGAATGAAGAAGGACCCACAAAAGGCCCTTGGGCCGCATTTCGGACTCCCCTGGATTGCAGCTTGTTAATATTGGATTTCTGAAAGAATCAAACAAAATGCTTTTTATACAGCTGCCTGCTTACCCCACATCCTACACACAAGCTTGTACAAAAAGAACTTTAGCTTTAGTTTACTTTAGCTTAATTATCTACAGAAGAAGAGTTTGACAAAAAAAAAAAAAAAAAGTCGAAAGTGCTAATGATGGGGAATGTAGTTGTGTTCAGTTCACATGCTCTTCTGATTTAAACACTGTCAAAGCTTTGCAGATTGATTTAGAAATCCTAAGTGATTGCTGCTTAAGAGTACTTCAGAAAAGTACAGGGTTCAAAGCAGATAAGCTGTTTTGTTCAGAACCCTTTTGACTTAATGCTTTTGGGAAGATGAATTTCAAAAGTTGTGAAAGGAATAATTGCAGTAATTATTAGACTGCACTCCACTTACAGATAGTATGTCAAACTTCAGCAAATGCTTTAGACGAGAAAAAAGCTGGGAGCCATCTTTTGGGGTACAGTAGACCCCTGGTATTCACGGGGGTTTAGGGACCACAGCCTCTTGTGAACAGCTGAAATTTGTGAATACTTGAGGCCCTCTCTAAAAATGCCTATTTTAATAGTTCAAACATCAAAACCACCTTAACATCAATTAAAACACACAGTGGTGTTGTGCTAGTAGGAGTCTTGTTCTGTTTATGCCCTCGGGGCAGTCACCCCCAAACTGGAGCAGTGGCTAAAACAGATTCTAGGAACAACATCAGACATCTCAGTCCAGAAATGCGCAGTTCTCGGCACAGCCAAGATACTACGCAGAACCCTCAAGCTCCCAGGCCTCTGATAGAGGACCCGAGCTCAGAGGTTGAGGAAGACCACCCGTGAGAAGGGAATTTTTTTTTTTTTTTTTTTTTTTTTTTTTTTTTTTTTTTTTTTTTTTTTTAAATGTATGTGTGTGTGTGTGTGCATACTCTATTTTTACTTATAGATGGGCTTGACCAGACAGAGGAGCTGTGTTCAGCACTGAAGCCATCCTATGATGCCCAGACACAGTGGTTAAGCCCAGGGATGGAGGACCACACCAATTCAAAAGGGCCCATAATCACCATCTCTCCACCAGGTAGTAATTAGTTGACTGCTCCAATTCTTTTCATCTGAGTGTCCAAGACATGTGGCTACAGATCAGATGAGACAACAACAAAGATGGTCATCAAACTGCATCTTAAGGTCTCCTTGTGCCAAGAGCACATATGGACAGGCTTTTGCTTAAACATGGTGTTTGTTATGGACAATCCATGACAAGCACAGAAGTCCAATAACAAAACACCACTCGGGTTCAGACACGGGGGAATCACCCTCTCCCCGGTGGCCTGTCTTCAGCGAGGGAACATTGTCTCCATTGCTAGTAATCATAAGGGAACTTTGGGCTGGATTTTGTTTGCTCCCCCATCAAGGACATGTTTGCCATGGGTGACCCTGCCAGGGGCATGAAGCCTCTGACAACTTAGCTCCGAGGATCATTGGGACACTTGGACCCCTCCACCATGATAAGGTGGCAGCCTAGGGAGGGAAAAACAAGTTTGTGATACATTAAAATGCCTTCAAATCCTATCTGGAAACCCTGCGTGTATACATGTACATATGTTACCTTCGTTTTAATGACCTGTTAGAAAACAAGTAATATCTAATGATTCCAAGTTTGTTTGTGTTATTCTGTATTTCTGAAGAGGTGGTTACTTTTTACAGCACTTCATCTAGCACACAGGAACAATTTATCCCTGAAAAAAAGTCAATTTTGTCATGTTTTGTAATGGAAAATTTCCCTAGCTGAACACGGATAATAATGTGCACTGTGGATGTGGTGATGTTGGGAACTGGCAGCAGTTTCAAAGGCATCAAACAGGTCACACTTCTCATCTGCACTGAACAAATGCATGATCATGACGTAAGTTACAGACTAGTATTGTGAAATAAAAGAATAATTCATAAAGATATGCTTGTCTGCCCTGAGATGTCACCCAGACCATGTTCATGAGAACTTTGACAAAATTCAAAACACAAAACTGCTTCAGGCATTTTTCAGTGTTTTAGAAAAGTCTGTATGGATGACTGGTAGTGTTGTAGGCCTATGACCCTGTAAAGAAAGGCAAGCTTTGAGCAGGGCAACATACAAGATTGCCTCTGTTATCCTGCATTCCCAACATACCTTGAAAGACTGGTTGAAAACTGACTGTAACCAGATTCAATTTCAGTTCCTTTATTGTCCCCAAGTGGGAAATTTGTTTTGCAGCCAGGCATTTCAAGCATACAAAACAACATAAAATACATAGACAATGTTAAAAACAGAGAACGCATAACAGGACTAATTCATAAATATGTAAAACAGAATTTCGACTCACAAATTTAGGGACCTGATTGTTCTGGGTACAAAGGAGTTCTTCCATCTCTTGCTTTTACCACTTCCAAAACCTTAAGCAAGCTGGTGGTTGGTATAAATGAAGGGTGAGAGGGCATTTTTTTTTTCTATCTTACTACAGAACATCAGACTTGGAGATTAATTCCTGAAGGAGATACAAAAGTTTCTTTTAGCATGATTTCACAGAAAATAGCTGTGAAAAGTACACATTGTGGACTACAACTGGATCTTTATTTGGAATAGAATAAAAGCTGGAAACAGAGTCAAGAATCTCATGTAGGACAAAATCTGCTCAAGACCTTGTAAACCCAGACTTTTAACCTCCACAGATCAGGGGCAGCGGTGAGTAATGCAGTTTGTGTTTATGTAGGTAAAGTAGAGTTTCTGCTCACTATGAGCAGTGTGCAGGTGTAATGATAGATATGATTAATGTGCACTGGGTAAACAAAAATTGTTTATACAGTTGTATTCAATCAATTAGAATATGCATTTTGATGAGACTTGTTTGTCAGATTAAAAGTACCTCATGAAAATAAAAACCTCACCTGCCTTGCCTGCTGGTGGTCCCGATTGTATGACAGCCTCACTTCTGTCAGTCTGCCGCAGGGAAATTGTGGTTACAATGTAGCTCACCACCATGGGTGAATGACTGATTGTAGCGTAAAGTGCTTTGGATTTTTCTGGAATTGATAAAGTGCTATACAAGCCTGGTGGTGTTCCTTTGATACCTACAACATGCTCAAGCCTTCCTAAGAGAATATTGTGGTCTGTTGTATCAAAAGCAGCACTGAGATCTAGCAAAGCCAGAACTGACACAAGTCCATTATCTGAGGCCAAGAGAATATCATTTGTGACTTTCAGCAGTGCAGTTTCAATGCTTTGATGTGCTCTGAAACTTGACTGAAACTCTTCAAACAGGTCATTACTTTTTAGATGTTCACACACTTGATTAGCAACTATTTTCTCCAGGATTTTAGATAAGCAAGGAATATTAGAGATAGGTCTATAATTTATTAAGTCATCTTGATTGAGAAAAGGTTTCTTAAGTAAAGGTTTATAGCATCGTTTAATTACTTGGATCAATTTGGAATGTGTGCAATTGACTTGGGATGTGTGTGGGCCCAGGATTTGGAATCCCCAGGGGCCACAAAATCAGTACTTACTGTATATTATTCATTTAGGACATTTAGCAGCTTAAAGAGCTGAAAAAATGTGGATGGCATCACTCAAAAAACAATATAAATGCTAACAGGAATAATAAACATATTTATGGATTGGGTGTATGATTTGTTTATTTTACATTTAACTTGAAAAAAATTATCAGTAAAAACAGATTCCATACAAAAATCTAGTTAAAACTACTAGACTAGATTGACATTACTCTGCTTTTATTTATTACATTATAATAAACTGTTGGCTTTATTAAACTCAGGACAGGCTAATCACATCAAATTATTGTTTACAGCAGGACTTCTCATAAAGACAAAATCTTGTTTCCTTCCCCTCTCTTGGAGTATGAATGGTACAATACAGATAATGTGACTTAGTTTAGATGCTACCAAACAGAAAGCAAAAATGTACACAAGCTCAAAGGCAGACACAACATGGCAAAAAATACATAGTCTTGCTTTTGATTAAGTTGTTAACGAGTCAAAGGAAATTACATGCTTACATTTTTAACAAATTTTTCATCTATGTAAGTCATGACCCAGCTATACTTCCTATGCGGGATCTGTATGGGATTCTTTTCCCATAAATACAGTCTAGCTAAGCAGCTGCCCACTTCCTATGTTTCTGAGGTCAAGAATTGACAATTTGTATCACCGTAATAAATAGTTCCGTCAAGTTTTGCATGTGCAGACTGTCACACCACCACACTAACATCTGGCTGTTTGTGTAATGTTATTTTTGATCAAATCCTGTGTTGGTTTTATGATATCGAAAAAATAATTGCCAAGCACTGTTAGGTGAAAATCACTCAGTTACGTTTATTTTATACTATGCGCATGAGAACCAACTCATGAGCTGGTCACATTAAAGCTCTAAGTAAGGCTCAGAGTAGGCCGTGAGTTGGCTCTGGGTGGACTCTGTCAACAGGCAGGCAAGAAAACAGTTTTATGCCAAGAGGAATGAACAGTGGAGAGATAGTGTGGTTCCCGTGCAGCTGTTTCTCCAGCTACACGGGAACCACACTATCTCTCCACTGTTCATTCCCCTTGGTATAAAACTTAGATGTTGTAAAATTAGATGTTGCTTTCTCACAATATCTAATTTTGGGTGTGCAGCCCAGACAGGGTCATTTAGTGAGTGAGTTCATAAGCATTTAGAATAAAGACAACATAACATCACCATCAGTTTAATAAAGTCATAATGTATTACTTTATAATAAAATTTTCCACCACAATAGACATTTTTAATACTGTTCACAAATTATTTCAAAATTACAATGGAGTATTAGTGTCATGATTCACGTTCTATCCTTTCCTTGCCGTGTTAGCATTCATTCAACTCACCTGCCTCGCCTGATTGCTGATCTGTGCCACCTGGGCCTCGCTCTACTTAATCACCTCTCAGCCTCTGCCTCCTTGCCAGATTATCGACAGCCATGAGCCAGTAGAGATCCAACGCTTCGTGCCTTGCCTTCTAGTGTTTCTTTGACCCCTTTCCGTCCACGGATCTTCCCCTCCTGCCAAGCCCGTTATGGATTCCTTTATTCTGGATTTCTGGACCCTGACTCAAGCGCTGCCTCATGACCACAGAGTATTGCCTGCCCTTCAAGCTAAGTCTGCTGTCTCTGCCTTCCTGTGTACTACCTCTGCCTGATTATCGTCTAAGCCCCTGGTGCTGCGTTTGGATTCCTTGTGGAGACCTTCATTGTTTCCTCCGGAGCCTGTTCTATTGGTTTCCTGCACCTCCCCATCGTGAGACCTGTAGTTCCTCTGCTCCACCTGTCCACTGCTCCACAGAGTCGAGTTTTGACTACTTCATCCTGAGCAGCAACCAGTTTCCGTAAAACTAAATAAACTTGTTTTTCCTTTACGTACTTCTGTGTGTGGTTGAATTTCCGGGTCTTTCCTGAGTGTCCTTACAATTAGGGCCAAACATAGAGATTATTTTTTTAATTACGAGAAAAAAGTCATAATATTATGGGGATAGTCATAATATTAATAAATTAAAGACGCAATATCACCAGAAGAAAGTTGGAAAATTACTAGAAAAAAGTCTTTTTAATGAGAGCAAAGCTTCGATATATCAAGATCTGATGTGATCAGCTTGTCAAGTACGTGATTCTCTCTTCGAAATAAACTCAGTTGTTTGTGCAATCGTTTCAAAGACCTGCTACTGAGAATAATTTGATGCTGATGTGTTGCAAGATTAAGTATGTCCGATTTGTAAAACCGATATCAAAGTATAACTTCACCAGATGCTCGACATTACTTTTATTACTGTTTGTGTTGGAGTTATAAATCTACTGCTTCATTCTCCTACTATCACGACTTTATTCTCGTCTTATTACAGCTTTATTCTCCTATTGTAACAACTTTTTTCTCTTAGTATTACGACTTTATTGTTGTGATTGCATTTTTTATTAGCATGGCCCTAATACTCCATTGTGAAAACTTTTTTTCAACGTAAATGTCAGTATCTCGGGCGAGCACCAACTTTAATAGGATGAGTTAGAAGAGGTAATAATTCAAATTCGAAAAAAAAAAAAAATTACAGACATAATGTTATACAAATAAACACTGTATATAAGCAACCAGAGTAAGAGACTATTGCTGTGGAAATTATGTTTCTCGTTACAGTCTTCTTCTTTTCTTACTTTTTTTTTCTGTCAAACTTAAATGTTTTAGAACATTATACTAATTATAATAACAGATAAAGACAGCCTGAATAATGCAAAAATCAAATGATGATTTAATTTATTAAGGATAAAAAGTTACCCAAATCAGCCTAACCCTATGAGAAAATATAATTTCTCCACTTGTTAAACCACAGAAAATTACTCCAAAGGCACAGTGACGACTCATTTAGAAGTCCAAAGAGAACACAAACAGAACTGCATTTGTTGGAGTAGCTCTGCTACTTATACTCTGATTTTTTTTTTCTTTTTTTAAAACTTTCATTCCTCCGTTTCTGGCAGAAAAATTACATTTTTTGGACAATTATTCTCTCTGGTTTTGGATGCTGTGCAGCTGGATGGATTTTTGCTGATACTTTTTTTTACTTTACTCATTTGCTATGATGTGTAACCATAGCAACAAGGTGGTTTAAAACAGGGAGCAGCTGATTAACATTGCAAAAGCTGAAATAATATGACAACTGAAGCCAGAAAGAATATTATAGACAACCCTGAGCATCCTCTTCATGAGACTGTCATACAACAACAGAGTATCTTCAGTCAGAGGCTTCTTGAGATTCGCTGTAATACAGACCACTACAGGAGATCCTTCCTGCCCACAGCCAACAACATCTACAATAACTGTTTGAAGAACCTTGGATAATATGAGTTACAACAACATTTAATTTCCCTTTGGGATCAAAGTATTTTTGAACTGCATAACAAATGAAGCACAGCAGGACTCATTTGCTTCAGCCAAATCCGGCCCACCACTAGTTTTCATGTGGCCCTCTAGGTGCCAAAGGGACACATAAATAGAATCTTCAAGATAACAGTTGTGTGCTTTAATATTATTTTATCAAACAAATCAAAGCAGTTTTTACATGTATACTACCAAATTACATCAGTGTATAGAGATGTTCGATATAATGTATTTGAAGAAATACTGAGCTATATATTAATATTTTAATAGTTTGTTGATGGGTAGGTTCATCAGTTCATTCTGCCACAACCAGTCCTTTGAGGACATTTGTGATCTTGATGTGGCCCGAAATGAAAATGAGCTTGACACCCCTGGCATAGTGCAAGTCGGTTATTTGTCTCCACTTTTTATGCTGTTGTCATGATTCTAGATGACTCTAGTGCAAGCAGCAATTACAGACACAGGAATGAAAAGTTTAAACTGTTTATTGAACAAGGAAAAGAGTTTTCTGGATATGCTGGTCTGCTGGAGGGGAAACATCAAGCCAGGACCGGGTCCGTACTGGAAGACAAGGGAAATTGTTAATGGTTGCAGAGGTGGAAGTCGGATTCTTACTTTGAGAGATGGAGACGTGGCCAAGGAGGAGTACGATGTATCCACAGATCAGATTGGCTGCTTGCTGGTTGGAGATGGTGGTTTGTGTTTTGGTTCAGTCTGCTGTTTTCCTTTAGCAGGAGGAGAGGAACCGTTGGAGGGTGGACAAGCAGGTGAGTACGGAAAGGGACCACAGGTGAGCGTCTGGAGCTGTGAGGAGAACGAGAAGCCAGGAGAGCAAACCCACAGAGCAGAAGAATCAGCATGGAAGCTGTGCACCAATACTGTGGGAGGGACCTTCAGAAAGATAATCTGCCAGGAGGAAGAAGAACACAGGTGAGTTCCAGAAGAACAAAACAAGGAGGCTCAGAGGGAGCGGTCAAACCACTAATTGTATGGAAAAGACATGGAAAGCCAAGACACCTGCTGAAATCTATCAGTGATCAGAAAGCCATCCTGACCCTTGTCAGTGAAAATGAATATTAGCTTGTTCAGACCAAACTGATGGCCTATTAAAAGGTTTGTTATTATCAAGGTGTCACACAAGGAACATTTCATGATGGGTAAAAGCAAAGAACTCTCTCAAGACCTTCGCAACCTTATTGTTGCAAAATGTTCTGATGGCATTGGTTACGAAAAGATTTCTAAACTTCTGAATGTTCCAGTCAGCACTGTTGGGGCCATAATCCGGAAGTGGAAAGAACATAATTCGACCATAAATTGGCCACGACCAGGTGCTCCTCATAAGATTTCTGACAGAGGAGTGAAAAGAATTATCAGAGCAGTTGTCCGAGAGCCAAGGACCACTTGTGGAGAATTTTAGAAAGACCTAGAATTAGTAGGTACAATTGTTTCAAACAAAACAATAAGCAATGCACTCAACAGCCATGGCCTGAATGCACGCTCACCACACAAGACTACACTTTTGAAGAAAAAGCATGTTGAAGCTCATTTAAACTTTGCTGCACAACATTTGGACAAGCCTGTAAAAAACTGGGAGAATATAGTCTGGTCAGATGAGAGGAAAACTGAACTATTTATTCACATAAGACACACCATATCAATAGCAGCTTTAGAAATATATTTACTATGAACAATTGTGATGTATTCAATACTTATTTTACCAGCTGTATTTTTTTTTTTTTATCTTGTGTATGTAAAAAAAAGCCAAACAATCATAAACTTTTGTCCTTAATATGTATTTTCATCACTGAAATTTCATTAAAATCATCAAAGTTGTTTGTTGTATGATCATTCCATAATGGGAAAAAGAAGTCAAAGCCATCCCTCCTTCTCAGTTATCACCTCTTATTTTTCTAAAATAATCCTGTGATTGTATGACACACTGCCATGGTCAGTAAAATTGACTCCTCCTGGACGAGCACGAAGAACTGATGTAGTAGTACTTTCTATATTAACGAAAAGTAAAATGTTAATAGCAGGACAGAATAGCATACAAAGGCACTCTATTCAGTTGTGATGATCCTTCAGTGTTTTGGTTTTGATTTTAATTTGTGTTTATTATTTGGCCTCTTCTGACTTCCTTATTGTTGTTGAAAAGGTCTTGCGATATTCAGTTCATTTCTCTCTGTTCATTATTGCGTTATGGCCCCTGTACCAAAGAGATTGTACAATTTCTTCAGATGACTGAAGAAATTGATGATTTTACTTTCATAATTTTACTTTACCAATGAATTAAGAATGAAGGTGCTGGACTTTTACCTTCAGCTGTATTAAGATAGGATCACAGTTTTCATCTGCTAGACCAGGGGGTCTGGAATCTGCAGCTCACAAGTGGCTCTTTGGCTCAAATAATATATTAAACAATAAAATATTGCCCTGTTTTTTGTTTCATTCATATTATATATTCATTGTATGTATAAAACACTGACCCCACCTTGGTCCCTCTGGTATATTTGGTCCAAACCACCACTGCCTGTTGCCTCGCTATCATCTTAAACCAGTCTGCCCATTCTCTTCTGCCCTTAATCCACACGACAGCTTTTGTGGACCATTCTCAGTAAACCTAAGAGAAGATTGTCTGTGAATAAATCAGCAGTTTGAGCTGCTGCCATGTGAAATTGAATTTATAAAAGTTATTTTTCTGGGATATATTTTATGTGGTTTAGCTGCTGGGAAAGCAGTGTTGCATCAGCAACTTGTAATAATAAACATAATATGAAGCTAAAATATGCACACAACTACACCCTAGAGGCATTAAATACAAATATTATGACTATAGTGAATCCGAGGGAATTATTTTTACGATTTCTCTTGGAAATGTAGAGTTCTGTTTGTATGTTTTTGAACTGCTTCTTTCTTTTGGATTCAACTGATATGACTAAATTTTTTTTTTTTTTTGGAAAAGGAGCAGCCAATAGCCTGATATCTGTCCCTGATTTTTGGACTCTTTTATCTTTACAGTTTCTTTAGGGTTTTATAAGTGGATGTTGGAGTGATGATTGGGGTGAAAATAAAAGGATTTCTGTTTGTATTGATTTGTAAATGCATTGTTTTTGTTTGCTTCCTATTTATTGTAAACAAGTGTTGCATGATTTTCCATTGTTATTTTTTTGCAGCTGTTTCTTCCCTAGTAATGGATTCCTCCAATTTAGATTCCTTTGTGTATAAACGGTTTCTCATCCACTTTCTGTGATGGTCTGATTTATTTCAACATTGCTGGTATGAGAATAAAAGAGGAAACTTCCACCAACATCACGCCTCCACTGCATACATGCACTCAAATAATGGATGGATGTTTTTTATAACTTTTAACTGAGATTTCATTAAGTTATAGTAGGTTTTTAAAACATCTTTACCAGGGGTGACTACTTCAGTAGTTCTCCTGTTTGTGTTTTTTTTTTTGTTTGTTTGTTTTTTTGTTTTTTTTTTTTGTTTTTTTTTTTTTTTTTTTTTTTTTTTTTTACAAATATGCTTCAGTGGGATTTTGTTTGATGAGTATCAAACAAAATTCTGTAATTAGGATGTCATTGTTTTTGTACAATATATATGCACATACTGGCAAGAAAGGAAGAACACATAGGCAGATCAAGCAGCACACTTTTACAGTAAACAGCAAACATTAGCAACACTGTTGAGGTCATAAAACAATAAAAACAATCCTGAGAAAAAGGCATAGGATAAAACTGACATTAAATATTTTAGCCAAAACATGTGCAGGTTCCAAGCAGCTTCTTCTTTAAAATACCTTTAAAAGTTCCTTTTGATACAAAGGTGCTCAGCTTTAATGCTTTTTGAAGCTCATTCAGTCTTTTGCTGCAGCATAATGTAAAGATAGTTTTCCATAATTTGATTTAATTTTGGGAACATTCAGCGTAAATGTTGGACCAAGTGTGTACTATGGGGATTCAGAGGAGCTTTTTTGTGATGGATCAACACAAACTAGTATGAAAATCCATCCATCCATCCAGCAGTCCGTGATAATCTTGGAGTTGGAGAGACCCACAGCTGAGGTGGACAGAACAACTATTACTTCTACACTCCAATAATCTGGCCTTTATGAAAAAAAATTGTGAGAGTTCCAGCAGGACAAAAATATGCAGTCAGAGCTTTAATAGAATGGTTTAGATCAAAGTAAACTATATGTGTAAGAATGACCAAGTCATACTCCGTACCAAACATGACAAAATGGGTTTGAATACTTTATCTTCAAATCTGTGTATCTCTAAAAATGCACTTCTCTCTTTGACTCCTTAAAAGCACAAGGAAAAAAAATGTGGAGTGATTGTCTATGGCTGCTGTGTTTAAGAGTTAACAGAACGATGTGATGTTATGTTGGAGGCTGACTATGTGGTTGGGCTTTGGTGCAAGGGTTCCCGCTGAGTGAGTTTCACCGGGAAGTTGCAGTTTCATGACGCTTCTGGATAGTTTTGGATGCTTTTGTTCTGAAAGGCTCGCAGCGGAAATGGTTGTTGCTACGAGGAAGATAACGCAGCATGCCTTCTGCTGTTTCATCTGACGATTGAAAAGAGTAAGCAAAGATTTATTTAAGTATGTTAAGACGAGTGAAAATCTAAAAAACAAAGAATACACAGCAGAAAGTTTTAGCAGCTATTAAAGACAACCAGGAGTTGTTCGACTCGTGGGCTAACAAGCTCAAGCTAGGCTAACTTGGGGTAAGTATCTGTCAATTTCATTACATTATAACAGTTTTGCAGATGTAAACTTGTTAATTGGTTGTTAATGATAATAACAATGAACACTTTTCATTTTAGAGTAGTCAGTAGTGCATATTCGAGGATTATGGCTACACCAAATATTACATTTTAAATATAAAAAGTATTCTAGTCATTAATGAGCTAATGTCTGTTTAGTTTATTTTGAGCCTTAAGCGCTTTTCTTTATAAATTCCTAAAATGTTTTTTGCGTATGCTCACGTTAAGTTACACCATTCAAAAAACTTAGTGTCAAATCTTTCTTAAACTAAAGACGTATTTATTAAGTTTCCACACTTATGACAGCTTTAACAACTATAGCTGGACGGGTGTATATTTATGTAAGATATCTGCTTAAAAATCAACTGTTTATATATAAATGTTATATTCCAGAGCAAAAAGTAAAATCAGTAACAAGTTTTACTCTGTTTCATCACTAGTGGATTTAAGTTATCTTTTTAGGTAATAAAAATGAAATGCTGGATTTAATGTTTTAATGTGTAATGTTTGTTACAAATTCACTAATGAGATTGGAGAATACACCAAATCCTTAAAGGGTTCAGTTTGTTTGTTTGTTTGTTTTTTTGTTTGTTTGTTTTTTTCTCAAATACTTACCTTTTTAAATTCAAATAACTGCAATCATTGCAGCTTCCAGTTATTAGAATGTAAATGTCCTGCAAGAACAGGCTCTGAGATCAGCCACATGACAAACACAAAGTAATAAATAACCTTTATAATGATATGTTCTTGATCCACCTATTCATTCTATATCATTAACTGAATGTTTTCCCTTCATCTGAGATGTGATTGTTGGGGTAACGAGTCTTAGATGGACCCAGGAGGAAGGACTTGAGATGCCCCCCCTCATTCTGGGGAATCCCAACATGTTACCAAAACAGAATTATATTGGTATTTTAATTTTTATTTTGACACATAAAATACACATGGATACAGATGGATAGAAAAATGGTGAGTGTGTTGACAGTTGGCACAGACCGGTACTGGATTGCCACAGTATGATAACCTTGAGTACAAATACCAAATGTTCTCTGTGTTTACACGAGGGCTGAAATGATTAATCGTAATGAATCAATTATTGAAATAATTGTCAACTAATTTAGTTATGGATTCATTGTCATATAAACTAAAAAAAAAAAGACCATTTGCTGAAAAAACATACTCAGAGCAATTAATAAGCCAAAACTGTACGAAATAAGTCTACATTTTGCACTTAACCTTCCTTGTCTGTAAATATGTTTTACCCAACCTCTTCAAATGATATGGTGTTAAATTCAAATTCTGTAAAAAAAAAAAAAAAAAAAAAAAAAAAAAAAAAGGAATGTAATACCCAGTGTCTTTTGCTATCCAGTTATTAATCAGTTAATCAAAAAAATAATAGATCAGCCCTACACTGTGCTGATGTTAAGTCAAGCAGAAAGGGCTGAGCTTTTCACATGTCAATGTCAGAAGTATTTTCTTTAGCTGCATCCTTTGCTACAGATCATCAAGGATTCACTAAAGGAATCCTATGTAATCATCAGAATAACTGATTACTAAAATAAATGGTAGTTGCAACCCTAGTTTTACACCAGATTTGACTAAAAAAGTAAAAACATGATTTAACATAATTGAAAACTATAACTGTCTATATTTTTAAAGACCAGAAATATTTGCAAACATCCATCATATAATACAACTAAACATATTTTTAAAATCAAGTATTAAATTCTATTTTAATAAAAAGTAGCATGAAATTTAAAGTGAGTGAATACAGAAGAAACAATAATATAGAGCATAAACTCCCATTAATCCTATTAACCCATGAAAAAGACATGGGTCATAATGTAAATAATGGTTTACATTATGTTTTTTGTAAGAAAAAAAAATTCTTAAATTTTTTCCATCATATTAAAAAATCAGGAAATGATTGTGGTTTTTTGTGTTTGTATTTTCACTTTGGCAGCATTGAACTAAAGCTGAGGATGACTGACTCCTCACTTCTCAACTCTGAGCTGGAGTTACAGCAGCAAGAGGAACTCTACCAGCAGCTGCTGTTGCAGGTATTTATCCTTTCCTTATTTTATCGCATCTGGCTTGCTGTCAGTATTTAGCATATGAGTATTTATACCCTGGGGAATTTACATATATTGTGATGTTACAACAGACTTATTCCTAAAAAGTTGAGTGGAAGGAAAAAGTGTAGTATGAAAAGGTACACGAGCAGCACCTTTTCATACCAGAGCCTTTAAAAGATTGTCGAGCAAAATCCATTCAGGCCGAGGCTGGAGTCGGTGCATCAAGAACCACTACACACAGATGAATCCAAAACATGGACGACAAGCATCTTACCTGGACTGAGGAGAGGTTTTCCAAATGTAATTGTGCAATTGACTGCACTCACATTGCTATAAGGGCTCTATAGCAATATGACAGTGAATTTGTGTATGTAAATAAAAAGCATGTCCATTCTGTTAATGTGCAAGTCATATATGGCTCATCTCATGTCTCCTTCAACCTGGTGCAAAGCAGTGCTGGGAAGAGACTGCAGGCAGGCGCTGTATGCGATGGTTGACTTCTTGGTAAGTCAATGAAAAACTTTTCAGGCCTGACGTACTGATGCACTCTTTCGCGATAACCTGCAGGGGGCAGTGGCTCCTAGCCTCCTTTCCAAACCCCCACAGCTGAGAGGAGACAGGCTTTAATACCGCTCACATCCATGCGCGCTCATCTGTGGAGCGTCCCATCGGCCTCCTAAAATCCCAGTGGCGGTGCGTTCCGTTTGCTTGAGAAAATTCTGGTCAAAGTTCGTACTTAAAGGTTGAAACACACAGGCGAGGAAACTTGAGCACAGATGTAGTTTTTTGCTTTATTTCTGTAAAAAGACCTGAACAAAAAAAAAGTATAAATTTTGTAATTATTTTTTACAAATACAAATCTTTTTTACACACCTATATTCTTATCTGTGGAGAGAAAATCCTCAGACATTTTGGTTTACAAGGTGGCAACATTTTTTTGCAACCACGCTTTCTGATTTACAAGCACAGAATATATATACCATGGATTTTTTTTTTTTTTTTTTTTTTTTTTTTTTTTTTTTTTTTTTCTCTCCACGCACACATTCCCACCTACACATGAGCAAGCAGAAATTCTCAGCCATTTTTTTACAAGGTTACAAAAATCTCATTCACAGCTACGCACTCTGATTTACAGGTACAAAATATCTTTGACCACAATTTGTGCCCATATAACTGAGGAGGTTGTACGGGTTGAACTCTGAGTTAGCAACGACCGTTGTCGCAAAATCAACTGGAGAAAACAGTAGAAGAAAATAATGCATGACTTATTCGAACATATACATAATCTTTTAGGTCATGCTGTTACAAAAATTTACCCTTTGCATTAATCTTACCCAAACTGTCATTTGTGTAGACGATGGGAAAGCTGCAGACAGAAACCCAAGATTCCACAGTTATCCGGCCTCAACCAGGTAAGCTTTTCCAAACATTAAGTTCATACCCATCCAGCAATGCTTAAGTGTCTGGTCATGTCTCAAAAGAACATGTTAGCTCATTACATACTTTGTGTAAAGTGCAAAAAGGTATGTGTAAAGCTAAATCTACGCTTGATGGTTATTATCAACCAAATGCTTCAAATCATCAGGAAGTATAACCAAACAAACTGAGAATTTATAAACTATAGGATTACAGGATGAGTTTACCGGACCGTCGGGTATAAAAAAACATCCTAAGTGTCCCGAACTCTCTTAACGAAGTTTTTGGAAGTCAATAAACAATAGAAGGTTGCTTCTGCGTAGTTGATCCTGATGAGGATTCCTGCAGTCTTTATGTTATTGGGTGGATTTAGGTTTTCACTGCTTTGTATCTTGACTCATGTAAAGTAATAACGGGTGTAAACTGGAGGGGATGACATGATGTTTTTAATGCCAGGAAACCTCTTTAACAAAGTAATCAATGCTGTCTTTTCCCCACACACTAAACATCTGAAAGACTTTGTTTTTCATTAACCCTAAGCTCATATATGTCTTGAGTTTTGCTGGGTTTTCTCCCTCTTTGCTACTTTTTTCATATCTCTTCTCTTTTCCTTTCTCTACGCAGGTATCTGTGTGAAGACGTTCTGTGAGCCTGTCAAGGAGAAGGTTTTTATCAACATCTGCCAGTCGAGCTCTGTCCCACCCCCGCCTGAGCTCTCCAGAGAGGAACTTGTGCAGCTGCTGCAGTCAGAGGATCCCAGCAGCTACAGAGTTCCAATGAGCCTGGGCGAGCCTCACACGGAAGTTGACAACAGTGTGTATCTGCACGTGTTACTACTGCTTCACAGAGAAAATGTTGTAGTTATGGTTTGAAACATAATTTGCATTTGGACATCTGGTGTTAAGTTAGCCAGTGATGACTGAGATCATGGACCAGAATAGTGCTCCAGTATTTGACATTCTTCCTTACAAAAGAACTAGGTAGCTTTTCCCTTTATTAGTTTCCTAAAAAGTCCTTTGTTTTTTATTTATAACATCCATAATTGGAGGGGTCAGAATTCCAGCTCTTTCTAACTTGGCTGTATCTTGTATTTTGTCAGTTTCTTTAGATATTTGATAAGATTCTTTTTTTAGACATGATTTCATTCGGACTGGGTGATATGGCAGAAAAATGTATCACAATATAAGCATTTAATATCAGTCGATATCGCTAATTATTTATTAGTTTTTTGTTTTAAATATTCAAAATACTGCCAAACTAGAGATGTGACTTTTCCCCTTTAATCCACAATTTCCTCTTGAGCTGTTGTGCTCTTTTTCTCCTTTCACTCCAACCCGATCTTGTTTTTTATTTCTAAGGAATTATGAGACACGCTGAAACTGCTCCCACATATTCAGGCGTACTGTGCGTTACTCTGTGGACTGCGCACTGTCTGCGGACGGTTGAGATTTTATAGTCTTAACGTACTGATTGCCTACATTTCCCGTGACAGATGCCTTCATTTCCCACAAACCAAATGGATACTAGCAAGTTTGATGGGCTAGCTGAGCCCCTATCCCCGTTTCTTCTCCACCAGGGCAGCCACCGCACACCTGTCAGTGCAGCACAGAGAGCGCCAGTCGTACTACTACACATCCTTCTGACTCTCAACATTATCAGCTCGGTGTCGCATACAAAACAGTTTGATGAGAATACCGTTTCCTGCCGAGCAGTTTCCTGTGCGAGTCAGTCCGTCACCGAGTATGCGTGCCGGGTTTCAAAAATGTACCTTTGTGAGGATTTGTCTGGCGGACGTCTGCTTTGAGTCCACATCAAATACGCGCCGAGCTCCGAGGAGTGATGTACACGTGAGGATGTTGCGGGCAACATGAAACTGCTACTGCGCAAGTCACACATGTTGCTGGTGTTGAGACAAAGAATTCGCACCTGTTGCTCGCTGTCACCTCTCGTCTCCCCAGGCCCGTGGACACCGGGTGTAAAAGTGAAACCAAGACAACACTCACTGTTCGACTTCAAAATCATCCAGCAATTTATTCATTCAATCAAAGGCATGAAATCACACCAACATCCCAACATGATCATTGATTACCATAAGAAAAGGAGACATTAATCACCTTTTAGAAAAAATACGAAGGTGCGTCTTCGGAGAGCACCGTGTGGACAGGAAAAAAAGGCAGTCAATACATAACATCTAGTATTCCTAAAACTCCACTCTCTGTGCATTCCCTAAAGATGGCGGAGCCTTACTCTGAATTTCAGATCTCCAAAAGGCTGCCAAGCTGTCCTCTGTTCCCAAGCAGACAGAGGTTGAAAGGAGGGCTGTTGTAAACGATTATTTTAGTAATCGAGTAATCTATCCATTGTTCTGACGAGTAATCGAATAAAAAATTGTCCCGTTCCGTAGTAGCCACTTAAGCTGGTAAAAGAAATGCATCAAAAAGAAATAGCTGTGAAAAAACAATTCAGTTCCTTTGAAAACATTTTATTGTTTAAAGTGCAATACAATTCAAAGATAACTTTCGGTTTCAAGTTTGAAGTATGAAAAATCTTTTTTTAAAGTGCAAAAACAGATGAGAAATAAAACATTTCACATTAAAGCTGCATTATGTATGTGACTTTTACAAAAATATGTTTTTTTCATATTTGTTAAAACTGTCACCATGTTGTGACAGTATGTTATGAGACAGATAATCTGTGAAAAGATTGATCTCCTCCACCTCCTTCCTGAGCCTCTTTTGCCATCTGAAGAAATGCACCGCTCCTGACCAAAACCAACCAATCAGAGCTAGTAGGAGGGGCTTAGCGCTGTCACTCAGCCTCATTTATTTGCTGCTAAATGTGCTAATGGCGGAGAAACAACTTACCGTTCCAGGAAAACTGTTTATCCACCATCCGATTGTTGGCTGTGCTAACTAGCCTAGCCTCTGCAAGCTGCAGCATAGCAGGGAGCAAAGGGGGGGGGGGGGGGGGATGAACAGCGCCACAGGCATGGTGATTGACAGCGCAAGACCTGCCTCCTGGTTCTGATTGATTGATTCCAGATAGCACTGGGAGTACTGGGAGAAGGCAAAGGAGCTCGATTTTATACTTACTGTCACGACATACTGACAGTTTCAACAAATATGTAGAAATATATATATTTTTAAAGTTACATACTGCAGCTTTGACTTTTAAAAGTTAAAAAGCAAACTTAAATTGAGGCATTAGTAAACATTGCCTCACTTTCAGTCCCAAATTTGAAGTATAAAAAAAAAATTTATATTTCTAATCTTTTATTTTTTCACGCCATTACTCTTTTTAATCAGCAAGTACATGTAATGTTAGCCAAAAAGTATTTCATTGTACATGCATAAAATACCAGATTCTGTACTAACAATCACAGATAAAAGTTAGTCTTTTGCAAAGAGAACAAAAACGTCACCTGTTTCAACCACGAACAAGCTCGACGGACCATCGAGGAGATGCTATTGTGAAATGCCGTTTCTGATTTGCAGTACACGCCCTGAGCTGTGTTCTCTTTTCTATTTAGTTTAAAGTGAGCCCACATTTTGACACTTCATGTCTCTCTTTCAGCGGTTGTTCTTTCTGTCCCTCGCTGTCTCCCTCCAAAGCTGCTGATAGCACTTAGCATTTGTCAACAGCTCATTGGGGGAAATAATCATCCGACCAGAAAACAGTGTGCTAAATAGTAAAATATAATTTAACGAAGCCTCGAGGAATTCGGCAATCCTTGTGTGGCCTTACTTCTTCCAACATTCATAGCAGATTTAGAAGATGATATGTTGTTATTAAGCATAATGTAATACCGTGTATCACAGTGAATTCTCTTAGAGATCTGACCATTAGCCGTTTGGACTTGTGGGCAGGAAGCACCGAATACAGAAAATATAGTCTGTTTAAATTCACTGTCCCTTACTTTAAACAGTCAATATCTGTGTTTACGCTTTAAAGTACTGAGAAGAAAAACATTTAAACATTTTATTTGACCTTCTGAGATGAAATCTAAACTACTGGTTTCCATCATAGCGCCATTATGTTGCTACTGTCTTTCAGACTCTCAGGGATGCACAGCCTATGATGTCGTCATCAACCAGGAATTCTTCCAGAAGAGTCAGGTGATTTGTCAGATTGCCTATTTGCCATGTTGCCTGTTTGAACCTTTAAACCATCTAAAATGTGCTCCTAACCATTTCAGTTTGGTTGAAATGTGTGTTTGACGGTGTCTTACAGAAGGATCCTTTATTCCAGCAGTTTGTTATTCTGGTCTCTGTGGAAGGACTGGAAAATAAATACAGTCTGAAACTAAACAGAGGTGAGTGTCCTCATGTGTTTGTGTTTTTAATAATGCTAGATGATATCAAGAGACATTTTTGGACTTTTTTCTTTTTGCAGACTGGAAAGTGCTCAAGAACAGAAAATTCCTTGGCTCAGTCAGTGAGCAGAACATCCGAACAAAGAGCAAGCCGGTGATCCAGGAGCTACAGCCTCAGTATGTCACTTTGTTTGGATGCTCAACACTACTACCACCACTACTACTACTTTAACCTTAAACTTCAGTGTATTTTATCAAGATTTAATGAGAGAGACCAACATAAAGTGGAGTAAAAATGATGCATGATTGGCATTATTTTTCAAAACTAAAACTGGAAAATGGGTCGTGCATTTGAATTCAGCCCTCCTGATTCAATCCTCTCCAATCCACCTTCAGCTGAAGTTACAGCTGCGATTCTTCTCTGCGTTCTTACCAGCTTTGAACATCTACCAACTAAAAGTCTTGCTCATTCTTCCTTGCAGAATAGGTCAAACTCAGTCAGATTGGCTGCAACATCAATTATTCAAATGTTGCCACAGATCATCAATTGGATTTAGGTCTTGACTTTGACTGGGCCATTTTATTACATGACTATGCTTTGATCTAACCCAATAGATTGTAGCTCTGGTTGTATGTTTAGAGTCGTCCTGCTGGAATGGAAGTCTGACCAGCTTCCCTGCCCCTGCTAAATAAATAAGCAAGCAACTGTACAGCATGATACTGCCACCACCATGTTTCTATGTGAGGATGGTGTGTTTTGGGTGATATTCCTGTATCATGTTTGCTGTGTTCTCACATGACTTTTGGAAAACTTTATGGACAAAATTTTTCCACATTTTACTAATTAGTAGGGGTGCACTGATTTTCTTAATTTTGGGCGATCGGCTGATACTTACATGTGAAACCGATCTTATCCACTGCTCTTATCCACCTCCGCAAAGATCTGAAAATCAGCCATTGCCTTTTGCTCTGCTGTGAGAGAGGTCTGACTGATAGACCCGGCTAGCAGGTCACGTCTGCAAGTGCACAATAACAATTAACAATAGTCACCCCTATTAGGCCTGTCAAGATAACAAACTTTGCTGAATGATAAATTGTCCGAGAAATTATTGCAATAAACGATAATGTTTGAGATGATTTCCATGTTATATATTGAAAATGGCATAATAATGCAAGTACACCCTCTCAAAGACAAACATTTAACACTGAAACTGGAAGACATTTTAAATATCCAAAATAAGCAAAGAAAGCAACCAAAACAACAAATAAAATGGTCTCTGTAAACAGCAGAGGGGCTGGTTGTGACCAGTGGAGCAGACTGAAGACTTTTGTCATCCAGTCTTTGGTAGAGAGACGTAGAGACACAAGAAAAACAATCATGCAAGTGGAAATTATTGAGCTCGTTTTAATTTGTCATGCGATTAATTGATTTATTGCTTATTGTGACAGGCTTAACTCCACTGTTACCATCTTAGCGACTTTTCAGAGAAAAAAAATCAGTATCGGCACACATCGGAATCGTGTTCGGCCAGAAAACTGCAATCTGTGAACCCCTACTAATTATGAGTCTTATGGGGTTAATTAGTGAGACTGGATTTTGTATAGAAATAATGGGTGACCCAATACTTATGCATGCTATACATTTCAGATTTTCTTTAAACATAATTTTCCTTCCGTTTCTGAGTTATGATGTACTTTTTTTAATGTCACATAAAATCTTAGTAAAACACACTGAAGTGGTTTTAATTTGACAAGTGATGAAAAAGCATCAGTTCTGAAATGCACTGCATACAGACCCTGTTGCAGGTCTCTTTATTTGTTCTTTAGTTGCACTTTATGTTTGCATTTGGCATGGGTCAGCATTAATAGTAGTTGAATTTCATATTTAACGAATAATGGGTGCTTTAGTTCTACACTGAGACGTTCTAAATTTTGAATGAAGCATGAATCTCTCTCTTCCTGTTTCTCCCTCAGGGAAAACGCCGCATCATGTCCTAAAAGGTGAGACAGCTCTTACTCTCTCTGCCTTTTATACTAAGTGAAAATAACATATTAGTGACACGGATGTCTGGATTTTCTCTGTGCTCAGACCAGAATACTCACTGTTTGTGGAGCCCCCAACTGGACACCCAGAGTACCTCATTGCAGAGATAAAGCTTCCTGGAGTGGTAAGGGTTGTATTTGATCATTATGGCTAAAATTAGAACGTAGAGATAATGAGACCACTATGAAGATGCAGCGATCTTACACAAGCAATTGTAGCTGCTCATCAGTCTGGGAAAGGTCAGCTCCAAAACACTTGAAGTTCAGCATTCTGTTGACAGTTGCCAATTTCCACTGGACACCACGCTCATATGTTCACCCATAGGTCATACTATGTAGAGTTCAGATTTTATATGCCTCTGGCAGCATGTTTGCTGTTAAACTGTGAGATAAGTCATTTAGGAAAAATGAATTCAACAAAGTGCATGTTTGGAGTAAACCAAACAACAGATCAGCTCAGAACAGCTCAGCTCAGTGGCAGAGGTTTTTTTTTTCATTGTTTGTTTGTTTGGGGTTTTTTTGGAGGTGGCGGGGGGCTCATTTTCCAGCAGATGGACCTTTTCAATTCACCACAAATGTTGTCTCGAGACACTTTCCCCAAAAAAAAAAAAAAAAAAAAAAAAAAATTCAATTCAGTCACACAATCTGCACTGTTGATCACAGTTGATCAACAGTGCAGTACTGCACTGCAAACACTGCAGTAAGCTCAGTTAATTCTTCAAAGTAGCTTAAAAAGTTTCTATGTAAGGAAACCCAGCAGATTTCATGGAGTCATTGACTTGCAGCATTCACTCTTCCAGGACAAAAGGCACTTTGTAGTTGGCCCCTAATTCCACCGTGTGCCAAAGTGTTAAATGTAAGCTCAGCAACTCTCCAGCAGGCAGTTGTTGTAAGCTCTCACAGCGTTCAGAACTCTGCCTCGGGTCTGGTGGAACTGTAAGGGAGCATTGTATAAATTCAGCAAACCTTAGCAGTATTTTAAAACCAGTCGGAGAGACTATGGAAGTCATTAGAATAATATGCTCCAAGTAACTGCCAATAATGTATAACATCTGTTATCTCTTGTTTTATGTTAATGCTTTCATCTGTTCAGCACTTTGGTCTGTCTTGCTTTTTTAAAAGTGGCTATAAATGAAGTTGACTTCGCTAACGGTTCTATGAGGTAGTAAAAAATTGGGTGGCGTTAAAATTATTCTTTTTTTGGCTGTGTATTAAGTCATTTACTATTATCTTTAATTACTGAAATGATGAGGATATGAAGGAATCGTGTAGATTAGTGAAAGGCCCAATAACGGAAGTATCCCATGCCTAAAATGTCGTGTCAGACTAAAACAGGATAGTTCAGCAGTGAATCATACAGTGATTGCACAGGTTACTGCATGTTCTGTTGGTACTGGAGCAAGAAATCAATAATTACAGCATTACTGTTGCTAGATTTAAATTATGAAAGAGCAAGCAAATGTTACATTTCAATACATGATGGTGCTTGCATGTTTTTTTATTATTTTATACTCTACATGGATTATCACCTGATGCCGAAATGTTGCCTGTGGCATACAGCTTCACCCTTGTACTTACTGGACGGTTTGTTTGTTGGATTGAGTCATGACGTTCAACAACCTTGTTTAAACCAGTTTGTACAAACTTCATCTCATTAATTAGGTCTTAACAGTAAAAACCGTTTCAGTTGACATTACTGTCAGTCTGTCTGTACTAATCGGTTTAAATCATTGTGATGAGTCATTGTTCACAACCTGACAGTGAGATTTAATTGGAATATTAACTCTGATAAACTCCTGGGATGTTGGCAGCCAGAGGAGCTTTACCTTGATGGGGCTTAGCATGTGTTGTGGGTTGTGCAGAAATGTACAGCTCATTTTCAGCTAATCATCTGAGAGGTTATTGCTTCATCATGTCTGCAGTATTCATTCTCAAGTTGGAACAGCTAATAAAAGAAGGATGTAGTGGGAAACAGCACATGTTGCAAAACGGTTAGATTTGACCGATGAAGACCGCTAGTTGCTTTTGGCAAATGCAGCGGCCTTTCGTGTTCTCATTTCAACAAAAGATGTGTGTGCCTTGATGGTCTTCAGATGTGCATAGCTGTTAAGAAATACAACTGTAACTTCATCCAAAGCTGGTTTTAAAAAGTGTTGACTCAGCTAGTCTGAGTAGAAATGAAGGGCACACTTTTCAATCTGTATTTGTATATTTCATAGAACTGTGCCGCTCAGAGAAATACTTCTCTTCTGTTTTTTTCTTTTTTTCAAAATTTCATTCCTGCATTTCTTGGAAAAATTGCATTTTTTGGACAACTGTTCCTTCTTGTTGTCCAAGAAGGACTAAATGACATTTAATTTCTGTTTGGGATAAGCAAAGTATTTTTGAATTTGTAAAAAAAAATATCACAGTCCCTAAATTCTTTCCTTTCACTGTACGTTTGTGCTCTACTTTTTGTGGGTGTGATATGTGAAATCCCAGTGAAATATGTTGGAGATGGCTGTTTTAGGTACCTGCATCTCGATGATACTAAAACATGAAATAGGAATAAGATCCTGAGAGATTTGTTAGCTAAATTACTGCCAATAGAAAATAATCCTGTAAAGCTACAAATATTGTTAGCAAACATTCAAACAAATTGTAGAAATTTTTAATAAAAAATCAAAACAAAGCTTCAATGAAACCCTTATTTTCAAATATTTAAAGGGAAAATCTGTTTTGTGCCAAAATACCTTCATACTGTGGAGTGCTCGGGTTGTTTCAGGTGCGTGAACTTGTTTTCTGTGCAGTCATCATCTCGCTCTCTGGTTCTCGACGTTGGAGAGGACCGGCTGGTGTTAATGGCTCGACCGTCGCTTTACCACCTCGACATCTTCCACCCATTCTTCATTGACCAGGAGAGCAGTGTGGCGCAGTACAATAAGAGCACACAGGTACATAAAACTAACACTGTGGGAAAGGAAACCCTTCTCTTGCTTGGTTTCCACAACTGCAGCCACAAGGTTGCATACACACCAGCCCTGTTTAGTCCAGTTTAATTGAACTCTAGTTTGTTTTCCCGCTTCGTTTGGGGAGGTGTGAACACGCAGTTGAACTCTGATGCGGACCAAAAATGCATACTCTGGTCCGCCTAAAAACCTCAGTCTCAGTTCGGTTGAAGTGAACTCTGGTGTGGTTCGAACGCATAGGTAAATGACATTTGGACCAGAGAACGCTCCAAAAGCAGGAAGCGGACTGTGGCGCAGGGCGTTCTGCGTAAATACAATCTAAACAAATGTGCTTATCTAGCGCTAGTGGGAGAAATGGCTTATGGTTTTTGTTTGTTTTGTTTTTTTTTTCCCTAAAGACAAAAGAGAAATCTTACAACCGCGAAAATCTCATACAACTCCATTTTTGTCTACATTTCGTGAGGAGGAAGTTGCACTTAGCATTGTTGTGACTACGTGCCTAAGAGTAGGAGCTTCTTGAAGAGACAGAGGTCCAGCTTCAAGGTGTCGAAATACAAAGTAAAATATCTTTTTAAGTCATGTTTCATATATACAGCATTTTTAGAACAACTGAAGGTAGCATAGTAATTGATTGTGCACTATGTGGTTGGAAAACACATAGTACCACCCTTTAACACTGTGCAAGGAAAAGGATTTGTCAGAGATGCTTAAAAATATCGCAGCTTCCACATGCTATGTATGCTGCACACATGCACCAATATTACAGAATAACCTGCGGCTCAAGAATCTCAGCAATAACCCAATAACATTGTATGATCTCACACTGCACTATACTCTCTACACTGATTAACAATAATTTACTTAGCATTCTGGATACTTTGAACTGAAAGTTGGAGGTAGTCCTACTTTGTAATGAAATGTAGCTAACAATTACTAGACCAATTGGGGGTACTTTTAGAGTATTGACGTTAAATTCCCATAGTTAATCATTTAGTATGAAAAAAGAATAAAATGAAAAGAAACAGAGACATTACAGCTAAAGTAACATAACCGCTCTTGATGTACCGTACACAGTGAATTCCACACTACTGATCCTAGTAAACATGCACTATTCAAACCACAGTTTACACACATATTTCAAAGATGTGTCAGGACTTGAAAATGATTTTCTTCATTTTCAACCTGCTTAAAATTGCTTTTTTTTTATATGCCGGCATACATGGCAAGATAGAAAACAGGGTGACTGCAGCTTTAGCTTTTAAGTTGTACGGTATGAAAAATTTACTGTTTCTGTTGTTTCTGTTTCTGTTGTTTCAGATTCTCACCGTAACTATGCCTGTGGTCTCATCTGTTTCGTGAAGCTACTGAAGAAGCTCTGCTTATTTATTTTTTCCTACAAAAATGCTGTGATAATTAAAGTTTTTGTTTAAAGTTAAATCTGTTTCTGATTTTGTTAGAGCCGGGATTTTTAACACATTAATTTCAATTAATTAATTATGTAGATCTTAAGAGCAGAACCTTTGTATGCACGTGTTTCTGGTATGCCATTAATCTGACGGACAAGCGACATCTGCAAACAGCGATGGACGACAAAAGCCGATTTTATTGGCCCAACTGGGGCAAATTTTTACTTCAAAAAACGATCTGATGGGATGCTATAAAAGACTATTGCTGTGCAAAAGGGAGTTAGCCTATTACCAAAGCTATTCAAGCCTAAAATACAATCTCAATGCAAAACATGTTGCAGCAGCACAGACGTCCACAACTCTGTCGGAATCCACAGTCCACATTTCTAAAAAAGTACTTTTTTAAAGAAGTTACTGAATGATCAGGGATTTTTGAAATACTTGAAAGCTGAATGGATATAATAGCGCTTTGCACCAATCTGATGGTTGTATAACCTAAATAATATGTTAAAAACAATAAATATCTTTGTTGTTGAGCTCAGATGTCTATTTATTCAGTAATTCAGCAATAAAAAGGGTTTTTGAATTGAAAATGTTGCTTATTTTGATGATTTTAAATGGTTTTCAATTAAAATGCAATTAGTTACAGACCCTACAATTCACTTGATTAAAAATTTTAATCATGTTCCACGACTAGTTTTTATATAACAATATAAAATCAACACCGGGTCATCAAAAAACCAAGCCAAGTAAAACAATAAAGTGGACTTTATTCCGTATTTTATTATTTCCATTTCCATTATTTGCATATTTTGTCACATTTCCACCACAAACATAAATATATTTCATTGGAATTTTATGTGAAAGACCATCACAAAGTGAGATACAATTGTGAAGCAGAAAGAAAATTAAACATGATTCAAAACATTTTTTACAAATAAAACACTGAAAAGTGCGGTGTGCAAAAGTATTCAGGCCCCCTGAGTCAATATCACCTTGTACTGTAATTCCAGCTGCAGGTCTTTTAGGGTCTGTCTCTACCAGCTTTGCACATCTTGGGACTGGAATTTCTGCCCGTTCTTCTTTGCAAAACAGCTCAAGCTCAGTCAGATTAGATGGAGACCGTTTGTTTTCAGATCTTGCCACATATTCTCAATTAGGTTTAGGTCTGGACTTTGGCTGGGCCATTCTAACACATGACACATGTTTTGCTTTAAACCGTTCCATTGTAGCCCTGGCTTTATGTTTCGGGTGGTCGTCCTGGTGGAAGCTGAAGCTCCGCCCCAGTCTCTGGTCCAGTCTCTGGTCCAGTCTCTGGTCTTTTGCTGACTCCAACAGGTTTTCTCCCCAGATTGCCCTGGATTTGGCTCCGTCCATCTTCCCATCCACTCTGACCATCTTCCCTGTCCCTCCTGAAGAGAAGCACCCCCAGAGCATGATGCTGCCACCACCATATTTGACAGTGGGGATGGTGTGTTCAGAGTGATGTGCAGTGTTAGTTCTCTGTCACATATAGCTTTTTGCATTTTGGCCAAAATGTTCCATTTTGGTCTCATCTGACCAAAGCTCCTTCTTCCACATGTTTGCTGTGTCCCCAACATGGCTTCTGGTGAACTTCTGATTTTCTTCTTGCCACTATTCCATAAAGATCACATTTTTTCAGTGCATGACTAATAAGGTAGTTGTCCTGTGGACAGATTGGACAGATTGGAAACATTCCCTTTCATGGAGAAAGCAAATGGACAAACTCAGTCACACTTCTATTCCTGGATGTGGTCTGGCTCTCCATCTGTCTGCTGCTGCACACGCCGCCTCGGTCCTGACTCTCTTCTGTTCTGGAAAATCCACATCTCACTCACAGTATAGTCAGCAGCTGGAAGGAGAAAACTGGCCAAAAAAACCTTTTCCATTAATGTTCTCTGTCGTGACTGATGTAGATGTAGACAGGATGTCAGCAGAGTGGCTTGAAACATGAATCATGAGAATAACCAAACATGAAGACAAGAATCTATGGAGCCCCATAGAGGACATGGGGGAAATTTACAAATGCACCCTGGTCTGTTTTGTATGCAGTCACAGTGATAGCTATGGGTGGGCGATATAGACTTTTTTTTTTTATCATATTTTGTGGAACTATTGTAATAACGATAAAAGTGATATGAACTACTACTTTTTAGGTAACTGTATGGCTGTGACTGCATGACACAAATCATAGCCCCACAAACACAAACACTGCTCTTGAAAAACACTCATTTGTAACCAGTAACATAAAGAAGTGCGCACACTAACGGCATTTAGTGTGGTCATATTTTGAAATTTATTTGTATTTACTGATACTTTCACTGAACAAACAGTGGACACGGACAGTTTTGGGGGGTTTTAAACATCATTAATTGTTATTTATCATGACGACGATAAATCAAAATTCTTATAAGAAACTTACCACGATAAATGCTAAATGATACAATAAATGCCCATCCCTCTTTGACCACTCTTCTTTCTTGATTTCATTCTAACAGGCTGGTTTCCTGGATCTGGTTTTAATGATAGTTTTTTCAAACCCGGTTGAGGTCAGGGCCATTCCAGCTGTTTAACCTCAGCCTGCTTTATCCATTTCAAACCAGTTCTGATGTGTGTTGATGAACGCCCTCCTGTTGGAACTATAATATACTGGAAGGTGCTGAAACCTAAGGAAATAGAATATTAGTCAAGCACGGTGGTGGTAGCATCATGCTGAAGGTCAGTTTCACTGGTAGTGGTACATTGTTTCATTTTTCTCTCTGACTGGAAACAATTTATATTTTCTGTCCTAAGTACAAGTTTCATAAAGAAGGAAGATGGTTAGATCAGCTCATCAGGAAGGCCAGCTCTGAGCCAGGACGCCCCCTCGGCCCAGTGCGGGTGGTGGGAGACAGAAGGACTCTGGCTAAAATAGCATCACTGATGGACAACGTCTCCCACCCCATGCATGAAGCTGTTGCTGAGCTGCAGAGCTCCTCCAGGGACAGACTGCAGCATCCTTGGTGCCCCAAGGAGCAATATTGTACCTGGGTGAAGTTGCACCTTCTTCAAAATCAAACAAAATTGGTGTCAAACATCCGTCCTACGTTTGTGCTGCACAAACCAGCGCAAACGTTTGACACCAGTTTTGTTTGATTTGAAGAAGGTGGGGAGCAACTTAACTCAGGTTTACAACCCGGCTGTTATTTGCACAGTTTTACTCATTTTAGATAACATTTCTGCTGTTATTTGCACATCTCTGATCTTTGCACAGTTTTTATTTTTCATATATTGCAGTCTTGTATTTTAATGCACACATGCACATTATGTACATTTTTAAAACAATCTTCCTACTCAGTTGCACATTCCTTGAATCGTAGTACGCTATTTCTAAAAACTTGCATAGTTATAAGTCTATAAGTTATGAGTATATGAATTAATTTGTTTGTTTTTGTTTTTATATATTTTTAATACTTTTTTATCTTTGTGTGAACTGGCATGCCACGATGCTGCTGTTACACCTGAATTTCCCCACTGTGGGACAATAGAGGATATTTGTATTCTACTCTATTATAAGAAGGATTATTGCTGGGACGTCACCTCATACTCTGATTTCCTGAGTCAGTGGTCATCAGCTTCTGCGTAAATAACCTCCCAATGCATGTGTGATGATGGTTTAAAGGTTCATAAAAAAGCATTCGCATAAACTGTTGTGACATTTTGAAACTGGAGTTGTATGATAATCGAAGTGCGCTTTGGTTTTGGCCCCTCTCGGACAAGCCGTTAGCATTAACTCATCCTGATTTATACGAACTAAATATACCAAGAGCTTAATCAACAGCAGGTAAGATTATAACTTCTCAGAAGCATTTAACAGATCCCGACTTCAAAAATTCAGAATTATCCCTTTAAATACCAATTTTAGGGTTGTAATAAAGAAGAGCACCTACTGTTACATCACAAAACCTCCTTTTCCTCTTTACCATTAATTACTGGCAGCTTTCCCTCACTCCCTCCACCCATCCATCACCCCCACCCCCTTTTTATTCCTTTCATCCCCCTCTCCACCTGCCCTGTGGCACCCCTCCATTTGTCCAGTGAGGTCATCCCTGTGTTCTCCCTAATCCTCCGAGGTGCTCGTCTTTCTGCCTCTGCTTAATCCGCCCATGGCCCCCAGCCCTGACCACACACACACACACACACACACACACACACACACACACACATCTACTCATATGTGCACAGACTCAGTTATTCTTGTATTGTATGCTCAGACCCAGAGTAATTCCACAGCATGCATGCACACATTGTTATTCAGTCAGTTATATATATATATATATATATATATATATATATATATATATATATATATATATATATATATATATATATACATACATACACACACACACACATAATACCGCTCCACCTCTTGGTATAAAACCTGTCCATCTTTGTGCATTGGACGTACTGTGCGTCCCTGTCCATCTGTGTGTCTCCTGTGTGTGCTGCTGTCACCCATTCATTACAGGTATGTCTGTCTTTACTCACATCTTACAGCTTTTGTGATTAAATACAGCTAATTTGAAAATGCCATATGGTTTCTACTCATTTTACTAAAGCATCAACCATCACTGCTCCTAGTTGTATTCTTGCTTAGTGATTATTAGTGCTCACTGCACTGTTTCTCTACACTATATAACACTGATTGTTTGATGTTGATTAGAAATCCAACTGCTAACATTTTCTTCTACGTTATTCTACCTAAGGCTGTCATTATATCCTAATTCAAATTTTTACCACAAGACAAAAAACTAATTTAAAAAATCTAGTGGTCGTAACTTGTTTTAGCTTGAGAAAGAAAAAATACAACACAGTGACAGAAGTAATATGCTGCATTCCAGTTACCTGGGAAGTGGGTTTGAACTCGAGGTCACAGCGATGCAGTTGAGAAGTTGGAATTTTAACATGGCGACAGCCATAAACAATTTGTTCAGTTTAGAGTTGCAAGCATCTGTCTAAAATTTATGCTACATTTAGTGGCTGCATGTGTGTCTTGCAAAATAAGCATGTTTCCACCACCTTACTGCTGTTGATGCGAGGAGCGGCCTTACTGTAACGCGAAGTCCACCTTACAAGTCGTAACTGGAGGTAGTCAGAGTTGCTCCCAGTTTCCCCTGGGGGAAATCCAGCTGCAGAGGGCATTCCAGTTGATTTTTCTGACTGGGAAGTCAAATTTTCCAGTTCTGAGTACAACTGGAACGCAGCATTAAACTCAAGGTGTCCCGATCAGGATACCTTGCCCCCAATACCTATCTGAGTGAATTTAGAAAAAAACACTAAGCAATGTCATGTGTGTGCAAGGCATGAACAAACTAGGTTCAGTCAGTATTTTTTTTTTTTTTTTTTTGTTGACAGCAACATATGTTTTTCCCAGCTGTCTTTACTCTTTTGAAAACTCTGAGTTATTAGATAAACAAACTCTCCCCCTGCTCACTGGGGATGCAGCCAACATAAAACAGCCAAAATGTTAATAAGGTTGACCTTTTTATATCAAATCAAGATCAGTAACTTGGGTAAATTAAATAGGCGATTGCAATATGTTCCTAGAGTAGTTTTTGGAAATAACATTTCTTTGCAGTTTTTGTGTATTATGCTTATCAAATGTAGGTATAGTGGAGGCATAGTCTTTCATATTTATTCACTGCTACACACTAAGCAGAACTCCAGCTTCTTAATTACGGCTGTAGGAGCCAATTCAGACTCAACTGTTATTCAGAATCATTTTTTAAAACTTTTTTTTTTTTTTTTAAAGAAATATGTACATATCACGTTGAGTTTAAAGAAAACCTTTGCAGAGGCCTCAGGGTTTGGCCGTACCAGGTCTGTCTGTGCTCACTGCGCTCATTAAGGCGACACCTGATAGTCGGGTTGACTTTGTTCGACTGGGGTCCAAAATTGCAACATTTGTTCCATTTTCAGCTGCTGTGGGTCACTTTCATGCTGCACTGTGTCAAATGAATCAAACCCTCTGAAAATCCCGTTTACCCCCTCGCCTCTGGTGGCACTGCACCAAGAACCATCGAAGGAAACGACACGAAAACCTCTGAAGGAGACACTGAGCTACTTCCTTCTTCACAAAATGTAAACAAAACCGGAGCGGCGTCAGATTTTAGCGGTTGTAAGATTTCTCTTTTGTCTTTGGCAAAAGACCACGAGCCATTTCCTCCACTAGCACTAGACACGCGCATTTGTTTTTGGCTCTATTTACCCAGAATGCCATAATTCGCTTAATTCGCTTCCTGTTTTTAGAACGGTTTCCGGTTCGCTTGGTATTCATGTATGCATTCGAACCGCACTGCACTTTACTTCAACCAAACTGAGACCTAGGTTTTTGGGTGGACCAGAGTTCGCTTCTTTTGTCTGCCGTTCGATTGCACTTTCACACCTCCCCAAACGAACTAGTTCAGTTAAAAAGGACTAAATAGGGCTGATGGGAAGACGCACACAATTTCCCAAAGAGAGAGTGGCAATCATACAATGCCTGCTAGTTTTGTACAACGGATGAAGTGAAAAAGAATGAGTGAACTGATGACCCCCTCGTCGTGGAGCTCAAAGCTTGCTCCATCTTTGTCTCCACCTCAGATTGTTTTGTTATTATTATTTAAGATAGTTTGCTGACGTAGCTACTATGGTAATCACGCACAATATTCAGTCAGATAGTTTGTAACTTCTGGGTCAAACACATGTAATGTACAATCAGACCATCACAGCAACAATGTCCCTTTAAAAAAGTATTCACACCCCCCTAATAAAATATTTTTTATTCATCCTCACAAAACTCTATTTCATGCATGGAGGAACATTTAATTAATTACTGTGACGCTGGGCCAGACTTTAAAAAGCGCGTACAAGGGCAGTAGCCCAGGGCTCCCAGTTGTTTGGGGACCCCCAAAGACTTTTTTTTAAAATCAATGTGTTTTGCATTGTACTTTATATAAAACCTATAGGCCCTTATCAGATGAACTGTATTCATGTTTGGGGAATTTTATGAATATAAACGATATTCAAGTATTTGAAAATTGTGAAATTATAGTTATTTTTTGGGAACAACATGGAGTTACTGGCCAAGGGATGTATTAAACCTAACATAAATCAATTCATGTATAGGACTACCTATTAATGTATTGTAATTTGCATCAGGAGAAGAATTTTTTTGTAGTGGAGAGAGCACCAAAACTGGCTCCAGCCCAGAGGCCGTCGTCCTTGTAAATCAGGCCCAGCTGTTAAGTGCCTTTGCTAATCCGATCAGTTGGTGGAATGTGCTAGAATTCGGAATCCAGAAGCAGAATCCACTGGGGGGAAAAAGCACAAGTTAAAAGAAACACGAAAGTTCCTTAAAACCATAAGGATAAACCTAAAAATCTGGCAAGATGCTTGAAGAGAACAAGAACAGCTCAGAATCACAATAAAGACTAATATCCAGGGGAAACCTCAGTATTGAGTTTGTACAGTTTTCTGCATTTCCAAAACAGACTTTTATTGATGTTTTTTGTTTGTTTTTTGTCGTTGCAAAAGATAACAATCAGCGCTTTACCATAGGTTGTGCAGATTATTTTGTTATTCCTCAGTGAAAAGTTTAGAAAATGATCATTTTATCCTTTCTAAGTCCTGAAGATTCAAGTAATGAAAAAAGTGAGCAAGATAAATTGTACAGCATTAAATGATCTGCATCAGTGATGGTAAAAACAGAGGGGCAGCAGTTCTTCCTTTACCTGACTGTGAATCGGTTTGCAGTTGCTTTAGCCTGTTCTCTGTGACCGTAAAATGGTGCAACCGTAGGCTTGGCCTGGGTTGTATAACGATATAAACTCTATCATCAATCAAGCAAAAGCGCACTGTCTGATCAGATGCTTATTTGGATCAGCATCCCCTCCAACAGTGTTGTGTTTCTGTCCTCCAGCTGGCACACAGCCCCTCCCCCTTGGTAACAGCTGAACGTTAGCTGACATCCCCACCACCGAGCTGGCTTCACTCCACAGCTTTAACCTCTCTGAAAACAGTTTGTGATGCTTTAATCTTTTAAAGTATTACGTTTATTATTCAGATTTCCCAGCAGCCTTTAATTTCATAGAACCTAACATTATCACAGTGGCTTCTCTTTAAGAGCCGGCGTAGAGGTGCGTGCTGCTGGACATTTGTCCCCACACAAATGTGTCCTTGACCACTAAGGCTTCTGTCTGTCTCCCACTGGAACATGACGCTATCCCCAAATCCCCTGTTTTTTTTTCATCCCTTATCCCTCCCCGAGTTTGGCTCCAAAGTGCAGCTTCCATTTGTTTCAGCGGAGGTGTTGAAATGTGCACCTCTCATTCATCTTTCCAGCCGTTTTTTCCCTCCCTCCCTCTTCGCGTTTTTGATGTCTTTATTCATAGATTTTAAGTTTGGAGAGTGTGGCCTAAGCTAATGTATTCATTCTCTGTCCCTTCAAAATCAAGATCGTTCCATCTTTGCGTCTCTGATTAATTCTCTCTGTGCTCATTCAGTTAAGGTGGACAGCCATGTCTTTGTAGATGTTTTTTTTCCAAGCACTTCATTCAAGTTTTTAACAACATAATAAAACAGAACAAAACCAAAACGTAAACCCCTTACATGTTTTAACACCCTCCCCCCACAAAAAACAAACAAAAAAAGGTCTATTAAATCAAAACCCCACACCGAACTCCACACCAATCCTTTCCAATTTATTTACAACTTAAGTTAAGAATTCAATATATAACTTCAATTTCAATTCATTAATTCATTTTTCCCTAATATTAAATATTATCAATCGCTCCTATGTATCAGCGGGCACTTCCATCATATATGACAAGTCTGTCCCTTTCATATAAACAATAAAAGGCTCGCAGATTTGATAGAATTTATATTCTTGATGTTTTATCATATAGGTATTTTTTTCTCTATAGTAGGGATGTCTAAACTGTGGCCCAGGGGCCATTTGTGGCCCTCTGGGTGATTTTGTTTGGCTCCCCATCCACAATCCAAGAATGGAGTGAATTTCCCCCACAAGCACAGGGTGAGATTTTTACAGACAAATAAAATATTCCTGAAAAATTTTTTGAGGTGTGAGACAAAGTATTTTTCTTTTTTAACAATGTTTCCGCTTTCCTTGATTACACTTTGCTAAAAACAATGAGCGCTGCACAACTTTTGTTGCCAAACATACAAACAAACAAAAAAATGAGGACAATGAACCCAAAGTAAGTTTAAAATGTTGCATATTTGGTATACTATTTAAGAGATAAAAAATAATGTCTTACAATTTTTTTTCAGTTTTAATTTTTTTTAAATTGTGGCCCTCGAGTTTCCTTCAACTTGACATTTTCGGCCCTAATGGCAAAAAGTTTGGACACCACTGCTCTAAAGGGAGGTTTGAAGATAGCTCAGAGAGCCATCTACTCGCCTTTGGACTTGTTGATTTTTTTACCCAGTATTTGTCTGGATAGAAGTCTGGGGTTAAAGGTATCTGAACTTTTAAAATATTTTGAATGCATAATTTTAGGTCTAATAATTGAAATGGGCCTTTTTCCATTTCATTTAATGAACGAGTCAGGGATACCTCTGCTGCTCTCTCACTTTATCACGCAGGGCGCCATGATGGACGTTGGAAGTGAGGGATGGGAGTATTGAAAGGAGCTGCAACTGTTTTCCCAAGTCGTTTTTGCCAGTATAGCCATGAATTTGTTTAAGTCGAGTCAATTTGTCTGTGAACATATCGCACCCAGTTGGGGCTCAGACAGCAGTATTTACAAAAGTTCGAAATAGCTAGTTTAGAAACCGACCCATAGCTCCTCCCTCCTGATGTGTATTTGATCAAATCGACGACTTTGCCTGAATTAATACCACGTAATTTATTTCACTATGTCATACATAGTGAAATAATTACGAAAAGCAGTCTGCGCTGGTATAAGAGCAGGCAAAGGTCTAGATGCTCACCAGTTTTTTTTCGTATATGCTAAGCTACAGAATGTTGGGGCATTTTCTCCATGGTTACTAATGATTAGACACATACCTTCTCCATAATGCAATATTTAATTGCATCTTACTAATCTTACTTACTTATAAAGTATATGAACTTCTTCTTACCTTGTAAAAAGTGTTCACTGCAAATCTGCGAATACACCGAGAGCTGCCAGTTCTTATGATTGATGGATGGCTGCTATCCATCGCCATCTTCTTTTCTCAATAAAAGTTAAACAATAAAATGACAAGTTTGGTTTGCATTCTAGTCTGTTTGTGCATTTGACTATGCAGCAGCCTATGACCATTTTTAAAGTGAAATCAACTAATCAAATCGATATTAGGCTACCAACTGTTTTTTTTTTGACAAGCTTTACTGGAGTGCACAGGTTGTTTTGACGTCCGTCATGGCAGAGTGGGCGGCTGTCTGAAGAGCGTGATGTCATGTGCAAAGGGTCAATGTTGGTTCATTTTTTCTGGAGTTATATATGTTCGCATCAACCATTTGTCGTCATATTAAGTGGGTAATAATAGGTAATTATTGTGCCTTTAGGCATGTCTTTTCCCATTCCTCCATTGAAATAACTTCTTGGAGATCTTCTCTACATGCCTCCAGCACATCCAACAACCAGGCATTTATAGATTTTTAGAGATTAAGCTCCACCCCAAACAATTCATGATCATTCATTTTTCCAAGGTGGACATTGGAGGAATGCATTGTCTTGTCTTGGTAGATTCACTCCTGTGCCATACGCTTTCCATTTTCAGATGATGAACCGAACTCTGTGGATTTGTTCAAAGCTTGGGAAAATGTTTTAGAACCTAACTCTGGTTTAAACCTCTCCACAACTTTCTCTCTTTTCGGTTTCTTTGTCTTTTCTGCACTGCATTAATTCCTGTAAATATCTCTTCAGATCCCAGCATATCATTTCAATCAAGTTGAGACTTGGACTTTTCTGGGCCATTTTCTGCACTGCATTAATTTCTGTAAATGTCTCTTCACGTCCCAGCATATCATTTAAGTCAAGTTGAGGCTTGGACTTTTCTGGGGCATTGGAACACCCTAATTCTTTTTTTTTTTTTTTAGCTGTCCTGTTTGAGATTCACAGCTATGTTGCATATGGCCTCACATTTAACTCTGGAGAACTTTGGCATACAAAGCAGTTCATGGTGACTGAGAATGACTGTGAGGTGCCCAGGAGCGATCCCAAATCATCACTCTCCCACCACCATGCCTGAGAGTTTGATTAAGGTATCTGTGATGATATGTAGCTTTGTTCTCCCCAAACATGATGTTGTGCATTATAGCCAGACATCTTTACAATGGTGTCATCAGCTCAAAATTAAACTCATAATTACGCTCCTTCACACTGTGCAGCTCTCTGATAGCAGATGGCATGTCTGCCAGTCCACTGCATTAGTTAAAATGTTGTTTGCAGTGAAGTAAATCACGGGCCAGTCAACGAATGCAGTCTGCTGTCAATCAAATCGGCTGCACGCAATACACGGCTTGGCGCGGCTTGTACTATCCCCAAAGTGGTTACAAAAAACGGGGAAGAGCTGCACAGGCTCTGCAAATGGAGATGAATCTGGCCGGGGCAGACTGGGGCAGAACAGGTTAAAGCTGCTCTACTGAGGAAGTGACTAATGTCTCAATCAGCTGGGAGCTAAGAGGACAGAAAAGTACTTTCTATGGAAGTTAAAGGGAATGGTTAAAATGACTCCACAGTCCCTCACCCTGATGCTGAAGACCAAAGTAACACTACAGTTGTCTAGTTTGTTACTTGGGAGTTCTGCTTCAAAGACAATGATTTTTGTTTTGCCTGAATTGTGGAGCAGAAATTCTGGGTTTTACATTTGTGAAACATACTTTATTATCATCAGCATAACCACTGAGTTTCAACAAGCAAAACTCAAACAAGTACATTAATTCTTCATGGAAGCTCCAGTCGATTACTTTACAGACCTCCATTTCTTTGCACTCTCAGAGTGACAACAGATCAGTAGCAGCACATGGGGTTTAGAGACTCACTGATGTGCTGCTGAAAGCGGTGTTACGCCAGGCTATTTGATCACTGGCACAACAGCCGAGGGAAGAAAGACAGAGCTGAGCTGTCAGCAAAGCTTAGTCTGATCTTTGGTTTGACGGTGCAGTCACATGGCTGCCCTAAGTTCTGCCTGAATACAAGAACTGAAAGAGCGCAGAAGAAATAGGGGAAAGTTAAATAATAGTTTAGAATCTAATTATTAGAGAAAAGAAAACAAAAAAATATATAATTTCACATTATGAGATATCTTATTGTAAGCTAAAGAATACTGAGTTCATTAAAATTGAAAAAAACCTCTGACTTCTATTAAAGTGCCAAACTGATTATAGGTTCTCTCAGTTTGTCAGCTGCTTGTCAGCAAACGGGTGATCATGTTTCATCAGGTTTCAATCAGGTTTCAGTTTTATATAAAAATCTAACGAAAAATCTAAATATGTTTTTTTCTGCCAAGGGCAAGTACAGATTCTTTTAGCATAACTTGTTTCCTAGTAACTTATTTAAAAACACATCAGAAAGCCTGTGATGTGAGGAGCCAAAGTTGGGCTAAAGCTCTGAGAGGATAAACCGGTGGGGGGACCTGGGAAGTGACAGAAACACAATTATTTATGGTCTGCGTGTGTTTGACCCCTCTGTTACATTCTCACCTGTTGACACCTCATCAATCTCCCCCGTACTCCTGCCAGGAAGGTGTCAGTAGCCCACACCCTGGGGTCATATCTGTCTGTGTCAGGTTCTATGTCAGGACAATGGCAGCTCAGATGGGCAATTTAAAGCCAAAGCCATCTGTGTGTGTGTCTCTCTTTCTCCAAAGTGATTAGTCACAGGATAATGTAAAATAGAGTGAGGATGACTCACTTCTGTTTCTGAGCCAACAGTAGGCAGTATTATGTTACTACGGTCCTTTCATAGCATACATAGAAATACACAGTTGGATACAGTAAAATGAAATGCACTGTTGTTTCTGTTGTTTCTTCTTTTTTTTAAGGATGTAGCTTTTCTAAACTATAATACTCTAAACATTGTCACATTTTTGACACATTACAACCTCAAATTCCAATGTCTTTCACTGTTATATTCAACAGAAAGCAATGGATTACTATGAAGTGAAAGAAAACAGGGTGTAAAAAGTTTTTTCTTAAGGTGTCTCGGTTTGAAAAGATCATAATTGAACTTTTTGAAAAAAAAAATAATAATGATAATAAAATAATTTAACTTTTTGGCCTACATTCAAAATAACATATGTGACAGAAAAATAACACTCAAATCACTCATATAGCCATCCCCATAGGGAAACATGGGGGTGGCAGCATCACGCTGTGGGGATGCTATGCCTAGCAGGGACAGGGGGCTGCTTAGAGTTGGTGATAAGATAAATGGAGCTAAATACGGGGCAATCCTCGACAGAAACATGTTACATTTTGAAAAAGACTGTAGTTGTGTGGGTCTGCAACATAAAATCCTAATAAAATACATAAAAAACACTGGCCCAATGCATGGGACCTGGGGAACACCACCTGTAACCAAAGAGTGTTTTGCATGAAAGGGTTGAAGTTGTACTACCTGAGGAAAAAAAAAAACTATAAAGTAAACCACAAGGCTGATTTATTGGTGAAAGGAAGGAAAAACTAGACAGATGAAAAAAATGTTATGTGATATAAAATCTGAAGAAAACCCAACATCAGCTGTAATCAGGAATCTTGAACAGAGCTGTTTCTATGCTATAAGATAACATAAACCAGGTTGAAATTGTACACAAAACTTTTTAGTGTTTAAAGCCAAATATGCTGACGTGTCTTTTTGGAAGAATGGACACTATGGTTCACTAAAACAGTCTCTGAATTCAAAGAAAAAAATCAGTTTCCAGTCAAATGACTATACCTATTTACTGTATCTCAGCATTAGCTAGAATATCCTGAATAGTATCTAATATACAGCTGACACCAGACGTTTACATACATTGAATAAAATGACACATATACCTTTTATTCTCACCATCTGCAGTTAAATCAGGCCAAATGTCTCTTGTTTTAGGTCAGAATGACCAAATTTATTTCTGTTTGCTAAATGCCACAATAATGAAAAAATATGTCAGAGATTTATTTATTAATGTCGTCAAATTCAGAAGTTTTCATACAGAATGATTACTGTTTCTTAAATAAGGAGGGAAAGCCTAGATGATGATGCCATGGCTTTGGAAACTTCTGATAGGTTAACTGACACATCTAAGTTAATTGGAGGCACACCAGTGGATGTATTTTAAGGCCACACCTGGAACTCACTGCTTTCTGGTTTGACATGATGGGAAAGTCAAAAGAAATCAGCCGAGATATCAGGAAGATAATCGTGGAGCTGCACCAGTCTGGTTCATCCTTGTCTTACTGCTGAAGCTGGTAAGACAGCGTCATTATCCACAGTGAAACATGTCCTGTACCGACATGGGCTGAAAGGCCACTCAATGAGGAAGAAGCCATTACTTCAAAAGAAACATAAAATGCCAGATTGCAGTTTGCAAATACACACAGGGACAAAGACCTTCACCTCTGGAGACATGTCCTGTGGTCTGATGAAACTAAAATGGAACTGTTTGGCCATAATGATCAAAGTTACATTTGGACAAAAAACAGGGATGCTCACACCATCCTAACTGTGAAGTACAGGGGTGGTAGCATCATGCTGTGGGGCTGTTTTGCTGCTGGAAGAGCTGGTGCACTTCATAAAATAGATTGCAAGTTACAAAAGTTACAAAAAACTTATGGGGTCCCGGTTGTAAAGTTACAAAATAAAAAATTAACAGCATTGTTTTGGTTTATTTTGCATGTCATAACAAACAAGAAGGCTATTTTCAGTATTTTCAACATGTTATTCATACATTTATAAATGTCACAGTTCCAAACTAAATATTTAGTTCACAAACTAAATATTTTGTTTACAAACTAAATATTTAGCTTACAAATTAAATATTTAGATGGGAAGCTAAATATTTAGCCCCGGCAAATATTTAATTCCAAACTAAATGTTTAGGTCTGAGCTAAATATTTAGTTTAAAAACTACATATTTATTTTACAAACTAAATATCCATCCATCCATCCACTATCCATCACGTTTATCCTCTTAGGGTCACGAGGGGGGCTGGCGCCTATCTCCAGCAGTCATTGAGCGAGAGGCGGGGTACACCCTGGACAGGTCGCCAGTCCATCGCAGCAAACTAAATATTTAGTTCTAAATTAAATATTTAGCTCAGATCTAAACATTTAGTTGGAAACTTAAGATTTAGTTTTTAAACTGAATTTTTAGTTTACAAACTAAATATTTAGTTTGTGAATTAATTAAATGTTTAGTTTGGAACTGTGGCATTTGTAAATGTATGAATAACATGGTGGAAATATGACTTTAAAAAATGAACACCCAGTTTTGTTCTCGTATGACAGGCGAAATAAACCAAAATATTGCTGTTAATATTTAACTGGTAATTCTAACTAACTTAAAACAAGAGAAGTTTTGTCTGATTTAACTTCAAACAGTGAGAAAAACTATGTATGTTTCTTTTTATTTGGTGTATGTAAACTTCCGGTTTCAACTGGATGTGCTCCTTCTGGTAATGGGGTTGGAATTATTGTTGCTCCAATCACAGGTTGTATCAGTGTTTAAACAAACTTGTGATGTAAAAACTTGTACTAAAAAACACAGAGGCCTTACTTTTGATCTTGTATCCTGTGCTATGTGAATAAAAAAGATAAGCAAATATAGAAACTGCGCCCCAGGGCAGAAGTGATCACATAACAAGGGGAGGGATAGCGTCATTGTGGAGTTACTGAAGTAGTACAGAATGTGTGCCATACAAATGCCACAGAGGCCCAGTGTGGTAACTAGTGGGTGTGTATGAAGGCATCCCCACACATCTGTCATTATATAATCCAGTTGTAAGTCATATAGTTCCCTCCAAAAGTATTCATATACCATGATTTTTTTTTCACATTTTGTCATGTACTGGAAGAACTACAAACATTTAGGTTAGACTAGTGCATAAATGTGAGGTTGTGAAATTATAGAGGTTTTCAAAATGTGGAATGCATTTACTTTACATTTTGGAATACTTTGTGTTGGTCCATCACATCAAATCCCAATAAAATACACTTAAGTTTGTGGTTGTAATGTGACAAATTGTTATTAACTTCAATGGTTATGAACACCTTTGCAGAGCAACCACACAACCTCATGTATTACTGAAATATGGCCCCATAATACCCTGTTAAGAACTGGCACTGTCTGATGTTTTTTGGGTTTTACTCTCAATATACATTAACTCATTTGAAACCAAATTGTTTCTATATCCGGCTGTAGGGTAGTTGGTAGCACTGTTCCAATCTAGGGTCTTTCTGCATGGATTTTGCATGCTCTCCTTGTGCATGCATGGATTTTCTCTGGGTACTCTTCCTCCCCAGTGCAAAAACATGAGTTTTAGCTTAATTGGTCTTGCTAAATTGTCCTCAGGTGTGTCCATGTTTGGTTGTTGGTGTGGTGTGTCTCTGTGTCTCTATGATAGTTAAATGTCCAGAGTCACACCATGTATCATTCACAAACACAGCCAGACACCCTCCTTTCTTCTTACCACTCTCTTTCATTCCATCAGCACAGAGTAAACGAAAGCCATCCATGTTTATGTGAGAGTCCGGAGTTAGCGTAGTTAGCCATGTCTCAGTCAGGCAGATGAGGCTGGCCTCCTGGTAGCTCCTTTGATGGCACTTCAAAGTTGTCCACAAAATGGTCAATTCCATTGTGTGAACCAGCAATACGAAAGAAAAGAGATTAAATAAAAAGAGTATCCAGCACATCTAAATAAGATTTTAAAGGAAAATACTCAATCGAGTCAGAGCTGATGTAGCGGGCTGCCTTCTTGCACGGCACCGGAACATAAACTAAATAAAGAAATAAATAATATAAAGTCTGTGACGTTCACACACAGTAGATTGGAGAAAGGAAATAATTCTTATTTGTCTCTTTTTATTCCAGCCATGTCAGACGCTGAAGAGGAATATGAGTGAGTGGAAGGACTTTACTTTAAGAATCCTGATTTGTGAAGTGAAGTCAATCAGTATGTTTCTCCTCTCTCTTTTTTATGCATCTCTGCAGGGAGCAAGCAGAGGGTAAGTTCCAGGTCTCACACACATTTCCCAATCTTTTCCGCCACAGAATAACTGAACTCTGTGTTTTGTATTTCAGTTGAAGTTGAGGAGGAGCAGGAGGCTGAGCCTGACGATGAGGAGGCAGAAGCTGAACAGGCTGAAGAAGATGGAGGAGGTATGCTTAAAAAAAAGAAATGTGTAGATTGTAACTGCATATCGAAAAGATGTTAAAAATGATACATGTATGTTTTCTCTGCAGCTATAAATCCCATCTCTTATCTAACTATGTTAGTTTGGGTAATGCATTAACCTATCAACATCTTTCTCCTGCTTTCTCATTGGGTGTCACTGTATTGGTCCGGGCCATCAGAACAGCAGGAGTACCAAGGTACGACAAATCTCATCTTTTAACACAAACTTTATCCCCTAGCGAAGCAGAAATCTCTAAAATATTTGTGTTTTAAGGGAAAACAACCACAGAAAACCAAATATAAACTGTACTTCAACTAGTTAGTTTGAGCCTGAAGTTTTATCCCAGATCTTAGTATACAGTGTCTTTTTTGAGCAAAGCACCACAAAACTTTTGTGCTTAGGGCAGGCAAATGGCTAGTGCCAGCCCTGGTTGTACCAGAGAAATATCTAAAAGTTGCCGAACACTTAACCTTGAGGACTGGAGTTTGACCCTAGCTTTTGCTCTCGTTTCACAGAACAGCTATTTGTATACGAGTAGGCTTAATTAACTAATTTGGTGACTTCAGAAGACCTTTGTTTGCCCTATATTTCAGGGTGGTGAGCACAAAAGCATTCCAAGCTTTTCCAATTTTTATTTGTGAAAAAAAAAAAAAGAAATTTATGTATCATTTTCCTTCCACTTTACTATTACGTGCAACTTTGTGTTAGTCTAGAATCCCAATAAAATACATTAACATTGGTGGTTCTAATATGACAAATTCGAAAAGAGTTATGTAGTTTTGCAAGGTGCTGTATTGCCATTGCTACAAGGCTCATGCATTCTGCTTTTTTCATTGCTACCTCCATACAGCGTTTTAAAGGTGCAAACGCCCAAACCAGATATCAGAATCAGCTTTATTATGCACACAAACAAAAAATTGTTTCAATGTTATTGCTCTTAAATTCTCTGCTGACATATTGGTTGAAAACCTTTTACTGCAAAGTTTGTAACAAAGGATGCATTTTCTGTTTTGGAAAAATGTACCTTTAAAAGTTTTACAGTTACCTTTTTTTCCACATTTGCATTGCATTGTATGTACTGTGACATTCACTTTACATCACACATATGTGTTATAGTTGTATGTGTGTTCACTTGGAAATTAAATCTCAACAGATTGGGCCAGTCTTTTCTTCAAGAGTAATACTCGTCAAATCTATTTTTATTTAGATAATACATATGTGTAATGTAACAATGAATGCTCACTGGGAATGTCCTAAAAAGCACATTTTGTCCTTGTAGCTGTGATCAATAGCATATATGTACCAGTTAATATTGGTGGGTTCAAAATATACTAGGACTTCAGATTTTCTGAATTCCCAGTCTAAAATACAACAAGGATGCAGACCTGAGTTTGTATGTTATATGGCCTCTGTATCTATAAGTTGTAGATTTAAGTTATTTATTTGCATTTTTGACATTTTGTATCTCAGTTAATCAGTGATATGATTAGTGATTTACAGTATCTGTTTCAGAACATGTTTCCTTATTGTTTACATACATTAATTAAAAAGATTAAATGGGGAGAAATGCGTTGTTATTGTCTTGCATTGCTAACAGCACTTAGCACCACAACAATTAGCAATTAGTTGTCATTGGGTGTGATGTTATTCCTGGATCCAAGCTCCAGCCGGCAGGGCAAATGTAACACACAGATCGTTTTGTTTGTCTTGATGATGGAATTTGGACCTTAATTTGACATTTCATCCAACCTACAAGTAAGAATATCATTGACAGCTGCTAGCTGTTGCGTTCAGTGGCCAAACTAAATGCTGTTAGCAACATGCTAATACCTAAATTATTCCTGTTTCTCTGTGCCTTCTATTCAAGTACTGATGGAACATGTTTAGAAATTGATGTTGTACATTACTATGTGTGCCACTGAATTAAAGACATATACACTGTCAGAAGTATAAATAAGATATTTTTAAGTTTTTTTTATTACTACAACTATTGCTACTCAATAAAGAAACTGCAGCCATATTTGACTTTAAGGCTGGGTTTACTGCTAAACCTCTGACTATTCCTGTCAGATTCTCGACTTCAGGGAATTTTGCTGTTGATATTTCCAGAATTCTGACCCTAAGTATAAATGGAACCCTGTAATATTATGGCTTAACTTGTAAGGGAGAAAAAACTTTTTAAAGTAATACTTCAACATTTTGGAATATCTTATGGTGGGTAAATTTATGCTAATAGTTAAACATAGAAATACAGAATGCAGAAGAACAGGCTTCATACACTTGTTTTTTTGTTTTTTTTTATCAAGAATGCTTATTGTGAAAACAGATAATTTCTTATGAGATAAACTGTTTTGTTTACGGTCAATGCAAACTCCCAATTTTCTCTTGTTAAAGGTTTTGCCAGCAATTTGTTTGGCTCTTGCTGAGCCCAGTAAATCCTGGAAAAGCATTAGCTTGCCGGTCTTATTGTGTAAAAAGTAATGAAATGCTTGTCTATCACAAAAGAGGTGACAAAGTTATTTTCAAAGGTTTCAAGCTTCATTGGTCTCTTTACCATACTGTAGTTTTGGTCATTGTCTGCCATGGGATGTTTCCTGGCTATGCATAAAGTCATAACTGCCGTGGAGGGCGTAAAGCATCCTCCACGGCAGGCTGTGACATTAGATTATTTAAAATGTTCTATATTTTGCATTAAATCTACTGCAGCCAAATTTGCAAAAAGAAATTTAAGAATTACAAAAAAAATATAACTTAACACAAAAAAAAAACAATAAATTGATACGCAGTTGTTTAAGAACATGGGTATGAAATGGAAGCGGTAATAATGGCAACGCTTTGATATAAAACCAGGGGATGCTTGCCAAATTCAAAGTTGATCAACTGGTTATCAGCAAGTATAACTACCTGAAAAACAACAGAAGTTTGTTCATTTTGCTTGACTGGAACATACAGGGTGTTAACCCATGGTCAAGACTGTTCCTCTGCAACACCTGGCATCTATAAATTCATACAGATTTACTTGAAAACAGATGTGCTGTGCAGATCTGTTTACAAGTTTACATCTGTTTACAAACCACCATGTTTTCTTCCTCTGTGATTCACTGCCAAGATGTGGTTCTCTTGGTCAGGATTTCTTTTCATTAAAACCCAGTGGGTGATGGATGCCAAAGAGTTTGATCTTTTCTGACACTGCCTCTGACAAGCCCTCTATTAATGTTTCAGGTGTTCACTGGCAAAGTTCAGACTTGCCAGTACATGTAGTCACTCCTAACCGTTTAGTAAAACCTCAACAAATATTTGCAGCACAGTTTTAAAGGATGAAAAGAGAGTTTGGCTCCTGTGAAGTGGTGTTAAGAAAATAAGGTGGGACTTAAGGCTTTTAAGTGGTATGAGCATCAAATGTATCCTCCAGAATGTTCCAAAATGTTGAACAAGTTAAGCTTAGTGCTTCTGGAGAATGAATATTAACTTGGTTATATCAACTGTGGCATCATCTGCCTGTTTTTGTTGTTTGTTTTTTGTTTGTTTGTTTTGTTTTGTTTTTATTGATATTTATGACATCCTCACATTTTCTCTCATGCATTTCTTATTTTTATCCATTTTCTATTACCAATTCTTACATTTCTTTTTTTCTTCTTCCTTGATCTCATGTTCACATTTTACCCATATCAATGATTCATTTATTGCTTTGCTACCATCTTTGCATCTTTCACTGTGCTTTGATATGGCTGATCCATCAGATCAAGATGCCCAGGAGGAAGGTGAGAGCAAAATAAATGTGGAAAACCTGTTTTTCCCACCTTCCTAAAACAGTTACCTAACATTAAAAAATGACTTTTATAAATCCAGCATGACTCACTTCTTAACATCAGACCCTTTAAGTTGAGTGTGATTAAAGGTAAAATTATAAAGTTGTGGTCAGAAGTTTACAGATATGCATCATCAGCATAATGACTCCTTTTAGGCCTTGAATGATTTTATTTGGACTGTTCTTTTTTCAGGGTGAACTGAACTTTAATGACTTTGCTCAAGCTTCAGTTTGATGTTAATCTTGCCTTGTCCACCAAGGCTTAAAATGATAAATTCAGGCTCTGGTATATACAGACACTCACCCTAATTCCTTCATGAATGCTCCTTAACAAGTTGCAGAGAATCCCCATATTTTGTGTAGCCAATAAAAGATTCTAGCATAATACTAACTCTATGTTTTACCTTGCTTCTTATCAAAGAGGGTCAACCTCATTGGTTGCTTTCCAGGCACAGACTCAGCTTTTAAGCAAAGCCTGAAAATGTTTAGTTGTGTTGAGGTCATTGCCATTCCAGAATCTTCATTGTGGGCTCTTTCATCCTATACAAAACCAGTTTGTTGTGTATTTGGTGTCATTGTGGAGTTGTAACATCCAACTGTGTCCAAATTTCACTCATCTGACCAAACGTTCACCATCAGCTGAATGAAAATTGTTCAGGATGTTTAGAAAGAACCTATAAGAGGAGCCCCATGGTCTTTTATATTCAGTTAACATGTGTTTGATGACGCCTGTAATGAACATCATGCTAAAGTGTGCCAAATCAGAATATTTCACTGGGCTTCAACTGCTGACAATTGTATTAGGTGTGAACACTTATGAAAGAAGAGATTAGCTGGGCTCCTCTCCTCGGACCATTGACCATACATTACACACTGTCAATGTAGATTATTTGATAGAAAATAATTGTTATCTAAAGATTTCTGGCAGAACTTAACCTGTTTCAAGGTACATAGGAAGGGAAAAACTTGTTTATGTGTGGATGTGTGTTTGGTTTATCAGAATTTCATCTATAGCACACCTAAACACAAACTTCTTGGTGGTTTGTAATAACCCCGAGGAAGGCCACAAGCTGGAACGCGTTGGTCTGTTACTAATGTTGGTTTCTCAGGACTACGCATGTCACTGCAGTCTACATCTCACCACCGAAGATAATCGTGGCATATTTTTTTGTTGTACATCTTACACCACGAATGTGTGTTGCTGGAAAACCATTGTCAAGTTTCCTATTATTTTTTCATAACAAAGTTCCATACTTTACCCCAAATTAAAATTTCTAGATTTTCTTTCTTGCATTTTCAATAAATTTGAGTAAGTATTGACCCTGAAAATGTGTTAACAGTACTCAGGATTCTATTATCTGCAGGTTCTCCTCATAATGAAATGCAATTGGTACAGGGCTACCTCACTGCTTCTGAAACATCTGTACTGCACTTGGCTGTGGAGATGCTGCAGTTTGTTCACAGAGAAGTGAGTTTGACTAAGAGGCTGTCAACAAAGAAAACAGCATCTTCAAAGCACTCGAGTGTTTGGAATGACCTAAACCTCAACCATGTTGAAAATGTTTGGAATGTGTCTAAAACATGAGTCCTTGCCAGGAAATGAACAACGAACAGTGGTACATTACACCAGAACCTTTTTGATGGCTACAAAGAACATGCTTCTCTGCAACTTGCCTAGGGACATTTAAGCAGCCATTAGTGTGGGCAGGCGGTGGTGGGAGGGGAGGGGGCAGGAGGGGGTGCCCCCAATTCTTGTTCTTAAAGTTAATATTTGTTGCATCATCAAATGACCCAGAAAACAGAACGGTTCAAACGGTTTCAGCAAGCCCAAAATGAAATGAAATTCACAGAGATGATTAGTGTGTATTAACTTCTGTCAGCTGCTGTAAGTTTTATGCAATACTCCTAATACTTCCTGCTCAGTTATTATATATTTCTAATGAACTAAGCATTTATGGTCAAAATCTTCATCTGATTGGTTGTTCTTTGTTTAGTACATTTAATATAAAAAGTAAGTCTTTGGATTCTTGTAACTTCTAAAGATAATATACTTTTATTAGGCCCTCATCTGTTGTCCTTTTCAAAATATGAACTGTCCTTTTCAGTATTTCACAACAATATTGAGTCCTTTCATTCACCTGTGGAATAAACTCTCAATTTGTTTATTTTTTTTGCATTTTTCTCTACAGAAGAGGAGCGCCCCAAGCCTAAGTATGTTGTGTTTCATCTGTCTGTCTGTGTTTTCCTTAACTTTCTTTGACTAAGCTTTGTTTGTTTTCCTTTCAAAGGCCGCTTGTGCCCCAACTTGCTCCTCCAAAGATTCCTGAGGGAGAAAGAGTGGATTTTGATGTAAGTTAAGACAAAGACTGAAACAGAGATAGTATGTTCACAGCTAACATTACAGCTCAGAAGAAGGTATGAAACAGATCAGATGTGCTGCTTTTGACAGTTTCTCATGGGGTTATGGTGGCATAACAGTCCTTAATGTTGTGGTAAATGTGTAAGCGATAAGTGACACAGGGAAACAAAGCTTTGTTATTTTATGAGTTTTACCTCCAGAGTATGAAAACAGAAACCTGATGCCAGAAGATACAGCGAGAAAAATAAGTGATGAACATTTTTCTCAGTAAACTTTTATATGATGGAGCTACTGACACAAATTTCACCACACAAATAAAAATTGTCCATAAATGAAATGTAATAAAGTGAAACTGGAAAAAAACTTATTGAAAAGACAAGACAACAGCTCAAATCTGTCAGTACTGAGAAAGTCATCCTGCTTGGTATCAGTACAAATCAATTTTAGCTGGTTTAGTCCTATAAAAAGGTTTCACATCACCAAGTATCACACATGAAGCATCTCATCTCAAGACCTTCACACGGCTGCAAACCTTATCAAACTTTTGAACGTTTCACAGAACACCATCGGAACCATAATCTAAAAGTGGAAAGAAGATTTTTTTTTTTTTTCAAAATACACCAGCCATGATCAGATGCTTGTAATAAGATCTCTGAGTTATCCAAGAACCAATGAGCACTCACAGACGACTTTAGATAGACCTGGAATTAGCAAGTATAAAAAACAGTAAGTAAAGCATTAGGTGCCCTGAAATCTTACAGTGAAAGTCTCCACTTCTGAAGAATTGAAGTTTGCAGCAAAACAGGAGTCTGTACCACAACACAAAATGACCATGATGAAGACCAAGCTTGGTTACAACATAAATAGTTTTTATTGGAACAAAGGTGCTACTAAATCGGATACGTATCCAATTGTTTTTAAAGTGTCTGCAGTCTGAACAGTCATGTCGGATTTCATCCGATTTCTATGTCATTGACATAAAACATGCATCATAATTCTGCACCAGCAGAAGCCGGACGCGGTAAATCCGGATATATACGATGGCTGAAAATTATAATTATGAAATTATGAAAGAAGTCTGTCAGTGAAGCGCATCACAGCACAATCCCACCACTCCTGGCTCTGCCTACACATCCAAACAGACTTCTCTACAGAAGTTGCTATTAATGCTCCACAAAAGGAAATTACTTTTAGTTGTGCTTTCTTTTTATGAGCTTCAACAATCATCCAATGGCCATTGTCTTGATTAGACAAGGTCATGGATCACTGAATCAGTGGAAGTTTCTCAGACCACTCATTACTAACAGTGGCTTCTGCTCTTTCTCTTTGTTACCAACCTTAAGTTGTCTCTAGACATGTTGAAAGATTGATCGTAAAGAGTTGTCTCTTAATTGTTTCTTTCATCACTTTGTCAGGACATCCACAGAAAGCGTATGGAAAAGGACTTACTGGAGCTGCACACCCTGATTGATGCTCACTTCGAGCAGAGGAAGAAGGATGAGGAGGAACTTATTGGTCTCAAGGAGCGGATTGTGAGATTACTTTAAGACTAATATTTGCTGTCAAGACTCAAAACTGGTTTAGAAAACAAATGAGATTAAATTAATTGACTAAATATTTTCCTTCCAGGAGCACCGTCGAGCAGAGAGGGCTGAGATCCAGAGGGTTAGAGCAGAGAAGGAGAAGGACCGACAGAACAGGATTGCGGTAAAAACTTTCTTCATAAAACCTTATTCCATACCTATTGAGAATAATAAAGCATACATTTTCCTGCTACTTAGTTTATATTTCATATGGACTGTGCTTTGCAAAAGTGTCCATATCACTTTTTTGCATTTTGTTACGCTATAACAATAAACTTACCTCTGTGAGGAAGAATAAAAACACACACCACAAGAAATTTTAAAAATCATGTAGAATTCTTTCGCTTCACAGTTATGAGCTGGGTTGTGTTTGTCTATAATATAAAACCAGAATAACATCGAGGTTTGTGATTGGAATGTGACAAAATGTGAAAAGGTTTGAGGAGTATGCATACTTTTGTAAAGGGCTATAGCTATTGGATAGACTTCATTAACCTATGCAAGGCATTCACATCTGCTATGTTTCAGTGTTAACGCAATAAATATTGAATGTAAACATACCATAATGACTTGATCCTTCGTCCATATGGCCTTGCAGGAGGAGCGTCACAGAAAAGAGGAAGAGGAGGCCAAAAAGAAGGCAGATGATGACCTCAAGAAGAAGAAAGTGCTATCTGGCATGGGAGCCAACTTTGGAGGTTTCCTGGCCAAAGTCAGTCACCTGTTGGTTTCAACTCGGTCAATGATTAAAAGTAGATAATGCATAGGATGACTGTGTACTGTTTAACCCTGTTTCAGGCTGAATCAAGGAAGAGCAAGCGCCTGACAGGCAGGGAGATCAAAAGGAAGACGCTGGCTGATAGACGGCAGCCTCTAGGCATTGAAAACATGAGGGAGGATGGTCTAAAGTGAGTCCCTTCCAGCTGTATTAGAGTTAGATACTAATTCTGTGCAGTGGTAGGTTTTTGTATTAGTGGTACAGCTCTTCACCCTGGGCTCCATTTCATTAGAGGATGGCACAGGCACAATAAGTTAGAAATAGATAAACAAAGCAGCTGGATAGATGGTCATCTAACTCCCATGCTGGAGACCCAGGTTCGAGACATGACTCTTATAGCCTACCACCTACCTCAACATGAAAGCAAATAAACCAAGAAGCATACTGGCTCAGATTTCAGCCGGCAAACAAGGTTTGTATCAAGTGTTGAGGAACCAGGGCACTTTGACGGCAATGGAACATGATGACAATGAACATCAGAAGAGAACAAAGCACTGCTGGAATGATACTACTCCAGTAAACCTAGGCAATGGAGCTACATGGATGCTTCAGTACCCACAGTCGAGGCTAACACTGAAACATGTAGTAGCTCAGTTTCAATATACTATGGAGTGTGAAATCAGTGGTGTCTAGTGTGCATGAGTGGATGATGTATGTGACAGTGCTGTAATGTGCAATCAAAGATAATCTAGAAATAAATAACTGAAGGCTTTACCAGGTGGTCAGGTGTCTCAAGTTAGTAATCAGTGTTGCATAACTTGTAAATGCCCTACCTAACCACAAGGACCATGCAAGGGTCGTAACACTGAGGCTCTGGAAGCTTCCAAAGACTTCAAGCCTTAGGCCACCCAACTGAAGAGATCCACAAGGGAGAGACGAATTAACCGGCTGTTCTCCATTGAACCAGCTATGGTGTACTTCCAGTGGGGGAGTATACTATAGCGATACAGACAGATGGATAGACACCAATTTCACTCTTGTTATAAATAATCTGGCCTGCAATTTTAATCTCTTGCTGCAAATATAAAATTATTTAACTGTGTCAGAACTAAAACAAATAATTGACAGTTTAGAATCATGAGCCATTTTGTTCTATTTGTGAAACACAAAAAGAGCATTTGTATAGCGTTAGAACCCCCATAGAATGTGACCAGCCTAAAAAGTGTAATATAATAAAGAGATAAAACCTGGACTGAATGATTCCCAACAAATACAGTTTTCATTTGTAATGTTTTTGATCTAATTATGAAACGCAGTCACCTTTCATAAATAGATATGTTGTACACCAGGTATTCTTAGAGAGAAAGACAATTCCTGAAGAACAGCTCTCAATATTTCTCCCTACCTATGGTCCATTAATTTATACTTTAAGCTGGCTGAATTTTTATAGTGCTTTTCTAGACATACCAACCACTCAAAGCGCTTTAGACTTGGGCCCCACTCACCCAGATGAACTCATGAATGTGCACAGATTTGCACACCAATATGCATGAAATATAACCCTAAAAATTACAATGTAATTGCACAGTCTGGTTCTGAATTCTGTCCATGCATTTCTCAGGAATCGGGCCCAAGAGATGTGGAACTGGATCCACCAGCTGGAATCTGAGAAGTTTGACTTCATGGAGCAAATGAAGCACCAGAGATATGAGGTGAGTTTTACAACCTAGTCCTGCTTTAAACTTCTCCATGACATGAAGGAGGTGGGTTCAGCTGTTTAAACATGTTTTCATGTTTTTCTGAGATAAATTAGAATAAAACAGTGAATTTACTAAGAAGTAAGATGTTTACTTACCCAGCAGGGTAAAAGTAAAGAACATCACTTGATGATGTTAAACACTCAACATATTTATGCATAGCTGCTGCTTAATATACATACAATGGATAAAGGTTTAGAAAAATCAAGTAGCAACTGAAACTTCACCTATTTGTTTGTGGATAACTGTGGTCCAAAGTTTCTGACAAGTAGATGCAGACCCAAACCATTGTAAGCATTGACATATCCTAAAATACACCCAGTTTATTATCTGTAGTTGAAATATCCTTAAGCAAACTAACTAATGGGACTTACTGGGAAAACGTTTACTCGAGTATTCAGTCTAGGGTTGTCACAATGCTAAAATTTCAAGCTCAATACAGATGCTAAGAAAAATACTTTATCATTTTTTAAAAAGTGACAATATTTGAAGGAACAAGATTCTTTTTAGGTCTAACCAAAAATATGATTCATTTCAATATGACAGTATTTTAACTTCCTTAATTAGGGAAAATTGTCTTTCTAAAAAACATGGCTCTGGTGAATACAAAACATTGTCAACAGTGTAAACAAAGATGGTCCACACCAGGGGTCTGCAAACTTTACAATTTAAAGAGCTATTTTTGCCCTTAGTCCAGCTAAATAAAACAGGTTTATAACCACAACTATAACCTGGTCTTTTGAGAAAAGACATAGTAGGAGGTTTACTGCTTAACTACTTACTACTTAACTACGTAAATAGAGTTCCACCTGGATGTAATTTAATCTCAGTATTAATCCAGTTGTTCTGTGGAGGACTCAGGTTTATTAGAGAACAATGGTGAGCAAACAGCATTATGAAGACCAAGGAACACAACAGACAGGTCAGTTTTTTTTTTTTTTTTTTTTTTTTTTTTTTTTTTTTTTTTTTTTTTGTTTTTTTTATGTTATTATATGAATTAGTTTGTCTTAAAGGCCATGTAGGGGACACAGCAAACACCCAAATGTACTTTTTGCACTACATGTGGATACTCTATGTGGCAGAAAACTAACTTTGCACATCATTCTCAACAAATCCTTCCCATTCCAAAACACAGTGGTGGCAGCATTATGCTGTAGGAATGCTTTTCTTCAGTAGGGACAGTTCAGAAGATGGTCAGAAGATGGATGGAGCCGAACAACTTCCAGCTGGACAACCACCCGAAATATACAGCCAGATCAAAGCATGTGTTAGAATGGCCCAGTCAAATCCAGTTCAAAAAAAATATTTTAAAAAACATGTATTATCTTCCTTCCACCTCATTTATACGTACTATTTTGTGTTGGTCTGTCAAATAAATCCCAATAAATACAATTACTGAAGTTTGTGGTTTTAACAAGAAAAAAATGTAAAACAGTTCAAGGGTGTTCAACAGTTTAAACTTTAATTAAACTCCGATAATAATCTGCTATTGGTATGAACAATTTTCTTTGCATCCTGCAGATTACTGTGCTACTGAACAGAATCCAACATGCTCAGAAATTGTGAGTAAATGCAAAATCTGACTTTTTTAGTTCTCCAGTTCGCAGCTCCTTCATATCTTATCCTTTTCTGTCCATCTTTTCTCCCTCAGTAAAAAGGGTCATGGCAAGGGGAAGGTGGGTGGTCGCTGGAAGTAAAGCCAGAAACTCAAAAACAAAGATGGGAGCAACGTGATAAAAAAAAAAAAAAAAAAAAAAAAAAAAAAAAAAATATGAGAGCCAGGATCAAGATGGAAGTATTTAAGAAAACTGAGCTTCTCTTCTTGGTAGCCCTCCTTTGTCCCATTGGTTTCTGTGGATAGGATATGTTGTAACTTATCTGTCTGAAATAAAAGTATATACACTACATTTAAATAGTCTGTTTGAGCCCTTTATGTTAAAACTCTGGTTCTACAAAGCTGTGGAAACGAATAGAAGCAAATTCTTCTATTTTCTCATCTCCTATAATTGGACCACATTCTGATCTACTATAGAAAATCCAATGCTGGCAAACTTCTGTCTACATCAACAGTACTGTACGGGTAAGTAACATGGACCACTGCTAAAGAGGGAAAGTGATGAGAAGAAAAGATGACACATGGTTTTCAACATTGTCTGGTTCTCTCTACTTAGGCAGCAGCCTAAGTAGAGAGAACCAGACTGCCCAGTTCCCAGCCATCTGGGCCTAAGACGTTCTCAACAGGTGGCTGACACCAGGGAGTCATCCAGGAGGAATCCCAACCAAATACCCGAGCCACTGCAACTGGCCCCTCTTGATGTGTAGAAGCAGCACCTCTACTCAGTTCCTCTTAGATCACTGAGATACTCACCCAATCTCGAAGGGAGAATCCAGATTCCCTGCAGAGGAAACTCATTTTGGCCGCTTGTATCTCCAGTCTTGTTCTCTCGGTCACTACCCAAAGCTTGTTGACCACAGAGGTCAACCAAGTCCACCTATGTGGACCCCCCCCCCCAACTTCCTTCTATGAGAAATGTAAATAGAAATGGAATGGAGATTTTAGCAGTTACAGGATTTCACTTTTATTAATAAAAGACCACGAGCCATTTCTCCCTCTAGCGCTTAGACTTGGTTTTGGTTTTGGTTGGTTTTGGATTTTAACCAGAATGCCCATTCACACAGCACCACAGTTCACTTCAACAAAACCGAGATGCATGTTTTCAGGTGGACCAGAGTTTGCTTTTTTGGTTCAAATCAGAGTTCGATTACACATTAACACCTCCCCAAACGAACCAGCCTTTCCAGGCAAACAAACTAGAGTTTGATTAAAGCAGACTAAACAGGGCTGGTTTGAATGCACCCTTAATCTCAATCTGATTCCAATTTAATTCAATTTTGTTTATTTATAGATAGTGCTAATTCATAACACACATCATCTCAAGGCACTTCACAAAATAATTCAGTTCATTCAAATCATACATACCTTCCAGTTGATCCCAGTTATCCACAGATCAGGTTCTAAAGTTACATTCAGTGCTACCTCATGTTTGGGAGGATGCCAACACTTTCAATTATGAAGAATCCCATAAAGTTATTACTGCTGACAGCTAGGGGAATACATGTCTCAACAGAGTGACGATTCTATGTACATTTGGCAACTGTACTAATAAGAAAGCTAGATAGAAGATTATTTTTCTAGCTTGAGTAGGAGTCCTCTACATGTGTGGAGTGCCATTTTCTCTCCAATTTCCTGGTGTTGTGCTTTAAAGTGTGCAGGTTTGAATTACCTCCTATGCATAATTACCTTCTTTTTCAAGGGGCTACATTGTCTAATGTCACACACAATGAGAAAGTAACACTGAACAAGATCATCAATTTGTGAAAGGGGAGAAATTAAATTGCTGCCATCTGCTGTGACTTTCTGTGATGCTGAGGAAAAAATAAAACAGCTTCTTTAAAAGATGTTGTCTAATAAAGATCTATTATAATTATGTTTTCTCTCACTTTTGGAGTACTCAGTTAAAATAAACTCAAAGGTTATTAAAAATGAGTGTTGATATTTCTTCACACTCATTATCAGCACAAGGTCTGAAAGCATGATTAAAACGAGTGACCAGACCATAAGAATATAAACAAATGAAAGGAAATGCAAGTGGAAATAAAATCCAAGTAAGCGTAGTACTGTCCAAGAGTAGGTTTATTTGGCTATGAATTACTGTGAAGAATTGCTCAGGGGAATAATTAACAAAACTAGTAATTTAGGTCAAAATTACCAAGTCAGGGCACCACCTGATTATCAGGAAAATAGCCAAATAGTTCAGTCTCAGTTATACTTTTAAATACCTGCCTGATAAGACTTAGGTGTTAAAATAACAATAGATGAAGGAATAAATCCAGCACTGGTGTTTTTCGAACAGCAAGTTCCTGTATGGAACTTCTTTCCAATATGCAAGAGTTTATAAACCAAAGAATCCAACCTTTTCAGTAAATACTTCTAAGAGGAACTAAGCCTCAAATCAATTTTTTTTTTTTTTTTGCCGATAACATTGATCAATATTGTTTCCCCGTTTGTTATTTATTTGCAATGCAGACACAAAGTGAAATGGGTCTCCTCTGCTCTAACTGCTGGCGATTTGCTGTAGGACGACTGTGTGAGACTGACTGCAGTGCTCAGGAAGTAAGACAGTCTCATGGCAGCACTCGCTTTTCTCTTAGCTGCTGCAGCGTGACGGCAAAAGAGACACGCCTCTTTTTAGAGAATCTACAATTCAAAGATTCCTCCTCCGGAATTATTAACAATAACATCCTTTCCTTGGCTGTAAAAGCAACTGAGTCAACATTTACAGTTTGACTTTAAAAGGTAGAATTATTAGGTGGAGTAAAGTTAAAACAAACTCAAGTACTGATCAACAAAGTCTGCATCACTGAGCTAATATTTATTAGTAACTAGAAAAAGAGGCGGTAAGATTTGCGGGAAATGGAGTGTTAACTTAAATTTGCATATTACAAAGACAAGCACTGAAAGTGAGCCTCCTGTTCCTCATTTGAGTCATATAAAATAAAATAGAATTCTTGTATTTAGGAATGATTTTTATTTTAAAGATGGAAGAAAAATACCTCATAGTGAAAGTAAAAAATAAACAGCAGCACTAGTTATTTGTTCTTTTTTTCTTTCAGCTTTTCCTTATTTCTTTTTACTGTGATGAGGTTTTCTGCCCTTCCCTCTGTTTAATTCCTGTCTCACATGTTTGGCTCATGGCAGGAGTCAAGGTCTAATAAGGGCACACCAATAATCCAATCTTTCCCTGGTCACAGTCAGTCGGGAAAAATACAGATAGACCTATAAAAGCATGAGTGCTTCTGTGTGTCTATAGGGTGCTTACTGTGAGATGAAATTAGTTTTTATGGCTTTAAACTGTAAAATATTTTCAGGATTGAAGCACTAATGTCTCAACAAGACCTATAGAAACTCATGCATGTGTGTATCTTTAGTCGCATTGATTATTGCAACAGTGTCTTCACAGGTCTGCCTAAAAAATCAGGCAGACAGCTGCATCTGATCCAAAACGCTGCTGCTCATGTTCTCACAAAGACCAGGAAGACAGAGCACATCACTCCAGATCTAAAGTCCTTCCACTGGCTCCCTGGAGCTCAGAGAATAGACATTAAAATACTTATGTTAGTTTATAAATCACTGAACAACTTAGCACCAAAATACATTAAAGACCTGTTGTCATTGTATCAACCTTCCAGACCACTCAGGTCTTCTGGTTCTGGTCTACTCTGCATTTCAGTTTTTATGCTCCTCTAATCTGGAACAAACTTCCAGAAAACTGCAAAACATCTGAAACACTGAGTTCTTTTAAATCAAAGCTAAAAATCCACCTGGTTAGCGCTGCCTCTAATTAATAGTAAGTGGAACATTGATTAGTATTTTCTAATTATATTTGCTTGATATTTGCTTGATGATCCTTATGCTTTTGATGCATTGATGTTTGCTCAGCAATTCTTGATCAGTGTTTTTATTATGTGAAGCACTTTGAACTGCCTTGTTGCTAAAATGTGCTATACAAATAAACTTGACTAAAAACTTGACTTAAGCAGGAAGAACGTTGAAGTCCTGCATTCGGGTAAAAGGTCATCTCACTCCAGCAGACGCCTCCATGGCGAGTCAGGAGTTGGAATTGCGAGCATTGATCCATCGCAGTTTTCAGCTTTGCACATGCATGATTCATTTGCAATGTGGATATGGAGTGGAGTGGGTCTCCTCTCTGCTCTGACTCCAGGCGGGGTATGCTGCATGACGAGGCTACTGTGAGACTGAACCCCCCTCAGTTCTTAGGAAGCAGGAAGGGTTCACGGCAGCACTCGCTGCTCAGTCAGGACAGTTACTGCAGAGCGATTGGTGCTTCACATGCCACCAGCATCTCCAATAACAGACAAAAAGTCACGAGATTTGTCACTAGTTGCTTAGTTGAAAAAAGTAGCTAGAGGGGTGACAAAGTCGCTAAGTTGGCAGTGGTGCTTTCCTGCTTAACCCCCTCTGCTCATCCCCACACTTGCCCATCAGTGTCTCTTGGCACTGCCTTCTTTGGTGGACTTTTTCAAAATTTGTCTGGGGGCAAGGTCATACTTTCACATCGGGTTTAGTTCCACTTTACATTTCTTACATTTCCATTCAGAATCAAGATATTTCAACAACCAGTGGCAATTTCTAAAAGAATCCGACTGCAAGCACATCCTTCTGTGGCCCAAAACTTTCTTTTTATTTATTCAAGTGTTCGTACCTCCCCCAGGCCGTGCCACCCTGGGCAGTGAGCCAAATTGATCAGATGTGTCTTTCACTGTAAATGACCGATTTACAGTGATTATGTGAGCATGGCTTTCAGCTTGCATGCAACTGAAAGTATGTGAAGGTGAAGCTCTTGAATGCAAATCTATCAATCCACCAAACCAGCTGTCTGTTGTTATTTATTCTGATATTCATTTACAGTCACATTATAATGAATAGAAAGTGAAACCATAAGAATATTTTCATCTTTTTAAAGAAACTAACAATAACACACATGCATGATACCACCACTCACAACATGGTTTCTGTCAAACAGAACAAACATACAACTGACTACAGCACATTTACCTGGAACAATCAAGTATAGATCCAATGAGGTAAAGGACAAAGAAGAGGAGTTCTATAGGTAAATGGAACAGGAGAAGCACATGTCAGGTCAGCAACAATATTTTAGTGTCAGACAATTTTCATTTTAGCAAACTCAACATAATTTTAGTGATATCTTTTAAGGATATTGTAAGATGGGTCTTAGCATTATCTGGACACCCTTGCTAGCCATAAAAACCAAATCCTGATCTGACACTAAAGGGATAGCTCAGGATTTTTGAAGTAAGATTGTATTAAACAGCTGTAAGCATTTAATGCCTCACTTACAGTAAATGACTGTGTTGTCATCTTCATTTGATATAAATCCAGATTAGTTTACTTCTGTCAGATTGCCCCAGAGCAGCTGTGGCTACTATCCAGTAGCTTGCCACCATCAGCGTGTGAATGTGTGTGTGAATGGGTGAATGGGTAGTGTAAAGTGCTTTGGGGTCCTCTGGACTTGATAAAGCGTTATACAAGTACAGGCCATTTACCATTTAGTTGTTCTTGGATGCTGAAACTAATGGCTAGTTTGAGAGGGGAAAAGACCATATGAACTTTTACCCTGTTAAAACAACTCTAAAGTCAAAAACACCACAGAGGTTTATATAAAGGCTATTTTATGAACCTTTAAACTATCATCATGGTTGCACTGGGGAAATCATTAACACAGAAGACAATTACTGTTTGCATGAGAAATGGAGGTAGGAGGTGGTGCACTATCAATAATCTTCCTGTCTGAAACATGACAAGTGTTTTCATTCACAGTAACTACCTTATAGTAGGATCAATAAATGAGTTCATTTAGATCACTATAACGTTTTTGTATTCTACTGTACACTGCTTCACTTTATATTCGACAGTTTCCCTGACCGAAGGGTTTCTAAGATCCATTCTGTGTATGTTTCACATAGGAAGATTATTAGTGGTGCAATGCCTTCAACGTCCATTTACAGTGTAAATAATTAGCTGCTTCTCTTTGATCAACCACCCAGCGCAAAAGTGACCACAATTTAAATGTTAACCAAATAGCATTAGCATTAACCACCATGACATTTTGAGACTTAAACTTTTTTTAAGACAATAGGTGTCTGCTTCAGTCTTGGCTTCTCTCAGGCTACCCATTAACTTCAAGGACCAACTAATATACCACATGGAAATATGTAGAGAGCTATGAACTACAGGCAACATATTAGCTACTTATAACCAGAGCCACACATTAACATTTCTTAACAAACTATTCACCACTCTTTTATCTTTGGATCACAAATTAGCTGATGTAAAAACATTAGGGAACAGTCAATGAAATCTCAAAACAAAAAAGATTATGTTCTATATGTCATTAGTATTGTTTCTAGAGCCAGTTAGCTAACAGATTAGCTTGATCAAGGTTAGCTCAGTTATCTTGTGCTTTTATTGCTGAACATAGCAGTCTGCATTCCAGTGCTAACATGTATGTAAAGATGAAATTGTCTTTTTTTTAGATTTATTTAGTTAAACCTCCTGCACTCTATTTCTCATTTAAAGCATACAGTATAATACATAATACGGCATCCTGAAGCTTGTAGACCACATGACAACATCACACAATTTACTCACATTAAATAGGAGACAGGAACTGTATGATTTCATTATTTCTCGCTGAGCCATTTTAAAGATTATTCTGTAACAATGTGCATCTTGCGTATTCCTTCACTGGTGAGCATGCATTAACACTCATCTGTTGTTTTGTGCAAATGAATGTTATACACACTCACATAATAATAATTTAATTTAAAGTAAAATATTATAAATAAAACAGTAGTTCTTGCAAAATGACGCTATAAAGTTTAAGGGGTCATGTTAGCGGATGGGGGCCTTCAGAGCAGCATCCACCTCCTCCTCAGGCAGCAGTGTGTGCCATTGGGCCACAGGTCGTCTGGGATTGGCCAGCATGTCTGACCAGTGGCGCAGCCCAACGCCTGAGGCGCCATAGCCAATCCAGCACTTCCCAATGGGATCGTTGCTACCCAGTTTGTCATAGTCGTACACAGTGATCAGCACCTGGATTTTCTGTGTGTGGAAACAGATGGGGGTCAAAGGTATTTCCTGTAAACATCTTGCTCACACATATGACGCATGTTACATTTAAACTGCTACGATCTAGACTTGAACATTAAAAACGCAGCATTTACTCCTCAAATTAAACAAAATTAACAACAAATAATATTACAGGGTCATACAGTTTTTCTGTTTTACTCTTTTTTTTTTTTTTTTTTTTTTTTTTTTTTTTGGTCTAGGTTTTGTCAAAAAGCTCTAACCTCCACTTCATATCAGGCTGAAGAATCATTATGACATCAAAAAAATTAATTACAACATGGAGATCTTTGCAGGGATGCAGAGAGGTCCACATCAAGAGTGAAGCTCCCCAGTTTGCATGACTGTATTGAACATTTGCAAAACCTTTTTAGGGAGTGGCCTGATACAATGCCTGAGGTGGCGTCCAGTATGGGATGAACCCGTAGGACCTCATCACAGCTACTCCAGGCTGCCCTTGCAGCAGTAAGTTGTTGTAATCACTGCTATGCGTATCCTCTCAGGCCACTGGTCAGCTCTGTATATCAATGAATACCATGCTATGCTGAGGGCCCTTGCACATAGAAATCTGTTTGCACTGGGCTCCCCAATGGAGATATAGCAGAGCACACATCTCCAAATTGTCCCCTGACTCGGCTGTGGAGGAAATTTGGATGCAGTTCAAAAACAAAATATGTATGTAAGGCAGTGAAAGACAAAGCCCCAGCATCATTAATGCTGTTAAATAGGATGATGGAAAAAAATCACCAGCAGTCGTTCTAAGGGGTTAAAAAGTTATTTTAATAGTCACAGCTCATAAAGTAAACTGGCTTTAAATGCTCAGATTTTGGATTTTGTGTGTATGATTCTTTCTGACTCAACCTATGAAGGTATCCTGACAGAATTTGGAATAAAAAAACTTCACTTTCACCCTCCCCCTGCTGATGATCTATCCAGTCAACTTGGCGCCACTACTCAATCCAATGTTATACCCTTTATAATTAAGTTCAAGTTAAAATATTTTGGATTTTTTTATAGTACCACAGTTCAACCGTATTTAATATGTTGTTGAGGTTGTAGAGACCATAGAGCGGTCCCATTCTGGTGTGAAAGTGGCCTGATATGAAAATGTACATGTCTCATGGGGATCTGACTCCAAAAATAAAACATGGTTTTATATTAAGAAGAAATTATATTATTAAATATCCCTCTGTTTGAAAAGATCTTGTTTGCTCTGGTTAGCTTAATACGCTCGCACGAGAATGCTGATTGAACTAATTAGCGCTTAAAGAAAGATAAGGCTATTATGGTTGAAATGCTTTTGCCTTAAAAAGTAAATGTTTCATCAAAGGGGACATGAACAGCTACATAAAAACATTCAGTGCAATTAGCAGTATGTTACATTGCCACTTTTGCTAATATTACACTAACCATTGTCAGTAGATGATTGCATTGAAATCTGTTGGTCAGGGACTTGATGTATGGTAGTGCAAACTTTTTGAATTAAGCTTCAAGAAATAACTAAAACATGCTCTCTAAAGCATATAGTTTTGTCTAATAATGACTTGGATTTTTGTTTTCCTGCAAAGGCCTGAGAAAACCTTAGATAGGTATAATCCACTATTAGGGCTTTATGATCTGACTCAAAGACTATTACGTTTTGGGTAATTCACATTTCCCCATGGTGGACTACAAAAATGCTAACAACAGCTAAAAGAAAACTGTGTTAAATTAGTTTTATGCTAGGCAATCAGACTTACGTTTGAAAATATTTACATAAAATCACCTGAAAATGTTTCCTTATTTCCAAAGAAAGAATTTTTTGTTATAGTAAGTGTATGCCTACAGTCAACAGATCCAATTTCACATTGCAAATAGCAGTTAGACTGGGAAATATACAAACCTGGATTTGAGAGAAGGGAATCTCAAAGCTAAAACTCTCATTGAAGTAAGGATTAAGAGTGTTTTGCTTCACTGATGTCTTCTTTTTCTTGAGTCGCTTGCCGTTGTGTTGCAGTACCACCTTGACAAAGGGATCTGAGAGGGACAGGCACGAGTCAGCACAGACTTACAATACTAGTCCATCATCGGCCTGTACATATGCAAACAAAATATACCTGACAGTCCTCCAACGTCCATTTTTTTCAGGTTCTTTGCTTCCATCACATTAACCGTTAGCTTACCAGCTGTGGGGACGTAACGAAGGGAAATGCAGATATCACCCAGTTTCTCTTGCTGTCAGAAACACAACACATACATCAGGCATTTGTTATTGTCTAAATATTGGAAATGCTTTGTTTTTCCTTGGGAGGAAAATAAACATTTACCTCTTCTTTTTCTCCACCAACTAGATCCTTCCATTCATGTATTGGTTGTCCAAGGTCTATACTGTTCATTGGGATCTTGATTTCACCGATTACATCATGTTTTCCAAAGCGGTCAAAATCAAAAACTTGCAACACCAGAGTTTGACCACCCAACTCACTATAAGGGATCTGGAGAGGGAGAGTGTTAATAACAAATTTAGCTATGAATTTTGTTAGAAAATGCCATAGTATTCTAAAAATGTTTCAGTATATAGACCTTAAAAGTAAAAGTCTCGTTAAAGACAGGACAGAGGTTCTTGCGCTGAACTTTGGTCTCAAACTTCTTCTTCTTGTCTGGCAGCATGTACACTTTAACATAAGGGTCAGAGGTTCCGCCCATGTCCATTGCTGGAAGGTCTTGAGCTTGAAGGATACCCACTATCAACTATTAAAAAAAATAATTCAAGAGCAGATCAGTTCAAGTTCCAAACTGTGTAACAGGTACAGTTCAGCTGATGTTTAGATTGATTGACTCTGACCAATGACCAGCCAGTTAGAAACTCAAAAATCGAATCTTTGTCCATTAGGTGAACACACCATACTAAGTCCAAACAGGTCAATGTGCACCATCACCAACAGGATTGGTACCTTTGAAAAAACAATTTCACACTTATTTCTTACTGTCTGAATATATTTCCAACTGAAATAACTTTAAATTTCAGTTGCCAACTTGGTGCCTAACAAACCTACCCCAAGCAAATCAAAGCTTTAAAATGTGGAGGCCATAAATTGGTCACAAAATCTTGTTCTAGTTGCTCTGGTTATAATTGTAGAAATACTAGAGTGGTGTAGGTGTATGAGCACTGTGTACCTGATTATCATTGAAGTTATAATCCAATGTGTACTCTAGTTTGCCGAAAAACTCCTTCTCCTCTTCCTTCTCTTCCTCTCCATCCTGAAAAATTACAGAGTAGAAACTGTTATGAGGATTTTGTCAAACTTGCACACTTTGCTTCTGCTCTCCTTTGACCAGCTGAAGTCTTGGAAAGCAACAAAAACACAAAAAACTGAGAGGATGCAAAAGGAATTTACTGTCTTTAGGTGATTGTGGTAAATCATTACTGGGTGCAATCAATTTACTACCAACAGTCAAAATAGAGATGTGATGAACTGGTTAACCTTTAAATGCCTGGAGACAACAACAACATTTTCTAAGTCAGAGTGCAAAACCTTTTCAGGAATTTGTTTTTACACTGGTGTTATAGTGACTGACATCTTTTGATCTTCCATATCAGTCTATCATGTTGCCTTTGCACACTGAAGCTGTTGTGTCAAGACAGAGTACAGTTGTACTTGTACTCTGTACAGAGTACAGTACAAGCTGAGACCAGGATTACATGTCTCAACTTGGATAAAAGCCAAACAATTTGGAAGATTAAGCTTAGATTAATATCAGAAACAAAAGTCAAGAAATCTCATGTTGCAGCTATCTCTTTCTGTTGAAGAATGGAGACAGTGAATACCTTAGCCCACCCAGTAAAAAACAAACATTTCCAACAATACCCATAGTCAGTGTCTCACAAGATGACATGAAGAGGATACCATCCTCATATTTGTATACTAAGAAACATCTTTATGATAAACAGAAGAAAGAAGCTCGTTTATTAGCACCTTCTTTGTGTTGTGTTTTCAAGTTTAGTCAAGCAGTTGTCTTCCATTTCCACCCCCATGAGGGTTAAGCTAAGCGAACTAGCTACAAAGGGGAGAAACAGAAATGATTTAAGTTAATTTTAATCAGGCTTGATTACTGCCACACCTGCTCTAAGTGAAAAAATCATCTAAATAGGACTTGCTTGGCAAAGTGGAGTAACCTAGAAGAGCCTCACAAGCTCGATATGATGCAAAATCCAAGAAAATCTAGGAACAAATGACAAAATATACAAAATGACAAATTTAGATTTATCAGTCTGGAAAGGGTTGTAAAGCCATTTGTAAGGCTTTGAGATTCCAATGAACTACAGTTAGAGCCATTATCTACACATGGAGAAAATATGGAACCTTTCCAGAAGTGATCAGACAATAAATTTACCACAAGAGATAAATCTTTCAAGAGGTCATTAAAGACCGCAGACCAACATCCAAAGAACTCCAGTGCTTGCTTACCTCAATTATGGTCAGTTTTTATGATTTCACCATGAGAAAGAGACAGGGCAAAAATCATCTGCATGGCAGAGTTTCAAGACCAAAATATATATATATATATATATATAGTACTGGTATTTTTAGTTTCATTCTGTTGTGGAAATTCAATGACGTTCTAATCAAAAATATCTTGTAAAAATTTTTGACATACTGTAACAGCTATAAACTTCAAACTGATGTTTGAAAACTCTAAAAAAAACTCTAAAAACTCTAAAAATTGGCTGTACTGTCGGCTCCATTATAGCATTAAATAATATCAATAAATTTGAAAATAAGATGATTAAATGCAGGGCAATATTTTGTGTTTGTGGAGCTTTAACTGCAATTGCCTAAAAAAGACAGAAAAGAAGTTGTAAATACTCTTTGTTACTTTTACCATTAATATTGTAGATACCACCAAATATTGTGATAAAATTGTAAGGTCGTATTGCCAACCCATAATATCTATAATTAAAAGCATTAGTTGGTTCTTTATCATTTTAGCCAAACTTATTAAGAGCCATTGTGGAAGATTCAAAGAGCCACTTGTGGCTCTAGAGCCCCAGGTTAGAGACCCTTGGCTTAAGCGCATTGGGGTTCTGCAGGACAATGATCCAAAGTACATCAGAGCGTCCACCTTTGAATGGCTTAACAACAACAAAATGGCCTACTCAAAGTCCTGACATGAATACGATTGAGATACTGTTACATGAACCTAAAAAAGATGGTCAATACTTGAAAACCATCCAATGTGGCTGAATTATGAATTCATCTACAAGGACGTAAAAGACTCTTTCCCAGTTATCGCAAGTGTTTGACTGGAGTTGTTGTTGCGATGGTGGCTCAGTCACTTAGGTTTGGTGGGCAATGAAGTCGGCTGCACATGTACAACTTTCCAACTAGCAGAGCCACTGTTTAAATAGTCCACAAAACAGTTTCCTCAATAAGATGTTGAAGCTTTGAAGAATTATTCAGCGGTACAAATCCATAGAAGTAATCAGTTTTTCTCACCTTTTTCTCATCTCCATCCTCTCCTTCCTTATCTTTCTTTCTGCGCCCCCTCCCTCCTCCCCCTTTCCTCTCACGAGCCTTCTTTTGCTTCTTGCCCTTATTGAAGCACTTCTTGTAGATACAGAATCCCAGGCAGGCTACGAGGGCAAGAACCACAACAACAATGGCACCCACCGCCCACATGGGCACTGGAGAAAGGAGAAAAAGGGGTTAAAGGCAGGGTAGGAATGCTTTGCTTTAAGAACAGCACTGATTCTACCTGGGCTGAATGGTTGATTAACTGGAGAGTCACAACTAGTGAAGAGCAATTTTCAGGAATGGATGTGTTTTTTGACTTTAAAATGTGTTAAATTAGTTTGTTTTTTAATATGTCATACGGTGAGTCCTAATGACTCTAGTGATCCGATAATTAGCCATTCCTTCTTCATTAATGAGTTTGTTGTTTAATTTGATACATATGGTCATACCATGAATTCTGTTGGGGCTTGGAATTCAAATTTTGCAAGAATACCACATAAAGTCAGAATCACTGCCGGGAACTTCAGAAATTTTTCTGCAGCTCCAAGCTCAACATCCAGTATGGCTGCCATGGATATAAAGTTACAGATAAAACTATTTATCAGATCTCGTAACAGTTTGTATCTTAAGTGTTCGACATAGCTCTATAGATAGGGATATCCAATTTAAGTCCTAAACAGTTGGTGTGCTACATGTTTTAAATGTGTCCCTGCTCTAACACTGCTGATTCAAGTGCCAATCATCAGTCATCTCATAAGGTTCTGTAGGAGCCTAATAAGGCCTTTTTTGCACTCAGGGGCCCAGTCCGGCCCAGTCTGGTTTGGCTGCAGTCAGTCCAGCCCTATTGTACCCCAACCCTGGTTGTGTTTGCATTGACCAGAGTGCTGCCTTGAAAGAGGGTAGGGATCTTAATTTCAAAAATGCATGACTCTGTATGTGACATTAATGACATCGCAAAGTAACAATGAACAACACCAAGTATCTGAACCGACTTGTCAGCGAGGATGCTGAGGAAAAAAGCTACCCTGTCATGGGACCAGGCAAAGGGGGCAGCTTTGGTGGAATCCATCGAAGAATTTAAAAAACGAGTTCTCTCTTAGCAAGAACAACAACAGCAACAGCAAGTGATTTATGGAGAGAATGTGAAGTCGCTGGAAGATGACTGATCTCTGTACCCACCCCCTATTGTCAATGAATCAATCAACGGCCAACTTCAAAATTGGGCCAGTCCACATGGAACCACAGCTCTCAGGGTTCCAAAGAGGGGAGTGGAACTGGGCCACAAGGGAGAATGCAATAACTATACCGTTTTTAATTGTTAACATGTTCCTTCAGCATTGAGATAGATAATTTGGTATTGGCTTGATTTTCTGGGATAAGTTAGTTGCTTCCTTTAACACAGATTGAGAGTTTCATGCTGAATGATGCTAAGACAGGAAAAATTGCTGGACTTCAGCCGTGGATCAGTTTGCCAGAAGCACTGAGTATGAAAAGGATTGCTGAGCATCTCACCTTGGTTAGCTAGCCACCAATTAGACACTACTGTTCTGGGTTATTGAGCAGAAAATATTTTGGACGTGTGTTTTACCTTGTTGTTGTTGCTTGCCCTTAAGATACATTTTGGATTCCTTTTGCCTAGCAAACGTTGCGTAAATTATTGATAAGCAAATGTAAAATTTAGTGGTTAGCTAATAGATGCAAACAAAATAGAGCATTTTAGCATGTCATGTCCCTTTGGATCTTCGTATTTTCACACCTTATCAATTTTTACCCGACTTTTGTTGGTACGAAATGATATCACCTACTGCTATAAGTTTTTTTACCGTCAGTTTGTACCTGCCAGGAAGACATTTCATACCCACTTCGACAAAGTAATATTCTGCATTATATTCAATGTGACCGTAATTTTGTCTTTATGCTTTATTTTATTTCCCCTAAAGTTGAAATTTTTTATACTTTGTGTCTGTACGCTGTGAGTGCGTAAAACCAAAGTCAATTCCTTGTTTGGGGACACAATCTTCGTCAATAAAGCTGATTCTAATTCTTATGGAGTATTGTTTTATGACTCAAAAAATAACATTTTCTTGGAGGACATTACTTGGGGTTACTTTGGTTTGATCAGCAGTCCGAATATATGTCAAATAATCTGCCTCAGCTGGGTAAAACGGAGATCAGACCCAAAATACAGTGAATTGGAATAGACATTTTGATTACATTTGACCATTTTTGGATTAATTAACAGATGCAGATCATCCACCATTTTGTACCTATGCATTACCATTTCATCTCTTGACACTTTGCGTACCTATAAACAAACCTTCTTATATACTTAAAACATGGTGTATCCATTTATTTCTCATAGTAGATAAGTATTTTCATTTAAAAAAGCCAAACCGACTTTTAATCAAACCAAAATAACTATAAGGGACATCCTGCTTGTAAATATTAATTATTGGAGTCATACTATGAAACTTCTTATGGTAGAATATGAGTAGAATATAAAAAATGACCAGTAAGTACAAGTACAAAACCATTTCCTGGCAGTTGCATCTTTTTCCAATATGACAAAGAACACGTGATGGAACGATACACAAGATGGACTTACTCTTGAGTTTATGATCTTGAGGATCAGGACACATTGTTCACATGAGGAGGAAATATAGAAAGGTAGAATGAAAACATGACACAGCAAATCAATGAAAATGAAATGACAGAATGAAAAGATGTTGATAAAGAAAAGTATGAGGGGACACTTTTTTAAGCCCTAGTCTATATCATTCATTATTTTTCCTTAAAATTACATTGGTTTTTGTTGTCACCATCTTTAATGTACCAGTAATATATATTTCCTGCATACTCTACGGAAAGACTACTGTCATCACATTATTTTGTGCTTACTTGGCAGGTGTGTGAGCTCATTGAAGAACTTGTTTTTCATGCTGGCAAACTGGTGGTTGGAGCGGTGAGATGGAGGTGGAGGAGGTGGCCGGGACTCCCTCTCCTCTTCCCCTGCCGCCCTTCGAAGCCGCACCGCTGCCATGTTGACCAACGGCATAACTGCTCTGAAAAGACGAAGGATGGACTTTTGTTAAAAGAATGAATTTTTAGATTGCCAGTACGTCCTTTTTCTTTAAACTACAATAATTTGGTCCAATAAAAGGCATCAAACACTGGTAGAGAAGATTTAGCAAGTTTTTTGGGGGCATAACCCCTATTTTGCCCTTAATGTTAGAATCATTTAAAAGGAAATAAAGCAGTTTTTCAACAGTATGTAATTTAATGCTAAGAAAGAAAAATACATTAAAAATAGCCTTACTATTTTCACTGCTTTGTGATTGCCACTCCAAAACATAGACTTTGTTTTCATCAAGCCACTCTGTAAGTAATGTGGTACCTGGTTTAATATTTTCACAATTCTCAAGATCCTAGCACTTTTATTAAGTGCAACAGCACCTCCTGCAGCAAAACACCCAAACTCTGCTGTACTTCAGAGTTGACACAGTGTTCTCAGGCTTCCAAGTTTCCCCCTTTGTCCTACAAACACTTTAATTTGTGTTTTTGCTAAATTTAATCAGGCATTTTATGTTGCTTTTGGAATAATAGCTTCTTGCTCCCTGAGTGGCATCTTGTTATAGGATTTGTTTTACTGTGAATCTCATTAATCTGTCATTTAGCAAATCTAAATAATTTGGGCAATCCTAATTGACCTAAAACTGAAAGTGAGTAAAAAAAATATTTAGCATTGCATACAGCAGGGGTGTCCAAAGTGGGGCCCGGGGGCCATTTTCGGCCCCTGGACTGATTTGGCCTGCCAGCACAGGTAGTTGATGCAGGGATTTAACTTGTTTAATAGGAGCAAAGTTCTTACTGACAAACTGAAATCTTCCTAAACTGGAAAATGTTAGGTACAATGTATTCGTCTTTTAAAAATTATGCTTTTTGTATGCTCTATAATTTAGATAGTAAATAAGATCACAAATATCCAGCAGCGTTTGCGAAAGAGCAGACTTGGGTACAACCAAAACTGCATTTTATTTATTCTTTAAACTTAGCTAAAATCTTGTACTAATTGCTGAGGAATACACTTTTTTTCCAGGCCAAGACAATGAAAATCCTTCAATATTTTCAATAATTTGCCGGTCCCTTTCCCACAAAAATAAAGCAACTTTATTTTGTTCCACTAATTATTACATGTTTCTTTTATTGTTAAGTGAAAAATGACATTCAAAAATGCTTTTTGTTTTTGTTAAAAAACCAAAACATTATTTATTATTATTCTGTTGATTCATTTTTGGATTAACCAATTAAAAATTAGATTGCAAAAGGTGCTTAATAGGAGATTAATTGTACAGAATTCAAACCGAGTTTGGGTTGAACATATTTACAAAGATGTTTTTTATCTTAAATGCAGAATGTACATATTTTTGTACAGTTTTGGCTCAGTTACTGCTCTGAGTGTGTTGTTCTTTCAGTAAATGCACATTCCAGTTCATCACGATTAATCCGATTAATCATTTCAGCCCTAAGAAATATTTATTCCTGCTTTAAGTTCTAGACCACATTTTGATCAAACAGTTCCTGTTCTGCTGTATATCATACATAAAACATGGCGAGGTAATAAAATCAGCCGAACATGATCTCTCCTCCTCTGCATTTTCTGTCTCCACATCCTCCTGTCTCTCTGTACCTGTTTTGTCCTTTGCTTCCCTTTTTCTCCCTCCTTTATCCTGTTCCTGTCTTCCATGTGTCTTTAAAGAATAAGAGCTGATATATAATATGTGCAAAATGGCATCACACTGACTTTCATAGTGTTTCATAGTGTTATACAACAGGCATATTTATGTATTATAAATAAAATGGATATTTATCTTTTAACCAAGTAAATAACCCTTGACCCAACCTTGACGTAACTAATTAATTGTATATCACATGCTTATGTGGTAAAATATCAAACTCTTTTTTTATTGTAATAAACAATCAAACATCAATGAGTAAAGTTGCAAATTTTAGCTTTTTATCCCATATCCAGCCTCATCCATCCATCCATCCATCCATTATCCATCACGCCTATCCTTGCAGGGTGGCGAGGGCGGCTGGTGCCTGTCTCCGGCGGTCATCGGGCAAGAGGCGGGGTCCACCCTGGACAGGTCGCCAGTCCATCACAGCAGCTTAATTCAATTTAAATTCATCTTAAATGGAGGAAACCTTGTGTAATAATTTAAACTACAATGAAACTGATATTTACCTTTTGTGTTGCTGTGAACAAAGGGAGTAGAAATTCAGATAAAATTTGTCAGTGTTTGGTAGTCATTCCTCCAAGGAGTTCCAGCAGTCAGTTCTTATCCTCATATATTAAAAGGGAGATTTAAACACACACACACACGGAGGCCCCGCCCATCCCTCTGTTGCTGTACTGCTGTATAACAAGATTAATTGCCAAGGGTAATCCAAAAATCCTAGGATTAAACAAATTAAGGACAGTCTGCTGCTCCTGCTTTGAGTTTCCTCCTTTTTACCCGGCCATCCCATCACCACGGTCTTCACTCTTTTCTTCTCTGCCTGTGATCCATCAGGCCTCATACCTCCCATGTCCTGCTCTCTCTCTCTCACACACACACACACACACATACACTCACATACACACACGGAATGACCAAACTCCCAGAATGAGACCTGATTTAGGTAGCGAGCTTTGTAACATGGCCCAGATGGGATCCGCAGAGGATTAGAGAGTGTGGTGAATAACTGCTATACATAAGGTGTTTATCTTTAAATGAATTTATCCAAATCCTCCATTGATATGGTTTGATTTTATTATCCTTTCTTTCACCATGTGGCTCCTCTGCTGCTTCTGGGTGGAGGGTTCTGGGACAGAAGCGCTTGAAAAACAACAGGATTTTCTTTTGTTTAAAATTAATCTTAGGCTAAACTGCATCCTTCTGTCCATCCATCATCCATCCATCCATCCATCTTTGTGTCCATCTTCTTCCACTTCTCCCAGAATAGAATCCAGGAGCAACTGCTTAAGACCTCCCTTTGCCCTGCTACCATCTCCTCCAGGACTCAACTCAGGAGGCGACAAGATGGCCTACAGAGAGGAGGTACAGAGGCTGGTGTGGTGGTGTACAGAAAACAACTTGGTCCTCAACACCTTCAAGACAAAGGAGATGATTGTGGACTTCAGAAGGAGGAAGATTGATCTTCATCCTGTCTGGATAAACGGAGACTGTGTGGAGAGGGTGACCAGCATTAAGTTCCTGGGTGTGTACATGGACAAAGACCTCAGGTGGAGCTTCAATACCTCAGCGGTCATGAAGAGGGCCCAACAGCGGCTTCACCTGCTAAGGATCCTAAGGAGGATCAACTTGAAGAGGGAGCTGCTGACCATCCTCTGCCGCTGCTCCATGGAGAGCGTGCTGGCCTGCTGCGTTCCTGTGTGGCTCTCCAGCTGCACTGTGCCACACATAAAGGCACTACAGGGGGTCATTAAGACTGCTCAGAAGATCATTGGTCTCCCTCTGCCCTCCCTTGAGGACCTCTACAGCACCCGGTGTGTAAGAGGGAACGTAGCATTCTGAAAGATAGCACACACCCAGGGCATCAGGTGTTTCAGCTGCTGCCCTCTGGCAAACGTTTCAGGCTGCTTAAAACACAAACAGACCGAGGGACAGAGTTTACAGCAGGGCTATAGCCCTGCTAAACACTGATATGTCACACTATTAGGTGTCAGGTTAATTTGAGTATAGATAGTTTTATTATTATTATTATTATTATTATTATTATTATTATTATTATTATTATTATTATTATTTAATTTATTGATTAGCTGATATAATTGCACTAAGGAGAGATCTATGTCCCAATTTCGTTGTGCTTGTGTACACTGTACAGAAATGTACAATGACAATAAAGACTTTTACTTTACTTTACCTTTCCTCCAGCCCATCTGACTGTGCTCTGATGACCAACAAGCCATGAGAATTTATTCTGTGAAGCAGCTCTAATAGAACTATTCACAGTGGAACATGTATGAAACATCTCAAAAGGAAAAAAGGCTCCAGAAGGCAACCTTACTAGATGAGAAATTCCCATCAAGTGTCTCTATTCACGATTCATTTTCCTAGTGGGCTATGACTCCAGTATGAGCTCCTTCCAAATAACCAAGGTCCATTTTCTAACGAAGTCAATACCCACAGCTCATAACCAGGTGCATGTATGGAAGATAGACTGATTTGGAATTTGAAACCTTTGTGTCTGGGCTCAGTTCTCTCTTTAGCACATCAGACATTTTTCTGCTCCAGCAACCCCTATCACTGGTTTCTCTCAACTTCCAAGACAGACTTTAACCACAAGTGAGTTGCTCTTCCATGTCCCTAAAGAGAGTTTCAGCATCAAGGCACTGAACCACCAAGACATCCACTCTTAACCAGACAGACCAGAACTTACATGTGACATGTGTTAGACCTTTAAAGGAGCAGCTAGTTGACCAAACAACTATCTAGCTAAATGAATAGAATTTTCAAAAAAATGTGTTTCATGTTATTTTTTGTCTCTTGGAATCCACAGTCGTCTCAAAAGTTAAAAAAAAAAAAAAAACCTGAAAGCCGACATCTGAAATCCAGTGCCTTGCAAAAGTTTTAATATATATTTATATTTTATCACATTACATTTACTGACTTCAGGGTATATTATTCGGGTTGTATGGGATAGACCAGTGGTGTCCAAGCTTTTTGCATTAGGGCTAAAATGATCAAGATAAAAGCTCTTGGGGGCCACAAAAATGATTTCTTTCTAAATGAGAAATGTAAATATCAATTTCTTGTGCTTTTTTCATTTTTATCTACTCAATAATAAACTAAACATGCTAAATTTCCCTGAAACAAACAAAATAGTCAGATTTTTGAGCTTCACCGTCCAGCAGGATAACGACAGTCAGATCGCCGCGGGATGGTTTCCATCAAGGATATTAACGTAGTAGAATAGCCCAAAGTCCAGACCTGAATCGAATTCATCTGTTGAAGAGTTGAAAACTACTCTTCACAGATGCTCTTTTTTCAGCCTCACAGAGCTTGAGCTGTTTTGCAAAGAAGAATGGGCAGAATTTTTCTCTTTATGTGCAAAGCTGGTAGAAACATATCTCAGAAGACCTGCAGCTTTAATTGCAGAGAAAGATGGTTCTACAAAGTACTGACGAGGCGAAATGTGCATTTTTCACATTTTCAGGGTTTCATTTGTAGAAATCTTTGAAAATCATGGATCGTTTCTCATAAATTTCACAAAGAAATGTTTCAACGCGTTGGTCTGTGATAAAAGCTCAATGAAATACACTGAGGTGTGTTGTTCCACTGTAAGGAAACGTGGAAAAGTTCAAGGGAGCATTAAGAATTCTGTAAGGCCAGCTTGTACTTGAACTTATGAGTAATTGAAGAAAGAAGGTTAACGATACAGTGGCAGAAACTGATGTGCATGAACTGCAGACCGTCACTGAACAACCGCCCGTTCTCCAAGCTGTGTTTCAGCCTGCTGCAGGTGACTTCACGTGAACATGGAATGCATCTTTAGCCTCCAGTAAGCCACTTAAACTAATCTGTGCCACTTTTGGAACACTCTACATCATGTCAAATCAAATGTTACAATCATCCATGAACTTTCTTAGTGAACTATTGAAAGAATTAAATATGAAACTAAAAACTGGCACTGAAGCATAGAATTTTAGCAACCCTGATGGCATTCACCTCTCGCTGCTTTATGGCAGATTTAATATAAATCAAAGAAATATTTTAATGCCTCTGGCAGAAAAAAGCAAGAGGAATAAATTCTACCTAAAATGTTAATATGAAGAAAAAGAAGCCTAAAATCATTCATTATAACTTAAAAGGTCTTGATTTTGTGATAATTTGCTATAATGAAACTTTAACATATAAAACATCTTAACTCACCCAATATATCCTCAGTCCTTATATCCTTTTTATCTTTTATTCTTCTATTTTATGCAAACGTGGTTCCCCACAAATCCACCAACACTGACTGATTGGAAGCTGCGGTGTCCAAGTCCAGCTCCCTCTCTCCCCTCCCCCTCGCGTGTTAATCTTCACAATATCCCTCAACACCAGTTACTTACTGACCACGATTAGCATGATTCAGCAGAAAAATACGGCGTTAAAATGGGCTCTATGGGAGAGTTCCAAACACAACAGCCTAACTCGGGTTTGCCAAAAAATATCCTGATGGTGTCCAAGACTATTTGTGAAAATATTTGAGGGGCTGCTGTCATGAATGGGACAATGAATTTGGTCTCTAACAAAAAGCTCGAAGGAGAATCTTCAGCCATCAGTTCGTTATCGATCCACAGCGCATCAGCAAGTCTACGTCTGAATGACGTCTGAAAAAAATGGAGGTATTGCAAAGGTCTTATCAAAGTCTACATATAAATCTGATTTAAATGTTTGGCAAAACCTTAAACAGACCATTCATGCTGGAAAACCCTCCAGTGTGGCTGACTGTTCTAGAATTGCGCCGCTCATGGTAGCAGCATGTTGGAGCAGCTCTGCTACGTTAGTTCTGATCTGTTCCTTTTGTAAACTTTTCCTCACAACCTTTTGGATCAAGGCATTGCATGTTTGGACAATTGATCTCACATCTGTGCAACTGGAAGGATTTTTGCTCTTTCTCTTTTGCCTTTGGAGAGTTGTTACGATCCATAACTGGCAACAAGGTATCATTAGCATCTCAAAAGCTCAAATAATACCTGAACTGCCACCTTAAATCCCAGAGGAGTTGGAAAAGAAGTTTAAACCATCGATCATAATGGGCAAGGATCATATCCTAGACTCCAACGTTTCTCTGTCCAGCTTTCTAACCATACACCCCAACAGAAACAGAGACAGGGAGGACTGGCAAAAGCAAATGAGGTGGATTAGCAGTCCTTACCAACAAGTGACGGTATCCTCCAGGACATGTTACTGTGAAATATTGTTTAGCATGTCATGACAGTCATGTGACTGTCATACAGAAAGAGTCTTCAGTCAGAGGCCTCTTCAGCTTTGTCCCATACCTGACTGCTACCAGAGATCCTTCCTGCCCACAAAATCACCATCCACAACAACTCGTTGAAGATACTTGGATGATATGAGTCACGACAATCTTTAATTTCCCTTCAGGATAAAGTATTTTTAAACTGAATCGAATGAAAGCAATTCTGCAAAGAAGAGTGGGAGAAAATTCCTGCACAGTGATGTATAAGACTCATTACCACTAACTTTAAACCCTTGATAGCAGTTGCTGCTTCTAATGGGTGGCACAACCAGCTATTAGGTTTAGAGGGCTATTAACTGTTAAAAATCTGTTTTTTGTATTTGCCCGGTTATGTACGTTTGATCATAAAATGTGTTTAGTGTTCTGAAAAATTTAAGAGTGATCCCAAAAAAAAAAAAGCTAAAACAGAAGAAATCTGTAGGGAGGCAAATACTTTCTCACACAACTGCCTTTGCATTTTATGGCATGCTTACACATAAATATGTTTTCCTAATGCCATTCATAGAAAGGATTCATCTCTTTGAAAGAATGCACCTCTAGCTCAGACTGCAAAGGACTGCCCCCAACCTAACAGAACTGTCTGATGAACTCCGCCCCATGGGACAGGATGGGTCAGAGCTTAATTAAAGTCTTGACCCCTGAAAAAAGAGGACAGAGACAGCACCATCCAACTGCACGTCTGATGCTAAAAATAGAATCAACCGCGACGTGAAAACCACAGCAAACGTCTCATTTTCTAGGAGGATTAAATGGCAGTTTTAGAAAATATACCGTAGTGTTGGATCTTCAAGGATTTGATAGCAAATTGTCATTAAGACTGATGGATGATTGAACATTTTGTACCAAAAAAAAAAAAAATTGCCATTTTTTTTTTAAAATACCTTATGTCATTATTACTTATTTGTGCAAATTGCAACATTGAGGTGAAAAAATAAAGCCCTAAATGAACTGTCGCGGTGTTTGATAAGGCGAGACGTCATGTGTTCTCGAGACCCTGACTTCTTATCACAAGTCTAACTGAAATACAGTTAAGTTACACGACTATAATGAAAGTAAGTATTCTCTTAAAAGGTTTTGTCTTCACAATGAAGTGCCGAGCTTTTCCACCAGATGGCGCTATGCAATTACAAAACATCTCCAACCCAACTTTGAAACGGTGTTACTGAAAAAATAAGCTTTATTTTGAAGAACTTCATAAAGAAACACATATGGGAAAATGAGTGTTGTTAACAGAATTCTTTTTTGGGAGACACAGCTACTAAAACAAACACATTTCACTTTCTTAACCCTCTTGGCTCCCTTCACATTTTTGTAAGTTACTTAATTTTTTCCATAATTTTGGCTTTAATTACGCAACTGACATGAAATGTGGCCAGGTTGTGTTGTTTAGGTTGTGTTTTATTCATTCCATTTTTTTCTTCAAGACTTTTCCATGGTTTTTTTTTTTTTGGTTTTTCACCTAAACAGATCCATTTTTGTTCCTTCTTGGACTCACTTTCAAAATGTTTTGAGGCGGGGTTTTTTTGTTGTTGTTGTTGTTGTTGTTTTTAGCTCTGTCATAGCAATTTAATTTCTATTTTTAATTTGTATTTAACTCACTGATAGTGAAACGACCTCAACATTTCATGTTTTACCACTAGGTTATGGGGAAATTTTACTTCTATTAAAATTCCCCCATACAAAGTGAAGTTATTCTTCTCGTACAATAACTCTACCAGTTTTCATAATGGATAGATGGTGAGGATGGCAGGGAAAAAAACTGACGGTTTTAAAAGAAAATTAATCAGAACCCAGGTTACTGCCAATTTTTGACATTCCAAGTTTAAGTAAACTCAGTCCAAAAAAAATCCAATGTGTATATGTGATGGACAAAAAAAGAGAGCGACATAACAGGTTACAAATCATTCATAAATGAATATTTGTTATGTAGGATACTTTGGGATGGTGTTAAAAGTGCGATGAGTGTTTTCGCTGCGTTTCATATAAATGAATGTCATTTCAGAACTGTGAAAATCTAAATGTAACAAACCTCAAACGATTATCATTTTACAGGGGATTAAAATTGGCAGTATGAGACAGAGGAGATGAAGAGTCCCACTTTAAGGCTTGGGGAAATTACACACCAGTTGTCATGTGACCTACTATTGATCTGAGTCAGATTGAAGGACTTTTAAGGCTATTTCATAATGTAAATTCCACAAGGTAAACTTCAAATTTAATAACCAGAGGAAAAAAAAAAGAATAAACACAAATCGGAATGTTCCCCAGCGTGCATGGAAATATGCAGAATATAAGTTCACAGTAAAACAGGGTATAATACAAACATTGACTAGGGTTTCTTTAGAGACATAGCCTTGCAAATGGTTCACGGCACATCGACTAGTTGTGCGATACAGCATGTTTTGATACTGAGCCAATACCAAGTAAATACAAGGCCAGTATCACTGATAGTTTGATATAAACTGACCTTTTCCTTTGAATTTTGATAAAAACCTGGGACAGAAGTTTGTGTCCACAAAATGACATTTACATGAGAAACAGAAGAAAACTGCAATGTTTTCTGAAGTTCCATTTGAGCAAATCTGGACAGTGGAGCTGAGAAATATTTCAAGAGGGAATCTGAAACTAAAGGATCTTCCAGACTTTGTATTGAGCCACTCACCTCTAAGACCAAGTTTTAATTTGTAGAGACCAGTTAAACAGGCGCATCTTGGGATTGTGGGAGTAAGTCACCCACAGCTGCAATGCGAGGACATGTGAACGCCCTGCAGCAAGGCCTCAGACGGGACAATACTTTTTGCAAGGGAGACACCTGAGCACCAGAGTGGCAAAGACAGAGCACAGAAAAGGCTAACCTCTGTTGCTTTTGTATAAAGTAGCTTAGCTATCAGTTAAAGGCTAATAATTTGGCACCAGTCAGTCATGTGCCTGGCAAGTTCATGCTCAAGGTACCAGAGCCATAAACTTTAACCAGGCTCAGCTAAAGCTGCTCTTAATGCCACATGTGGAATCTTAAGGTGGTGTTACTTTTTAAGTCAACCCTCCCCAAATGTAGCCAGTTCCAAGACCTTAACCCTTTTTTTTTTTTTTTTTTTTAAAAAACACAGCTCAACACCTTCCAATCACAGACACAACTCCAGCTCAATATGTTTATTCAGAGAATCAGAACAGTTACAGCAAGACCAGCTACTTCACACACCTGTGGATAAGACACGCAACACTACAACTTCAGAACTGATTAGGCAACGAAATGCTCATTAAATGGAGTAGTTGCAGGTTCAGCCTAAAGCCTTGTTACACACGCTTCTACTTCATGGTCACTTTTAGGCGTTTAGCTTTTGCCTCCCAGGGTGTGCTTGTCAAACAGGTACTCTGCCATCTTGTTGTTGTGGGCATCCATGCGGGTCAGGTTGGTGATGTAGTCACCCAGCTTCTTGATGGCCTCCACCTGCTCATTCAAGTAGTGGGACTCCAGGAAGTCACACAGCTGAAAGAAGATTGCTAATTAGCTTCAAGATGTTGTTGGTGCCAGTTTACAAAAACTAGTCAATGCAGCTCTTAACTTACATGGGGATCAATATGCTCAGAGGCCAGCTTGTGCAGATCCAGCAGAGCCTGGTTGACATTCTCTTCCAGCTGCAGGGCACACTGCATGGCCTCCAGCCCACTGCCCCACTCATCCTTCTCTGGTTTCTGTAAAGGCAACATTTAATGAATTCAGGTTTGTTTTTGTTTTTTTTTTAAAAATGTGTTGAAGTTGAGGATCAGATCTGATTTCAATTGCCATTTTAAAAACCCTGCATCAAGCCTTATGCGTGCCCTTTATTAGAACTGCTGCGTTTACCTTGACGTCCTGGAGGAAGATGCGGCCTCCCCTTTTGTTCTGGAAGGCCAGCAGCTTCTCAGCGTGCTTCCCTCTCCTCCTCACTGTTCTCCTTGAAGAAGTGGGAGAAGCCTGGCAGGGCCACATCGTCACGGTTTGAAGTAGTAAGCCTGTTGGAAAAGCAAAAAACGTTATTAGAACGCCTTACCGCCCCCCAACATTATCTGGCGAGAAAGCGGCTACGGGCAAGCCGCGTGAGTCATGGCGGAGTCCAGTAAGAACAAACCACAGCAACAGCAGCATGACGCAGCATTTTAGTTAAAGAGGTGGGTGAATAGGTGCGGCGGCCAACTAGTCAACAAGCACACGAGCGACGCTAGGAGTGCGAATATCAACGTTTCTTACCATAGAAGTGTAGGTGTAGGAGGCAAACAGCTCCATGTTGACCATCCTGTTAACGGCGGCCTCGCAGTCGCGGTGGTAGTTCTGACGCACCTGGGATTCCATCTTGGCTGGCGTTTCTTGTGCTTTTTAACAAAAAAAAAAAACGGTAGAAAAATAAAGCTTTGTGTCGACTTCTTCAGTAGTGTTTAAATAGAAACAGGAATGAAATAACGCTGGAATGCAGGCTGCGCGATTCAAGCGAAGTTCGGGAAGAAAAAGAAGCTCCGTTCAAACACTGTTGAAGCAAGAACTTCTTGAACCTTTGTTCCCCAATCTGTAAAGGACTACAGGCTCCCCCTGTATTTATACGCCTTGGCAGACCTCGTGACAGACGTCAACGTCATGCTGCAGGTTTCCGCCAATCAGCAATCGAGGGTGAAATCAGCAGGATCAGAGTGATTGTTTTATGAGACACTGAGCAGGGCGTAACATAAAACACCATGAAACGATAACATTTCATTCTCTCCTTTATTGAGAAAAGGAAATGGTGAACCGTGGTGTTTCTGGGTTTAACATAATCTGCCTTCAGGCTGCCACGTGCGATGAAGACATGTTTTCAAAGTATTCCGCAAATAATCAAGATGATCATCAATTTATTGACGTTGTTAGTGTGAAGTATGTATGTGTGCAGTAATAATATAACCCATTTTGCTTAAACGGCACTGTATTTAAAAAAAAAAACAAAACAAAAAAAAAAACATGGTAGCAGCATGTTGGAGCAGCTCTGCTACGTTAGTTCTGATCTGTTCCTTTTGTAAACTTTTCCTCACAACCTTTTGGATCGAGGCATTGCATGTTTGGACAATTGATCTCACATCTGTGCAACTGGAAGGATTTTTGCTCTTTCTCTTTTGCCTTTGGAGAGTTGTTACGATCCATAACTGGCAACAAGGTATCATTAGCATCTCAAAAGCTCAAATAATACCTGAACTGCCACCTTAAATCCCAGAGGAGTTGGAAAAGAAGTTTAAACCATCGATCATAATGGGCAAGGATCATATCCTAGACTCCAACGTTTCTCTGTCCAGCTTTCTAACCATACACCCCAACAGAAACAGAGACAGGGAGGACTGGCAAAAGCAAATGAGGTGAGCAGTCCTTACCAACAATTGACGGTATCCTCCAGGACAGGGGTGCTCACACTTTTTCAGCATGCGAGCTACTTATAAAACAACCAAGTCAAAATGATCTACCTACCCACTACAAAAATGCAAAACATATAACTGTTTTCAAATTTATTAAAGATTATTTGTATGTACAATGTATGTTGATGTACCTTGCATAACTGAATAAGCCAATATTGCACAACACATAATAAATAATTATTTACATTTTTTGTAGTTGCCTGAGTTCACTTTGATGACTTGCACTGAATTGAATCAGCCAGGGATGCGTAGTCCGGACAGTAGCAGCTGACAGCCAGCCTCAAGCACATTTCCAAATGTTCATCAGTCATGGTGGAACGGGATTTGGACTTAATGATCTTCATGTAGGAAAAGGCTGACTCACACAAATAAGTGGAGCCGAATAATGCAGTCAAGGAGTTAGCACATTTCCTCATGTTGGGGTACTTAACCTCTGTGAGTCAGTTCCAGAACTGTCCATGAGCTCTCGACTTCAGCTCAATGTCAGTTTGTAGAGTCAAAATCTCATCTTCCACTCCAGAAGAGTTCAAGTGAAACAGTGTTGCAATGTTTGATGCGAGTGAATCGACCTCAGCATCTTCCTGAAAAGGAGAGCACATGAATGTAGCGACTGGTTCGAGCAAAGAAAAGTCTCGAAAGCGTTTGTCAAACTCTGACAGACAAACGTTCATTTGCTCCATGTAGCGTGCACTGGCAAGTTGCTCACGGGCCTTCCCTTGCGTCTCCAGCTCTGATGCCAGGTTCTGGAAATCTGCCAAATCATGGCGCTGCAGCTTTGAGGCTAAATGTTGCATCTTTCGTTTGAAAGTGCGAACTGAGCTAATGATATTGGCCACTGTTTTGTCTTTTCCTTGCAGCTCAAGGTTAAGGTCATTCAACAGGTTTGTCACATCGGGTAAAAATGCCAAGTCCAACAGCCATTGACCATCATTTAGTTGCTTGTATTCTGGATGTCCAGATACACGGAAAAACTCTTTAATCTCCGGACAGAGTTCTCGAAATCTTTGGAGGAATTTCCCATGACTAAGCCATCTCACGTCAGTATGTAGCAACAACTCAGAGTCAGTCAGCCTTCTCCAGATGTGCATGGAATAACCGTCTTTGAAGAGATCTGGCTCGAATAGAACAGGCGATCTTCGTCGCCACATCCATGATCTCTTTCATGTTGAGCATTTTAGCGCATAACGCTTGTTGGTGGATTATGCAATGGTAACTCAAGAAGTCTGGGAACGCATCGTCCTGCTTGCACTTTGCAATAAATCCATTCACATGTCCAGCCATTGCAGGTGCTCCATCTGTGATGATAGACACCAATTTGTACACCGGGAGCTGAGTTTTCTCGATAAAGTTTTTAAACGTCTGAAATATGTCCTCTCCTCACGTCTGTTCTTTCATGGGAAGTGCTGTCAGTAGCTCCTCTTTTGCAGTGAGATCACTAAACACCATATGAATGAAAATGCACATCTGGGCTGTGTCATTCACATCTGTAGATCCATCCAACTGCAGGGAGAAACACTCACAATCTGCGATGTCCTTCCACATTTGCTGGGTTAAATCCTCAGCAATGGCTTCACAGCGCCGTGTAACTGTATGTCTTGACAGCTGCAGAGCTTTGATTGAAGATAATATCTCTGCCTTATTTTTAAAGTCTCGGAACAATGACTCGGCTGCTTCATTGAATGCTTCTTTTACCATCTCTCCATCTTGGAAGGACTTATTGTTTTTAACGATGACGTGACTCACCCAGAACGATGCTTCGGTGGCGGCTTTTGCTTTTCAAGTTTGTTGAGTGAAAAATGACTGCTGTCTGGACAACTGGGATTTTAGTTCCTCCACCTTTCTCTTTCTCAGCTGGCTTTTCGGTGAGAAGTCGATGTCGTATTTTCCATGAACAGTCCGAAAATGCCGCTCCAAATTTCCCTTCTTTGTTATTGCGACGGTAGACTGGCAGATGAGGCAAACGCACTTCAAAAATGACATCGTGAAAAAAAAGTCCACCTCCCATTCCGTGTGAAAGTGATGTTTTTGCCTTCTTACTTGGTCCAGCTTTCTCACTCATTTTGATCACCATATGTTCTAGCAAGGGCTTAAAATCTGAGGAAATTCGCTAACTAGCTTGTAAGTTTTGCTGCGTTAGCGCCGTCGTTTACGCATGAGCGGTGACCTAAAGGTCAAAATTCAGCTGTCATCTGATTGGTTGCCCTGTATGTCAATTAAGTAACGGGATGTTTGATAGGCTGACAAATATTTTTTTTTTAACGTCACGCTGCGATCGACCAGTACTGCCTCTGTGATCGACCAGTAGATCGCGATCGACCAGTAGATCGCGATCGACGTAATGAGCACCCCTGCTCCAGGACATGTTACTGTGAAATATTGTTTAGCATGTCATGACAGTCATGTGACTGTCATACAGAAAGAGTCTTCAGTCAGAGGCCTCTTCAGCTTTGTCCCATACCTGACTGCTACCAGAGATCCTTCCTGCCCACAAAATCACCATCCACAACAACTCGTTGAAGATACTTGGATGATATGAGTCACGACAATCTTTAATTTCCCTTCAGGATAAAGTATTTTTAAACTGAATCGAATGAAAGCAATTCTGCAAAGAAGAGTGGGAGAAAATTCCTGCACAGTGATGTATAAGACTCATTACCACTAACTTTAAACCCTTGATAGCAGTTGCTGCTTCTAATGGGTGGCACAACCAGCTATTAGGTTTAGAGGGCTATTAACTGTTAAAAATCTGTTTTTTGTATTTGCCCGGTTATGTACGTTTGATCATAAAATGTGTTTAGTGTTCTGAAAAATTTAAGAGTGATCCCAAAAAAAAAAAAAGCTAAAACAGAAGAAATCTGTAGGGAGGCAAATACTTTCTCACACAACTGCCTTTGCATTTTATGGCATGCTTACAGATAAATATGTTTTCCTAATGCCATTCATAGAAAGGATTCATCTCTTTGAAAGAATGCACCTCTAGCTCAGACTGCAAAGGACTGCCCCCAACCTAACAGAACTGTCTGATGAACTCCGCCCCATGGGACAGGATGGGTCAGAGCTTAATTAAAGTCTTGACCCCTGAAAAAAGAGGACAGAGACAGCACCATCCAACTGCACGTCTGATGCTAAAAATAGAATCAACCGCGACGTGAAAACCACAGCAAACGTCTCATTTTCTAGGAGGATTAAATGGCAGTTTTAGAAAATATACCGTAGTGTTGGATCTTCAAGGATTTGATAGCAAATAGTCATTAAGACTGATGGATGATTGAACATTTTGTACCAAAAAAAAAAAAAATAGCCATTTTTTTTAAATACCTTATGTCATTATTACTTATTTGTGCAAATTGCAACATTGAGGTGAAAAAATAAAGCCCTAAATGAACTGTCGCGGTGTTTGATAAGGCGAGACGTCATGTGTTCTCGAGACCCTGACTTCTTATCACAAGTCTAACTGAAATACAGTTAAGTTACACGACTATAATGAAAGTAAGTATTCTCTTAAAAGGTTTTGTCTTCACAATGAAGTGCCGAGCTTTTCCACCAGATGGCGCTATGCAATTACAAAACATCTCCAACCCAACTTTGAAACGGTGTTACTGAAAAAATAAGCTTTATTTTGAAGAACTTCATAAAGAAACACATATGGGAAAATGAGTGTTGTTAACAGAATTCTTTTTTGGGAGACACAGCTACTAAAACAAACACATTTCACTTTCTTAACCCTCTTGGCTCCCTTCACATTTTTGTAAGTTACTTAATTTTTTCCATAATTTTGGCTTTTAATTACGCAACTGACATGAAATGTGGCCAGGTTGTGTTGTTTAGGTTGTGTTTTATTCATTCCATTTTTTTCTTCAAGACTTTTCCATGGTTTTTTTTTTTTTTTGGTTTTTCACCTAAACAGATCCATTTTTGTTCCTTCTTGGACTCACTTTCAAAATGTTTTGAGGCGGGGTTTTTTTGTTGTTGTTGTTGTTGTTGTTTTTAGCTCTGTCATAGCAATTTAATTTCTATTTTTAATTTGTATTTAACTCACTGATAGTGAAACGACCTCAACATTTCATGTTTTACCACTAGGTTATGGGGAAATTTTACTTCTATTAAAATTCCCCCATACAAAGTGAAGTTATTCTTCTCGTACAATAACTCTACCAGTTTTCATAATGGATAGATGGTGAGGATGGCAGGGAAAAAAACTGACGGTTTTAAAAGAAAATTAATCAGAACCCAGGTTACTGCCAATTTTTGACATTCCAAGTTTAAGTAAACTCAGTCCAAAAAAAATCCAATGTGTATATGTGATGGACAAAAAAAGAGAGCGACATAACAGGTTACAAATCATTCAATAAATGAATATTTGTTATGTAGGATACTTGGGATGGTGTTAAAAGTGCGATGAGTGTTTTCGCTGCGTTTCATATAAATGAATGTCATTTCAGAACTGTGAAAATCTAAATGTAACAAACCTCAAACGATTATCATTTTACAGGGGATTAAAATTGGCAGTATGAGACAGAGGAGATGAAGAGTCCCACTTTAAGGCTTGGGGAAATTACACACCAGTTGTCATGTGACCTACTATTGATCTGAGTCAGATTGAAGGACTTTTAAGGCTATTTCATAATGTAAATTCCACAAGGTAACTTCAAATTTAATAACCAGAGGAAAAAAAAAAAGAATAAACACAAATCGGAATGTTCCCCAGCGTGCATGGAAATATGCAGAATATAAGTTCACAGTAAAACAGGGTATAATACAAACATTGACTAGGGTTTCTTTAGAGACATAGCCTTGCAAATGGTTCACGGCACATCGACTAGGTGTGCGATACAGCATGTTTTGATACTGAGCCAATACCAAGTAAATACAAGGTCAGTATCACTGATAGTTTGATGTAAACTGACCTTTTCCTTTGAATTTTGATAAAAACCTGGGACAGAAGTTTGCGTCCACAAAATGACATTTACATGAGAAACAGAAGAAAACTGCAATGTTTTCTGAAGTTCCATTTGAACAAATCTGGACAGTGGAGCTGAGAAATATTTCAAGAGGGAATCTGAAACTAAAGGATCTTCCAGACTTTGTATTGAGCCACTCACCTCTAAGACCAAGTTTTAATTTGTAGAGACCAGTTAAACAGGCGCATCTTGGGATTGTGGGAGTAAGTCACCCACAGCTGCAATGCGAGGACATGTGAACGCCCTGCAGCAAGGCCTCAGACGGGACAATACTTTTTGCAAGGGAGACACCTGAGCACCAGAGTGGCAAAGACAGAGCACAGAAAAGGCTAACCTCTGTTGCTTTTGTATAAAGTAGCTTAGCTATCAGTTAAAGGCTAATAATTTGGCGCCAGTCAGTCATGTGCCTGGCAAGTTCATGCTCAATGTACCAGAGCCATAAACTTTAACCAGGCTCAGCTAAAGCTGCTCTTAATGCCACATGTGGAATCTTAAGGTGGTGTTACTTTTTAAGTCAACCCTCCCCAAATGTAGCCAGTTCCAAGACCTTAACCCTTTTTTTTTTTTTTTTTTTTTAAAAAAACACAGCTCAACACCTTCCAATCACAGACACAACTCCAGCTCAATATGTTTATTCAGAGAATCAGAACAGTTACAGCAAGACCAGCTACTTCACACACCTGTGGATAAGACACGCAACACTACAACTTCAGAAACTGATTAGGCAACGAAATGCTCATTAAATGGAGTAGTTGCAGGTTCAGCCTAAAGCCTTTGTTACACACGCTTCTACTTCATGGTCACTTTTAGGCGTTTAGCTTTTGCCTCCCAGGGTGTGCTTGTCAAACAGGTACTCTGCCATCTTGTTGTTGTGGGCATCCATGCGGGTCAGGTTGGTGATGTAGTCACCCAGCTTCTTGATGGCCTCCACCTGCTCATTCAAGTAGTGGGACTCCAGGAAGTCACACAGCTGAAAGAAGATTGCTAATTAGCTTCAAGATGTTGTTGGTGCCAGTTTACAAAAACTAGTCAATGCAGCTCTTAACTTACATGGGGATCAATATGCTCAGAGGCCAGCTTGTGCAGATCCAGCAGAGCCTGGTTGACATTCTTCTCCAGCTGCAGGGCACACTGCATGGCCTCCAGCCCACTGCCCCACTCATCCTTCTCTGGTTTCTGTAAAGGCAACATTTAATGAATTCAGGTTTGTTTTTGTTTTTTTTTTAACAATGTGTTGAAGTTGAGGATCAGATCTGATTTCAATTGCCATTTTAAAAACCCTGCATCAAGCCTTATGCGTGCCCTTTATTAGAACTGCTGCGTTTACCTTGACGTCCTGGAGGAAGATGCGGCCTCCCCTTTTGTTCTGGAAGGCCAGCAGCTTCTCAGCGTGCTCCCTCTCCTCCTCACTGTTCTCCTTGAAGAAGTGGGAGAAGCCTGGCAGGGCCACATCGTCACGGTTGAAGTAGTAAGCCTGTTGGAAAAGCAAAAAACGTTATTAGAACGCCTTACCGCCCCCCAACATTATCTGGCGAGAAAGCGGCTACGGGCAAGCCGCGTGAGTCATGGCGGAGTCCAGTAAGAACAAACCACAGCAACAGCAGCATGACGCAGCATTTTAGTTAAAGAGGTGGGTGAATAGGTGCGGCGGCCAACTAGTCAACAAGCACACGAGCGACGCTAGGAGTGCGAATATCAACGTTTCTTACCATAGAAGTGTAGGTGTAGGAGGCAAACAGCTCCATGTTGACCATCCTGTTAACGGCGGCCTCGCAGTCGCGGTGGTAGTTCTGACGCACCTGGGATTCCATCTTGGCTGGCGTTTCTTGTGCTTTTTAACAAAAAAAAAAACGGTAGAAAAATAAAGCTTTGTGTCGACTTCTTCAGTAGTGTTTAAATAGAAACAGGAATGAAATAACGCTGGAATGCAGGCTGCGCGATTCAAGCGAAGTTCGGGAAGAAAAGAAGCTCCGTTCAAACACTGTTGAAGCAAGAACTTCTTGAACCTTTGTTCCCCAATCTGTAAAGGACTACAGGCTCCCCCTGTATTTATACGCCTTGGCAGACCTCGTGACAGACGTCAACGTCATGCTGCAGGTTTCCGCCAATCAGCAATCGAGGGTGAAATCAGCAGGATCAGAGTGATTGTTTTATGAGACACTGAGCAGGGCGTAACATAAAACACCATGAAACGATAACATTTCATTCTCTCCTTTATTGAGAAAAGGAAATGGTGAACCGTGGTGTTTCTGGGTTTAACATAATCTGCCTTCAGGCTGCCACGTGCGATGAAGACATGTTTTCAAAGTATTCCGCAAATAATCAAGATGATCATCAATTTATTGACGTTGTTAGTGTGAAGTATGTATGTGTGCAGTAATAATATAACCCATTTTGCTTAAACGGCACTGTATTAAAAAAAAAAACAAAAAAAAACAAACAAAACACGTTTGAGCTGTATATAAATAATTATTATTTTAAAATGTGTTGCTCTGTTTTCTGAGCTGTCTCTTATAAAACACACAAAGGTGAGGCCTTTCAGCCGCAAATTGAGGGTTGTCATGGAGCTGGTTGCACTAAAATAACCACTCACAGGCAAGACAAGACAGGGCAAGTTTATAAGTATAGCACAATTCAGCAATAAGACAATTCAAAGTGCTTTATAGTATGAAAACATAAAACAACAAACAAATCTGTATTCCAACCAAAAGTTGGAATTACAGACTAAAATTAATGATGTTGCTGTTAATATTGATCGTTGGCAACTCAGATCAAATTGATTTAGCTGTTTGGTGATTTATAAACAAAATTTATAAACAAAAGTATTTCAAAGTCTTTTCTCTGAGCTACAGGGAGCCAATGGAAGGACTTTAGAACTTGGGTGATGTGCTCTGTTTTCCTGGTTTTAGTCAGAACACAAACAGCAGCATTCTGGATAAGCTGCAGCTGTCTGATTGACTTTTAAGGCAGACCTGTGAAGACACTGTTACAGTAATCAGTTCGACTAAAGATAAACACACAGGTGAGTTTCTCAAGATCTTTCAACATTATTCCTTTAATCCTTGAAATGTTTTCAGGTGATAGAAGGCTGACTTTGTAATTGTCTTTATGTGTCTCTGAAGGTTCAGGTCGGAGTCCATCACTACACCCAGATTTCTGTTCTGATCAGTAGTTTCTAGCTGTAGTAGCTGAGGTTGTGTGCTGACTCTTGATCATTCCTCTTTAGGTCCAAAAATAATTACTTCAGTCTTGTTCTTATTCACTTGACGGAGGTTATGGCACATCCATGAATTGATTTGTTCTCTGCATCTACTCAACGCTTGAATGGGTTCATAGTCACCTGTTGACATTATAATGTAGAGCTATGTATCATCTGCATAATTATGATAACTTATCATGTTATATAACTTATATTTGTTATAATTTGAGCTCATGGAACCATGTCGAGATTAAATAAGAGAGGCTGCAAGATGGAACCTTGGGGAACCCTGCATTTGAATTTTGTCAACTCCAATGAGAAGTTACTTTTTGACACAAAGAAGTCCCTGTTCTTTAAGTCAGTCTCAAACAAGTCAAGTACTGTACCAGAGAGTTCGACCCAGCTCTCCATTCACTCCATTAATATATCATGGTCAACAGTGTCGAATGCTGCAGTGATGTCCACCAATACCAGCACTGTGGTTCTTCCACTACAGGATCTACAGCCAAAAAACGACAAATATTGCCAAGTCAAGATGTTGCATACTGATAGACTCCAACCAAAGAAGACTTTAAAGGGTGCTTCAGTAGAGCATTAGTTTGAGGGTATACACTCTTATTCAACTGGGTTATTGCAGCTTTTCATCTTTTTTTTTTTTTTTTTTTTTTTTTACATTTCCCCCATTAAGAGATTTTTTTGTTTTTCATTTGAATTGAACAGGACATCTAAAATGATTTATCATAATTTCATTGTGTAGATCACAAAAGCTGGTATTTAAAAGGTATGTATACACTTTTGAGATCCACTCTAATTTGACCTTTACTGAAATACAGAAGCTGACTTTATGACAGCACAAAGCTACTAAACTGAACTTATTTTACTTCCCAAAGCAAAATGTGACTTTTAAAACTGCTGATGTGGCATTCAGATACAACCAGTGTGACTTTCATGGCTTTACTCAATAGCAGAGCAACGTTGTGAGACATTACAACGCATAAACCACCTCAGACACCATGTCATTGTAGAAACATTAAACCAAGGAATAATCTGTTGAAATTTTATACACAAAAAAGCTGACTTTCTCCTAGTAAGAGTTTTACTATTTGTAAGGACATTTGAGAATCTCAGGATCCCTTAACTTTAAATCTGATATCCAAACCATTCTGTTAAATCTGACTTTAGGTATAGTTTGAAATATGTGGCAACACAACATCTTCAGTTCTCTGTTTTTTTTCCCCTAATTTTTTGTAAATTTGTTTGTCAATATACAGTATATACAACCCTAACGAAGTAAAAGAAACTGACTTTACCAAGAAAGTTACCAGGCCAGTAACTTTCCACTTGTTTTGCTATTCTTTCTTTCTGATGCCTCATTCATGTAAGGGCCTGTCAGTGTGGACAGCTGCTATACCTGTTCCCACAGTATAGCCTAACCACAACCCTGCTTCGAAAGCAGCTTCATAACCTTCTTATCACAGTGCAACTGACATACTTTTAATCTTAAACAAAGGGGTAAGAAATGAATCCAAACAAAATTGGTGTCTTCAGACTTGCAGAAGATAGTAACACGTAGTTCTCTGAGTCACTGACGGCTGACACATAACAAGCATTCTCTGCTTCTTTAAGAGGCTCTCATTGTAGAGTATGTCCACCAATCACATAACTCTAACTTCAGTCATGGAAGTGTCTGCCACATCCTGAAGGTGTCCAAACCCTGACAGGAAGGTGAGCCCTGCTGGGCTATTTGAGTTGTGAATAGTTGAATAAATAACTACTACCTGTGTTTTTCTGTTTCACTTGCAAAACCTGGTAAAAGTACTGATACCGCTTGATATTTTTCATATCTTATTACGTTGGAACAAGAAAACTTCAATGCATTTTACCTGGTTTGTAATAGATCTCTGTTAAGTGTTCTAATGCTGGAAGGTGAAGCTCCACCTTAGTCTCAGGCCTTTTGCAGTCTTTAATCCATTTTCTTTTAGTATTTGTCTAAATTCAGTTTCATTAGTTTTTCTATTAATTCTTATTAGCTTATTACCTGCTGAAAAAAAAGATCTGCAGCATGATGCTGCCACCACCATGTTTCAGCATGAATAGTGCACTCAAGGTAGTTTGCACTGTTTTTTTCTTTCTACATAGTTTATTTTATTTAAGGATCCTCATTAGTCCCTAGCATAGTAGAGACAATTCTTCCTGGGGTACATTACAAAAAAAGAAACATCACAGAAAACTCAAAAACACACAAATAAAAAGTACAAGTTGATAACCTCAACAATTTCGAATAATATTAAAAGCAAATAACGGTCTACACTGCACGCATAAAAATCAACACATCTATTCAATTTAATCTTATTTCATTGTGTGTTGTAGATTTTTAAAGATTCTGTTTAACCTTTTTTTCTGTTTTTGTTCATATTACACCAGTTTATTCCAATGTTTCTGCTCATTTTAGTGACAATCTTATTCATTTGTGTGGATAATGAAGGTGTTTGGTCCAGTTGTCTTGCCCCCTTCACAGTTGTAGGGCAAAAAGCAACATTTTGGCTTTCTCTCAACAATGACTTTCAACTAATGGCTGCACTGGATTTTATTTATGGTCAACAAAGTGAAGGACGGTTATGAAAGTGCACACCATATTTTCTTTACATTTTGATAAAAAGAAAGAAATGAAAACAACGTGTCATTTTCCTTCCACTTTACAACTATGCACCACTTTGTGTTGGTTTATCATAAAAAATCTCAATAAGATAGATTGTAGTTTGTGGTTAAAAAGTGACAAACTGTGACAAACCCTTTTGGGAGGCACAGACACAAAATAAAGCAGCAAATTGCATCCTGTCTTTGCTTCAAGACAACCCTCATCCTCAGCCAACATGTGGTGACAGTGGAGAGGAAACTTCTGCAGAACCAGGGTCAGAATGAACAGTACACAACGAAAACTTTGTAGAACCTAGCTCAAGTTAAAGGGCACATAACACATGAGTGTTTAACAGGAATTCATCCTTCTTAGAAAAATACTGTAGCAATTTCAGCTAAATTATTTACACATGACACCCTTGGCTGTACTATCTGATTAAACTTTTATCAACCTTTGCGTTTTAGGTGGTGTAAGGTGATAAATATCTTGTCTCCCAGTTGCCTTTTTTCCCTTAATTCTTTGGTTTCAGCCCTGCATGGAAAACTGTGAGTCAGTGAAAGACAAGAAGACTGAAAGTATTCAGTTACAGCTGCTGTGGAACATCCTAACTTTGTAAAATAAAGGTGAACAAAAAACTGCGAATGAAACAGTTGTAGAAATCAGATCATCTCTTGACATTCAGAGTCTTGAGATGATTTATGCAGTAAATTGTGCTAAGATGAAGTTTTAATTAGATAACAAGTTTAATTTGGATGGGCATGGCAATGAAATGTAACATCTTCTCAGTTTGGTTTATGTTTCTTGAAATATTTTGTAATCTTTACTTTGATCATTGGAACACTTATGAAACTGAAAATATGTGAGGCAAACAGGGAGAGGAATCCCCCATAAGATGAAGATGAAACTACAAACTACATTCTTGCCGTGGAACAATGCCAAACATGTAAAAGCTCATTCCACAACATGTTGCCTAACATCTTCATTTAGAAGTGAAAAGCAACCACGGTCCAAAAAATGTTCTGGAAGGTAAACCTTAACACGAAAAATCTATCAGTCCAACCTTATATGGAGTGTGGAATAAGTCTGAAGCATTGTTTTAATTGGGTTTTAGACCATCCATCTGCAACAGACTGCAAAGGGAAATGAGTTTGTAGGGCTGAATCTGGCTCATTTACAAAGACCTTATGTTTCTTACTGGGAATTGTCCCTTTAAATAAACAGTGAAGGAGAAGTGAAGCAGAAATAGATGTAAAATAATAAAACCTCAAAAACAGTTTAAAATCTACAATTTATTGTTTGCAAAACAATAAACAGCACATGTGCTAAATTCAGACAGTGACTCTGCATTTCTAACAAAACCCTTGGATCTCTTTTTCTATCATATGACACTATTAGTCAGTTTGATGAAGGAGGATATGACTCAGCAATAAATACTGCTGTGTCACTGTTGTGACTGAGCATTCGTCAGCTTCTCAGTTATGCTTCCTGTTACTCTGTTCCTCTTGGGGTGAGCAGAGGGAGGAGATCTTGTGACCATAGAGGTGTTTACGTCAGCAGTCTGCTGGCTGGAACCAGTTTGAGAGAAAAATAAAAGGGAAGCAAAACTGGTTTCTGAAAATGAGATGTTGGGAGCAAATACTTTTGGTTCTTGTCTAATTATGAAACGCCTGCATCACGGTGAAGTGGCTTTTACTACATGCTACCACAGACTGAGTGGCTTTTCAAAAAAAAAAAAAAAAAAAAAAACAATAAAAAACAGCCTCTGCTCAGTTGAAATTTGCTGCTGCCAGTATTAATAGGCTAAATGAGTTATGGGGAACGGTTTTCTTGTCAAATAAGACCAAGACTGAGCTATCTGGCAACAATGACATCAGTGTGTTTGAAGGAGACAATGCATGACTTTCAAACATAAAGAACACAGTGTCAGTCTAGTCAAGCATGGTGGTGGCAGCATCATGCTGTGGGGTGCTTTTTACAACCGGTGGTACTGCTGCATTGCACAAATGACAAAGAAAGAGAACTACAAAACAAAGTTAAACTTAAACACAACTTGGTGTTCCAACAGGACAGTGATTCCAAACACACATCAGAACTGGTTTTGTAATGGAGAAAGCAGGCTAACATTAAGCTAACATTGCCCTCCAGCAGCCTGGGTGTCAACCCTTCGGAATATTTATGGCCTATGCTCAAAAAGTCAGGTCTGTGTCAGGAAACCACCCAGTTTAAATGAACTCCACCAGTTTGAATAAGATCTAGAGAGGGTAGATGTCCAGTTATAATTATTATGCAGGCTTACTCATGGCTACAAAAAGCACATGACTGAAGCAGGGCTTGGTTTAACCAAATGTAATATGAGGTTGCATGTATATATTTGAGCTTGTATGTATAATTTTTACCCTTTCAATAAGAGAAAATCAACACTAATATCACATTTGTGCACCCCATTCTTTTTTCTTTTTAAATACTTTAATGTTGTACAATATATCATCATGTGACCCAGTTCAAGTCATTAGAAGCACATAATTAAAATTATGCTTAGCATGGCAAGGCAAGCTTTACTTTCCAGCATCTACACCAAACCAAAGTGCATTAAAGGAAATAACATTTAAGCTTACATATAAAGAAACATCATAAAAAGCTTGTTTAAACCTCAGTCTCAAATTAGTGATTGGGTAAACTATTCATTACTGGAGTTACTGAGTGAAAGCTAGTGAACAAGGTTTTTTGTCCTGATTTAAAGGAACCAAAAGTTCACATACATTTCAGGTTTTCAGGGAGTTTCTTCCAGATCTGAGGTGAATGGAAACTCAGTGCTGCCTCACCTTGTGTTCATCTGGTCCCAGGAACACTGTGTAAGCCGGTCTCTGAAGGCCTGAGGGATCGACATAGCTTGTACTTCACAAGCAAATCTGAAACCAACTTAAGCCTAAGAACAAGTAGAGCTTTATAGAGCGACAGCAGAATTTTAAAATCTATTCTGACAAACAGGAGCCAGTTGACGGATTCCAGAACTGATTCATGAAATCCACCAGCACCAGGAAATACATCAAGCCCAAACAGGTGATGCTAACCAACTCATATTGACTAAGCGTGTTAACAATAATACAAAGATTTCTGGCTAAACTCAAAGCAACAAATCTGAGTGAAATCTGGTAAACATTCAGAAATGAATTCAAGATCATTCATAAAAGCACAAAGTTAAACAGACTGTATACTTTTTGTAATTCTCCTTTAATGTTTGGCTTATGACAGAGAAACTTAACAGGTTATGCTGTGGTAACAAAAACGTAAAAATACATTTAATTTCACAATTTCATCATACATTTTCAGATCGTCAGGAGACTGTTTTCACCGCACAGTGACCCTATGGGCTCGGAGTTAGTTTTATTGTACAGTCATACAAGCAAAAAGTATCATCATCTTAAGCTGAGTTAGCATATTTTATTTTGCTAAGTTATTGACTTGGTCACAGATGCAGGCACCGTTCCACAAAGATGCAACTGTTCTCAACACAGACCTTTCTGGGAAGACGAAGCTCGGTCATTTACAGCTAGTCATTCTGAACCCCATAATGACAACACTTCAATCCAGTGGACCTGAATAGACTTCTGGTGTGCAACAGTAAGGCAGTTCGGTAAGAAGTTTGAGATCAAAACTACCTATAGCACCTTGCAAAGGTACTGACACCTCTTGAACCTTTTCTACATTTTGTCACATTACAACCACAAATTTAAATTTTGTTTAATAAGACAGGCCAACATGAAGTAGTGCATAATTATGAAGTGAAAAGAAAAGCATACAAGGCTGTCAAAATCTCTTACAAATAAAAATATGAAAAGTGTGGCAAAGTTTGGTATTCAGCCCCTTCACTCTGACACCCCTTAATAAAATCTAGTGCAACCGATTCCCTTCAGAGGTAAAGACATTTCCTTTAACTTCATAATGATGCACCACTTTGTGTTGGTCAACCCCCACCCCAAACCCCCCCCCCCCAATGAATTACCCAAAAAGTCATGTTTAACCTAGGGGTGCACTGATTGCAGTTTTCTGGCCGATCCCCCATCTTTAAAAAGCCTGACCTGCCGATTCCGATTTTGGCCTATAGCCATTATTTTGGTCTGAAAAGTCACTAAATAAACCGACAAAGATCTTTGCAGAGATATACAAGATCTGTTTCACGTGTAAGTAATCGGCCGATCGGCAATCACCCAAAAGTAAGGAAATCTGGGCCGACTTATCTGTGCATCCCAGTTTATAAATGGTGAATAAAAACAATTCAGGAGGGTATGAATACTTTTGCAAGCTACTGTATTCAATAAAACAGTGTTGTTTCAACAAAAGCTAGTCATGATAACAGTACTGTGTTAAAGTCCAGATGTTTCAACAGACCAAATGAGAGTAAATGAACTAAAACAATGAGCAACATCTCCAAGAACGGAGGCAGAAGCTCCGCCCACTTATCCTGCGGCGTTTCAGCCAAACAGGCACGTCTCAGGGTTTAAGGCGGACACTGGGCTGAAAACTCTCAGCTATTTTTAATAGATTCTAATATGAGTGATGTGTGTAACACTGATAAATCCAGAGAAAAAGTTATTTTAACAGTCAAAGCACTGTGTTATTTTGACAAAATATAACATCACATCAGTATTGTTCTGTGTTTGTACTGCACTTTTTACTTTGACAGTATGAAGAATTACTGGCTCTGGTCATTTTTAATCACAGTGAAAACATTGTGTAAATGAAAACAAAAATCTGGTCCTCATATATTTGATACATTTGGACAGAACATAAAAAGTGATCAAATCATCTTGAGTATTGCTGTTAAGTAACCTGATTCCTCCTCCTGCCATCACTAACAACCTAACATCCTTCTGTTTTCTCTGCTGCTGAATGGACGCAGCCCGACTCTGACTAAAGTCATCTTTCAAATGTCTCATGCAGTAGGAATCCACACACTTTTCCACTGGACAGCATTTCTCCACAAGTCTTCCAGCAGAGTGGGATGAGACTGAGCCCAGTCCGTCCCGGCGCCGCTCCCCTCCCCGTCCTGTTGGCAGAAGAGCCTGAGGGTTTTCAGCGGGCTGGAGCAGGTGTACTGGAGGTACTGACAGCCCTAAGAGAGCACACCAGAGAGGAAATGTTGAGATTATATGAAGCATTTCTTACTATACTTAATGAGCGCAGTATGTTGCCCTCACCTCAGCACTGCCCCAGTACCAGATAGCCTTGATGACGCTGTGATTAGCCAGAGCCACTGTGAGCTGGTCTCCATTTCCTGTGATGATGTTTACCAGCCCTGCTGGCAGGTCTGAGGACTGGAGCACCTGATGAAGTAAAGGAAGAAAACATGCTTGAAAGATAAAATCTGAATGCAGGTGTGCTCAGTTTTTAAAGCACATCAACTCAGGAAACTGTTTGAAAATGAGATTTTTTAGGTTATGAACGAGGGATGCACCGATATGAACATTTGGGCCAGTACTGATATCCAATGTGAATATTACCATTAGGGCCGATAACTGATTTATTTAGGCCCTTTCAACACATGGCCAACTAGGGGTGCACCGACTGCAGTTTTCTGGCCCATCACCGTTCTTTAAATAAACCTGACCTGCCGATTCCAATTTTGGCCAATACTGATTTTTTTGTCTGAAAAGTTGGTAAATATGTTGTTAACCGCGCACATGCAGACATGACCTGGTGGGGGGGGTCTGTCAGTCTCTCTCACAGCAGAGAACAAAGGGACAGTGGCTGATTTCCAGACTTTTTTGGATGTAGATAAGGTCAGTGGATAAGATCTGTTTCACATGTAAGTATCAGCCGATTATCCATCTCCCAAAATTAAGGAAATGGGGCCGATCCATCCCGTCCCCCTCCCAAAAACACAAACACAAGAAAGAAATAAGGAAATAACCACTGGTTATTATCAACCCAGTTATACTTATTGGACCGATACCCACATGTTAAAAAATAACTAACATTTACTGATACTGATGTTAATGCTGATATATTGTGCCTCCCTATTATGAAATTAATAAATATTTTTTCCAAGTCCCTGTATCTATTGGTTTAAATCAATGAGCCAAAATTCTCCATCAGCACTGGATTACTCTTTCACCTGGACGAAAGCCAAGGCAGGGAGTGGAAACTTCTGACTGGGCACCATGACGACCGCGTTGCCTGTGGCGATGACTGCCCCGAGAACTGTTACCATGGAGAGGAGGGGAGCCTTGTCAGGTAAGATGATCCCAACAACTCCCAGGGGTTCAGGGAAGGAGAGAGCAGCACCAGACTGTGGCATGGGCTGAGGAAGAAAAGGAGACGGTGAACCAAAGGAGCGGAACGATCTGCTGATTCCATTCATATGTTGCATCATAGAGCTTTATGACTGAATTCACGATCCGGTTTCAGAAAAAATAAAAAGCATAGTACTGTTACCGCCACTTTAAAGTTTTTAAATGATCTTATTCAAGCTCTTGATTGAAGTGTTGCCTTGTTTATTGATCTGTGTAAAGCATTTGACACTGTTGATCACACACTCTTGATTAAAATTTTGCATCAGATTGGCCTTTCAAATCAAGCTACGTTATAGGAGGCTGACCATTTGCATGCCTGTCAAGTCTCTCGTTTTGGCCGGGAAACGACCGTATTTTACCCCTCTTTCCCGCCATTGTCCCATATTAGTATTTTCCCGTAAATTTCCTATATTGTATCCTAATTTTTAAAAAAAGCACTCCTGTGCCTCTCCAAACCGAAATGTCACTAGCCTCGCGAGAACTGCCACCCAGGCTGCTGCAGGTGGCCTTCTCGCGAGGCTAGTGACATTTCAATGGTTTTCTCACATTCCTGAAGGCTATCAGGGATTTTTCCATTGATTACTGCCCTACGTAAACAAACTGAGTTTGTTACTAATTCTAAATACCTCGGCTTTATACTGGATAAAGAGCTTTCTTTTTTTTGGGTATAAAAACTGAAAGTGAGGACTGGATTTTATTACCGCAATGGATCTTGTTTCTCAAAGTTAGAAGAGCATTGGTTTCAGCAACGTTTCTACAGATTGGCCTTTATGGAGAAACTTTATGGTTCTGCTTTATGGAGATGTCCTATATATGAATGCTTCGGCCAGTTGTCTCCTGTCATTGAAAACTGTTTATCATTGCGAGTTCTATACAACAGCTGATTGGCCTCCGCTGAGTGTACGGAGATACATTCATTTGTTGATTCTGATCTATAAAAACTCTGCTTGGCTTGGCTCAGTCTTACTTAAATTCTCTTCGACAAAGATCTAATACTGGCTATTCTCTTCGCGCCATCGTTTTTCTTTTGCTTGTTCCACGTGTTTGGACAGAAAAAGGAAAACAAGCATTCAGTGTAATGGCTTCTATAGCATGGAATCATCTCCAGTCTGAACTCAAGATCTGATTTCTTTGGAATTATTTCAAACTGCTCTTAAGAATAAGCAGCATGACTCTATTAACCAGTGTCAATGCACTTCAATTGTTTTAATTGTCTTAAGTATCTTTGTTCTGTGGAACCATTTTGATGTGTCCTGCAGATTTTCTGCCCGGGTCCCCCTTTAGCATGGTTAAATGAAGGAAATGAACTGAATAACTTCTAAACTCCTCACCAGGGATCCACCTTGTACTTTATCGCAGTAAGCCGCCCAAACGTTGAGCTGGGCAACGCTGAGCTCCACCTCTTTATCGGCTTCGTCCACTGAAACCCCCAGCTGGGTGCTGACTGATGCAGAAATGTCCTTCTTCTTGGATTCTAAGCCTTTGGCCAGAGAGTAGAGGGACTGGGCGCGTGCAGACGGACTCTTCTTCATCCAGCTGAAGAAGGGAAGGAATGTTACAATAATTCTTACTAGACTTTGATGTTAGCATCTGGGTCTGTGGAAATACAATCCACTCTGTGGTTAAAATCTTTGAAGAGTGGATCACATGATACAAAAAAAAAAAAATGGCAAAAGTATTCCTCAACTTTTTCCTCATTTTCTTCCCCTCAGTAGTGAAAGTGAAGGAAAAATAATGATGGTTTTATTTATTTTTGTTTGTACAACTAAAATCTGGACACAAATCTGTACCTTTAAAAGTCACCTAACCTAACTAGTATCATTTTTCTCATGCTTCACAATTCACACAACTTTGTGTTGGCTTGTTATAACGAACTCTGCTACTTTCTTCTCCTACTACTCTCCAGCTTACATTATTTGCTGTTATTTCAACTGTTTTCTCTCAGTTATTTTCCTCTCCATAGGAGCTACACCTGGTCTGGCGTTCTGTTTTGGCTGTGGTACGTTCCTTAAGGAAGGCATTGACTGCTGATACTGGTGCCATCAACTAAACATTCTCCCTCTATTAACTTTTTACTTTTCATGAACATAAAAAGTACTCCTACATCAGTTCATCGGTTTCTTTTTGTACATCTGCTCTGTCTTCTCAAACCCCCAGTCTGTCGTGGCGGATGGCCGCTTGTGCTGAGCCTGGTTCTGGTTCTGCTGGAGGTTTCTTCCTGTTAAAGCGGAGCTTTTTCCTCTCCACTGTCGCTACATGCATGCTCGGTACAAGGGATTGCTGTAAAGTGGGTGCTGGGTTTCCTTAGATTGAAAACTTTTTAAACTAATATGAATAATGAACTGAACTTAATGCACTGTTTGATAACTAGGATCAATAGGAATGTATGTATAATTTAACTGAAATGGATTTTTTTTTTTTTTTTTTTGGTAAAGTGCCTTGAGACGACATTTGTTGTGAATCAGTGCTATAGAAATAAACTAAACTGAATTGAAACTGAATTAATCCGAGTAAAATATGTTGAAGTGTGTGATTCTAATGTGGCAAAAAGTTTACAGAGTTTTATGAGCAGCTGTACAGGATCTGAGATGTCGGTTCATCACACTCTGTTGATGATTAAACTGTACTTTGTTCAGACACAGTATGACTCAGCAGAAACACAGTCTTATCTAGATCACATTGAACTACAGCTGAATAACAAGGGGAGCACAGGAAAAATAATAAAACATATTTTCTTGTGAGTCTAAACTTGAAAAGCTTTATTTAATGATCGCTAGTTCCTGTATACAAACAAGTTTTAGTGTAGCGAGGACATGTTTCAGCCTTGGTCAACCCACATGACACAAATGAAATAAAATGATGACAAGTGTTTGTTTTGAACTTTGTTCATGTTGGCTGCATTTTACATAACTGTAAAGGCTTTAAAGGACAGAGTCTAGTTTCTGAATGCTTTTTTCTTTCCATCAGTAACATGTAAGTAAACAGATGTGGTGTGGTTACTGACTGTGCAACCTTACACTCCTACCTCCCTGCATCTAGGTTTACTAAAAGATCTGTAGATTAGGGTGGGGCATCAGTTTTGCTAAAAGGTTTCAGTTTTTTGACCTTCTTTCCAGCAGCTCGGTGGTTTTTTTAGTGAGCTGTTTGTCTGTTTGTATCTGTGAATTCAGTCATACGGGCAAAGCTCTCACCCAGGCTGAACTTTGATTGCGGCTTCCACTGCATTCCGGACGTCTTTGCGGCCTCCCTCGGGACAAAAGGCTAACACACTCCCGCCTCCTGGTGCCTGGACGGCCACACTGCAGGCTGACACTGATTTACATGCTTTACCACCAACAAACTGTGGGTAGGACTGAGGGATGCTATCGCAGAAAGAGGGAGAGAGACACAATAATTAACCTCTTCACTGAACACTCCATAGTGTATTGTTTAACCTAAACCCAGGGGAGCAGTAGAAACCTGCCTGGTACCGTCTGGGCTACCAGGAATGGCAGCCTTTGTGGGTTCTGTCCCAAACTTTGAGTACTCCAAAGAAACAGGAGACGAGCGAGGAAGAGGAGAAGAAATGGAAGGACGCAGAAACTGGTACAGACCCTGGAGAAAGATAAGGATCATTATTAGTAGGAGTGCACCGATTGCAGTTTTCTAGCCGATCACCGATCTTTAAAAAGCCTGTCTTACCGATTTTGGCCAATACCAAATTTTTTTCTGAAAAGTTACTAAATGTAGCAACAAAGTTGCTAAGTTGGCAACATCTGAGTGTCTATTGTTAAGCGCGCATGTGCAGACGTGACCTGGTGGGCGGGTCTGTCAGTCAGCCCTCTCTCATAGCAGAGCATAAGAGGACAGTGGCTAAATTTTCAGACCTTTGAGGAGGTAGACACGATCGGTTTTTCATGCAAGTATTGGCCGATCTCCCAAAATTAAGCAGAAGCTATCACAGCCTTACCACCAATCAGGCCGCTTTATATGCGACAAACACAGAGGAAGCCTGGAAGAAAACCTGAGGCTGGGGCGAAGCTTCACCTTACGGCTGGATAATTATCCTAAACATACAGCCAGGGATACAGTGTGGTAGCATATTCGTGTTGGAATGGCCTAGTCAAAATCCAGACATAAAGCCAACTTAAAAATCGATCTTCACAGATGCTCTCCACGCAGTTTAACGGAACGTGAGCTATTTTGCAAAGAAAAATTAGCAAAAATTTCTCTAGGAGTTCAAAGCTGGTAAACTTGGAGCTACAACTCCTCAAAAGGTGGCTCTACAAAGCAATGATCAATTCAAGGGAACTGAATCAGATGCACTTCTGTTCTAAGTCAGCCTGGTAAGCAAATATCATGTTACTTTATCTCACACCCTTTCTCTGAAGCAGCTTGTGTGTGTGTTCTGGTATTCACACACTGTTCATAAATCAGAACACAGACTTTGCCTCTTCAGCAGCAGCTGAATGATGATTTATGATGGCTCTCACGTGTTGGACCCCAGTCAGCTGTGTGGCTTCACAGACATCACCAGTCAAACTGTTGCCAAGGTGACAAACGACCCAAACCCACCTCTTGTCCTCCATCAGTGCAGGTGCCGCTGTCTTTGTGGCCGGAGGCGGGAAGACAGGGATCGGAGACGGAGCTCGAGTTCACCCACACTGAGCCCACGGACAGACTGGGGAGAAACATTCTCACTCAGTAGTTTTTATTTTTACCCACTAACAGTCCCTCCAAGATTTTGCGATTTTTGTGAAGCCACTTTAGAACTATTTGCAAGGAATTTTGCGATATTTGCGCTTATGTATGACTGTAAGTGTGACTTTTTGTTACTGGCCACATCGATCTCAGACTATAACTTGACATCAAGTGAGGCTGAGGCAGCAGTGTAGTAGAAGTAAGAAATACTGCCACCTGCAGGAGGGAGTTAGCATCACTTAAACCCAATCTTTTTGACCATTTTTCCAGAAATTAGCAATAGGCTCACAATTATGCGTTAGTGTGGAAAAAAATGCAGGGATCTTTTAATTTTGCATGAGTTCCACGATTGAAAAACTGCAAAAAATTGGAGGGAACGACTAAACATATTACGAAATAAATATTAATAGGTGTTAAAAGTGATGCAATAAGTCTTGTGTGCATAACAAAAAAATATTTAGAATGATGTGCACCTCTTAGCGGTCTCCAGAGCCAAGGTGAGGTCTTCGGTCCAGATCGATGCTGCATGACCATGAGGACTGTGGTTCCCTGTGCAGAAATGGAGCAATAATGATGACAGGACCAAACACAGAGGGTCAAATTCTATTTAAATACGTGATTGATTTAATTACAAAAACAAACAAACAAACAATAAAATGCATATGTTTCAACAGAGCTTCTGTAACAGACGCTACAGCTTTAACATTTTTAAGAAAATGAGACTTTAAGAGAACAGTCAGTTTTCTAAAAGTGTCCCTTTCATTACCCAACACCACAGCCTCTGTGTTGCTCCTGAATGTCAGGAGAGGCAGCAGAGGTCCAGGAGGGGGGCTGACCACATACGGAGAGGAGGGGGCCGCCCCACAGAGCACCGTGGGAGGGTACTGAGCACCAAAAGGACTGGCGCTGCAGGACTGGACCAACTGAGGACAGAGAAACAAAACGGGAAACATTAGCAGGAATTTTTTTCAACATTATACCCTGTCCTGATTACATCAGCTGAGATAAATAACTCATCAGTGGAAAACCTCTAGACTGGACCGAAGGTTCTCTTTCTCGCAGGACAACGACCGTAGAGATACATCCCGAGCTGCAGTGGAATGGTTCGGATTATCGAACATCCATGTTAAAATGGTTCAGTCAAAGTCTGGACCTAAATCCAGTTCAAAAGAATCTGCAGAAACTCTAGGAAATTGCTGTTCAAAGATGCTCTCCATCTAGTCGGACTACTAAAATAGCCCAAAATTTCAGTGCCCATATACTCAAACAGGTAGAGACAGGTTGTGATTGCAGTTAAAGGTGGTTCTGTAGAGAACTGAGTCTCCAGGACTGAGTACAAATGCACACTTTTCAGATGAAAAAAAATGGACATGGACAATCCCTATAAAATGTATTGACTTTTGCAGCTTGTAACCTGTAAAAAAAAAATTGTAGAAATATGAAATATGAAAAAGTCAAAGAAATGTGAATACTTTTGGAAGGTACTGTAAGTGTCCATCAGTTTGCTCTTTTTGCATGGCATTGAAATCTCAAGAAAATTTAAAAAAAAAGAAGTCTCATGTGTCCTCTTAAGCATTGGTGGCTTCCTCCCAGTTTCTTACTCACCGTGGCCCCCTGCTGCTGAGCCTCCTGTACTGCAGCATCCACCAGGATCCTGTCTGCATCGCTGCTCAGAGCCACACACTTCAAGCCTGCCATCCGCAGCTTCAGACAGGCCACGACGCTGTCTGACACACTCTCCTGCACACACAGCACCCAGTGGACCTGCAGGCAGGGAGAAAAGTTAATAATTCAACAGTTTGGTGGATTTACAGAAAACAAAACAGAAGCTGCAGCTTCTCATTCTCCCAATGACGCCCACCTCTTTCTTCTTCTTGAAGGCAATCTGTATGACTTCATCCACAGCGCTGTCGATGTCAGCTGACTCAAAAATGATAAAGGGACATGTAGCACCGATGCACGTGGAGACGGACACTGGAACGCCCAGTCCTGCTGAGGCCTTACACAGAGCCAGCCCATCCTGAGAGGGAACATCGTGAACAGTCAGCTATACAAATAACTGAACCACCGGATGGCGTGGACGTTAACAACACACCTGCTTGTTGCCACAGTAAGTGATGTAGCTGACGCTGGGATTCTGGGACACTTTGGCACTCAACGTGACATCACTTCCTGTTAGAATGTTAAGAGTCCCGGAAGGAAGTCCTGCTCCTGAAAATAGCTGTGCTAAGAGGAGTGCTGGAGGGGCAGCACTCCGACCGGGAATGGCGATCACAGAGTTACCTGGAAAAAGCAAGGAGCACTGGTACAACATCTTGCAAAAGTATTCACACCCCTTAAACTTTTTTGTATTCTATAACATTATAAACATAAATTTCAATCAGTTTACTAGAATTGCATGGGAAAAACCAACATAAAGTAACACATTACAGATTTTTTTGTTCTTAAAAGTAAAAACTAGAAACAACGTCCCCGCAGCATAACACTGCCTCTACTGTGGATGAAATAGAGTTTCTGCCGGTTTCACAAACTCAGATTTAAGACTTTTTAAGACCATTATGAATGGAATCAATGACCCATATCTCCACAGAAATGTGTGAACTTCATCCAGCCAACTAGCGATGAATTTGCACTTACCCATTTTAGCTGCTAAAAAGCTAGCTAGCTAACGAGGATATATCAGCAGCTAGTTAGTGGTAGCCTCAACCATCTCGAGTCACAGAACACAATGATGATGTCTGAGTGCGACTCAAACTTTGCCTGACAAAACTCCCGCGAGAAAAAAAAAAAATACATAAATTAAATGAGATTACATGGTTCTGTCAAGACAAAATTTAAGGCTTGTGATTAACAGATTTAAGGCCAACTTACTTTTTAAAAAATGAATTTAAGACATTTTAAGACCTTTGTAGGCCATTATGGATGGAATTTAAGACCTGTATCTCCACAGAAATGGATGAACTTCATCCAGCCAACCGGGAATAAATTTCCACTTACCCATGAGAGACGCAAAAAGCCAGCTAGCTAACAACGGTACAGTAGCAGCTAGTTCCCAGTAGGCTCAACCGTCTCGAATGAAATGACGATGTCTGAGTGCAACTCAAATTTTGCCTGACAGAAAACTCCCGCGAGAAAAAAAAAATACATAGAATATACGAGATTAAATAGTCCTGTCAAGACAAAATTTAAGACCTGTGATTAACGTATTTAAGGCCAACTTACTTTTTAAAATGAAGTTAAGACATTTTAAGGCCTTAATTTTAGATACACAAATTTAAGACTTTTTAAGACTAAGCCTGAATACAAAAACAGTGCTTCGCGTTTCAGATTTTTATTTGTAAAAAGATGCATCATCTTCCTTCCATTTCACCTTTTATTTGCAACATTGTGTTTATTCATAATATGTATTTCAAGAAAATACATTATTTTAAAGCTTGTGGTTGAGTTCCAGCAGTCTCAAAACTTTTCAAGGCACTGAGCAGGAATTTTAATGTTTGGGATCATTTTGAAGGTTTAGATCTGAAACAAAAACTGAATCTGAGTCAGAGATGTGTGTGTTTTACCCATGGCCAGCGCTGGCAGGACTTTGAGCATGAGGGAATAGAGGGAGCAGTCATCAGAGGAGACAACTACCACCACGCCTAGAAGACGAAACAACCAAATTATTTTAAAAGCCTTTAAAAAAAATTAAACACAAAGTTGCTGAGTTCTTACCAACAGGTGTCCAGCTGGGGATGAGCGTGTCTCTGAGCTGAGCCCAGCTGCTGTAGTACTGCAGCAGTCTGATCAGGGCTGAGGGCGAGCACGACGCCTCACACAGCGCACACAGCTCTGACAAACACTGACCGTGCAGCCCGAGGACACTCACCAACCTATACAAGGTTCATGAAGATCCAGGTTAATGGCTGAAACAAAGCCTCCAGGATAGCTGGAGAGTAAGCTAGTCGAACCTGAGCAACACTTTGGATCTCTGAGAGCAGGTCAGGCTGCTCCAGGACTTGTAGCTGGTGGCGGCAGAAGAAGCACATTGGGAAACATCGGCGTCCTCAGCGCATATGGTGCTGCACAGCACATCGCCTGGTTAAACGGGAGAAAATAAGATACAATATTTCAAATTAAATGTGTCTTATTAATAATCATCAGCTAACACGGATGCAGCCGTCACCTTTGGAATCGGTCAGGGAGAGGTTCTGTCTGTCCGCTGGGAGGACAAACTTCCCATCCATGAAGAAACCCAGGGAACGGGAGTGATGGTCCAGCCAGGCCTGATGCAGAAGAGGAACAGCAATCATTTATTCCCTCACACAAGGAAATGCACTGCAAATAGGTGTAAATATGTAACAAACAGATGCAAACAAATGAATGACACAAACTCCAAAACACACAAATACAAAAAAGAAAATGCCACAAAAAAAATAATAAAAAAATAAAAAAAAAAAATGCTGCAATCACAGATAATAGAAGCAAAAACCCGCAATCAACAAAACCGAGGCAGGCGAAAAATGCTGCAGCCACAAACAAAATGTTGCACTCACAGGAAACAGAAGCACAACGGAAAACGCTGCAGTCAGTAAAAACAACAGAAAGGATGAAATGCTGCAAATTTGCTCCGTAAAAACGGAAGTGCTCCAGACCACTAGGGGGAGTCAACTAACAAATCGTATGATTCTCAGTAAAGACCACAGGCACATTATTTTACAGATGGGATGTCGTGATTTCATGGGACGTCCAGAAGAAAGATGGAGGAAGGAACACACAGTCTTTTCCAGTATTACTGAACATCAGGATATTTACGTAGGTAACATTACCTACTCCAGACTCCCCCTAGTGGTCTGGAGCACTTCCGTTTTGTGGTGCTAGTTTGCAGCTTGTTTAATATTTGCAGTTGTTTTTGTTGTTGGCGGCATTTCCCGTTTTGCTTCGATTTCCTGCAGATGCAGGAATATTTATTAATATTTTACTGCCCATTCTTTTTTCTTCAAAAAATTAGCTCCTTATATAATTGATTTTTTTTTAAAAAATATTGATTAATAATATAATAATATTTTTTACTGATTAATTTCTGCCTATTGGTTAAAAGAAATGAGCATCTCTGTAATATCAGGTCTTTACCCTCAGGAACGAGGAACTCATTCATCACTTTATATTAGAAGTTCCTAGAAATTCTAAATATATATATATAATATATATATATATATATAATTCATAAAGATAAAAAACAGTTTCGGTTCCATTTATTTTTAATAGGAATGATAGTGGTACAAACACTTTTTTGTGGGATTTCTCCCCCCCAAAATTGACTTTTTCTAAAAAAAAAAAAATAATAAAAAAAAATAAAATAAAAAATGTCAGTAATAATAATAATAATAATAATAATAATAATAATTCTGATTATTTTTTTTTTTAATGGCTTTTTACACATCTTTACTGAGAGTACCACCAAATCTCTCTCACTCTGTATTCTTTCAACTTCCAATAGAGAGTTCAAAAACACTGGTGGGGCGATGGGAATAAGAAATACTCAAACTGAGGCTCACATTCTATTGGTGACCAGAAGGCCTCCTCTGTTTGACAGGAACTGGTCAGGCTGTATTATGGAATGTGACAATTATTGACAGACAAAAGACCAAAGTCCAGAGCTCAACCTTGAGCAGCACTTTTTTGTATTTTTGTCTTCTTTCCATGTAATACACAGCTAAAACACCCAACATTAAATTAACTATTACATACACAAGAACGAATTCCACAAGCCTGCAATAAAGCTGAGAAACATATTTTAATAGGCAGTCTCTGAATGCAACATGTTCACTTTTTAGGAAAGCACCTGCACTACGAATCATTTAAAACTATGCTCATCTTGGAGACAATTAAAGGTGTGAAGCATCCATGGAATGGTTACTAAAAAATATCTCCCCCAAAAAAATATTTCCTCATTTTATTCCTGATTTTGAAAAGTCCATTTAATGAGATGTCATAGAAAGTGATCAGTTTTCTGCTGTTGGGAAGCCGCTGTGCAGAGCAAAATGGCCCAAAACGGTTGCCGTGGGCAACAGATCAACATCAAGTAGCACATAACTGTGAAGTAGAAAGAATATGGTCGCTTAATTCGATGTATGTGACTAACTTCTATCTTGAAGAAGAAGAAGCATCCCCACAGCATAATGCTGCCACCACCTTGTATCACTGTGGAAATAGTGTTGTCAGAATGATCTCTAGCTTTACTGTTTAAATGTAGGCCAAACAACAACAACAACAACAATAATAATAGTAATAATAATAACCATATATCATTTTCCTTCCACTTCACAGTTTTGCACAAGTTTGGCATAGATGTAATCGACCTAGTGCAAAGCAGTAGGTCGATTACAAAGAGCTGCAAAGCATCACTCCTGACCAAAACAGAAAACATCAAATAATAGCTTTTTATTACGCTTAATAGAATGGAGAACTTATTTTCTTTAAACTGATTAAAATAAGTTGGAGATGTTTTTTTCTTCTGTCTGGACTAATTTTTAAGGCCATTGTATTGTATATATATATATATATATATATATATATATATATATATCCCCTTTTAATTCATTTGGCGCTGCTCTGGATCAAGCCCTGTACACTGATAGAAGTCACATGTTTGCCTTGTAGATTAGTCAGCTAACGATTAATGAACTTCACATGGCTCAAACAGGGCAGCACAGACCCTGCATGTCTGCTGTATATACATGTCTATACAACCACATATAGGCTTTTAATGTAACTACTGCGAATTCCTGAGGTTAGCCGCTGTAAAATAGACTGAAACCCTCACCTGAGCAGTGGCAGTGCTAGTAGCTGCAGCTGGTCCCTGCTCCATGCTTTGAAAAATCTCGTACACCGTCTGGTTGGTGCTATCAGCCATAATAGTTAGGACTCAATATAAAGGGAAATCCCACCGTCTCCGTTTGGGGTTTAACTACAGTGCAAGAATTGGAGAACACAGACCTATAACTACGTCCACCAGTGAAAACCCAGCTTCCCCAGCTATCTTAAAGGAAACAACTTGTGGACTCCAACGCGAGAGAGTTCACTCCTACTTATTTCCGGTGTCGAGTCATGTTCCACAATCAAAATGTGTTCTACCCTGCTGTCACGGTATTGCGCTTATATGGAGGGATTTATGGTGTTACTTTATGGTACATTCAAGTACGCCTCGTACACTCGATAAATGTACTCAAAAATAATGTAACCACATTTTATCACGATAATTCACCACCAGTTTCATCCAGTGCTATAAAGAACGTTCCTCTCAGTTCACTGTCGTGTATCAGCTTTCTTAAATCGTCAAATCTGAACCAAAACCCACAACCAGTTTTAGTTATCAGTGTTTAAAATGCTACGCACCAGAATAACACTATTTATTTTATAAAGCATTTTCCATAAAATCAAACATAACGCAAAATGGTTTACCGACCTTAAACACAAAGGAACACCCATTCACTCAACAATATATGGGGTGCCGTTTGTAAAGTTACACAGTCAGACATTAACAGCAATAATCTGGGTTATTTAATCTGTCAATATACAGGAAAAAAATTGGGTTCATTTTTCAAAGTCATATTTTCATCAGTCATTGTTTTTCATTCATTCATTTCAAACATAAATGACAGAGATTGAAACAAAATATTTAGTTAGCAATTATATTTAGTTTATAAATTAAACGTTTAGCTTCAAATTAAATAGTTAGTTAGCAAGATAATTATTAAGCTTCAAACTAAATTTTTGATTTAAAGGAACTCCGCGTTTCAGCAGTTTTACAGTTTTCTGGAAGTTTGCTCCAGATTAGCGGAACATAAAAAAAAATAATCATTTACATAAGTATTTTCCCTCAAAAAATATTTTTTGATTGTGGTGGTACTTTTTTGAGTTATTTCAAGAGTCCATAGATATTCTCATGTACGGGTTCGTTTAAGTGAGCCCTCGCGATAAAAACGAAACCTTAAAATGTTGTGTAGAGGCGCAACCGGTGGGGAGACGCATCTCGACGTGACACCTGTGTTGTGCTCGACCACAGCGAGATGCAAAACAAAACAAGTATTGATATTTATGACAACCATAATTATTATTTTTAAAACAATTTTAATTCTAATCTATCTACAGTTTGATATAAAATATTAAAAGGTCTAAATCACTTTTTAAGCTTATGTATGTAGTATCATCAGGCGGAGGTATTTTGTCGACGTACCGAACTTGCTTCGCACTCGAGGAAGTGCGGGGAAATTTGTGCGCTTCTTCCAGCCGAGTTGGTCCATGTTATGCTTTTGTGGCTTTTCTCTTTTACAGCTTATATGGACGCTTGAATAATTTCCCCGGCGTAAAGGATAAGGTTCTCTCACAGCTGAAGATATGCCACGGAGAAAGGTAAGAGAGACGTTAGAGGCTGTAGCAGTGCAGCATAACGTCATGGCTAATGTTAGCCGTGGAAATGAAACTAAGGCTGGAAAATGAACGCCTCTGAGGGGCTTAAATGTTTTTCTTAAAGGTGTTAATAACAAACTGGGGATGTTTTTTAATAACTCACTCCACTAACAGTTAAGGTTGTGCTAGAGCTAAAAGCTAAGCTAGCTCATATTTACAGCGTAGTTGCCATTAATTATTGTTGTTTTTTAAACGTTTAATTGCTCTTTGAATACTAGTTTGCGTTGGATCTTCTGCCAGCTTGCCGTGTTTATGGACAGACCGAAGTTTAACGGCTTGTAACGGTCACTGTAGCAAACGGATGAGGACGGATTGTTTTCTGGTTTCCACAGGATAGAACGCTGTACACCAAAACAACGCTCTGATTGGACGGAGTTTGAACTACGGCTGTGTTAATTGGTTAGACTTTCGTAAGTCCCGCCTCGTCTTTAATTTAATTGGTGGAATGCAAATGGGTGCACGGCCCTCTTGTTGTGAAGTTGTCAAATATGCGGCCATGCTGTCAAAGTAGTTTCTTATAATTCTGTGTGGATCAAACTGTTCATCCAGGAATTCGTGTCTTGGAACGTTTTTTGGAGGTGAAAGTAAACGCTTGATTGCAGCTTTCTTTCTCTTCCACAAATGCGTATGTTTACTGTTGCTTGTACCTCCTCTGACGTAAGGGTAACCGTACATATTTTCTCGTGTACCGTTTATTGACTCTTGGTATGTAATCGATGACAATTTAATATTTAATAGCCTCCATAGTTCTGTGTGAAATCTTTATATCTGTTGTAGTTGTATTTCTCTGTGGTACATTATTTGCTACATCTATTTATTAATCTTTTAAAAAGGCAGGGGCGGCTCAAGCTTGAATGAGGTTCCGGGCAGTTTTATCGGGGTGACCCGGCTCCAGCTAAGTCTGTCTCAGTTACTGAAAGCTTATTTATTAGTTCACAAGTAACAACCGGGGGGTTCGGTTGGTATAAGAATAATTATTCTTGTTGAAATATAAGTGCAGCATATTGAATTTGAAGGATTAAGCTGATAATGTAGTCATAAATTGGTCAATAGACGCATATTTTTAGTGCTATTTATGATGTACCCAGTGCCACATTTAGTCATTTGTGCTGTGATAATTCAGGTGTACTTAAGGCGCAGTAGGAAAACCTTGGTTTTGCTCAGTGCAAAGTGTTTAGTATTCACCATAAGGCTTATTTTGAGGATTTCTGCACAAATGTCCAACAGGGGATGCTGAGCTGAAGGTGATAAATGGAAGTGGTGATGCTTCATCTCCAACATGGGATCTCTGCTGAATAATTCACTGGTAAAAAGAAAGAGAAAAAGGGGGGAAAAAAAGAATAAGATTTGTACTTGATATATATTTATACTCATTTGGCACCAAGTGATGCTGTTTTGAGAAGAAGAAAAAATCAAATCCATAAATATGCTAATGACTGTTGTTGCTTTCTCAGAGAACAGCAGGCAGCAGCTCAGATGGGACAGAGGACTCTGATTTTTCCGCTGACCTCGAACACGTCGCAACTGCAGTCAGGGCGCGCAGACGCAGCAGCACGCGCTTGACCCGTGCATCCCTGCGCCTCAGCCAGAGCTCACAAGGTAAACTTTTCCAACTGTCGTAGTCCAGGAGAAAATAATCCATAAAAATTAGTCTTTTTAACAGATTGTTGGTTAAGATAGACTGTTTTTACTCCCTCCAGCGTTGCTCATTTTTCAGGGTTGTTGGCAATATTTTAGGGCCAAATTATTATTTTCCATTTATTTTTTTATATACTTTAAAAAAATCTTCACGCCTTACAGAAAGATTGTATATCTCCTTTAAAAAAAAGAAAGTTACCATGTTATAAAACCTCATATTTTGACTTTATTATTGTCTTTCACTTTACTGGCAAAATATGTAAAATGTCATAAAAGGATATTTGATTGTATATTTGACAAAAATTGACATATTGACAAAAATATTGCCGAAAATATTGCCATTGGAGCAACTTGGCTCAGTGGTAGAGCAAGTGCCCCATATACAGAGCCCACAGTCTTCAGCACAGTTGTCTCTGGTTCGAGTCCTGGCCCCGGGCTCCTTTTTCTTGTCTAGCTACTGTTGAGTAAAGGCCACTAGTGCCACAAAGACCTTAAAAATATAAAATAATAAAGAAATAAAATAATGCCATGAAACTATCAGCAAATAGTTTTACCCTTTTCAGTTGTTAGTAGGGCTAGACAATTAAACAATTTAAATAATTTACTGAGAAACAGAAAATTACAATAACAATGATAAAGATGGGCTTGAAAATTCATTGAGACCAACAGCAACTGTAGCTCAACAGCAAATGGAATTTGTACATCAATATATTACTAGTTGACAAAGTATCATTATGAAGTAATGAAGTCCTCCAACACTCAAGGGAATTCAGTGATTAGTTTCTGAATTATTTTTAAAAACAAATGTCAGTATTTATTATTATTGTTTTATTACATATTTTAAAGGGGCAGTTTTATTAGTATTTATTTTTTTAATTTTTCAAAATTTCATTCGTGCTTTTCTTGGAAAAAAAATGCTTTTTTTTTTTTGGACAACCGTTCCTTTTTGTCTTGGATGCTGTGCAGCTGGATTGATTTTTCCCAATACTTTTTTATATTTTGCTCATTTGTTATGATGCATAACCATAGCAACAGGGTGGTTTACAACAGGGAGCAGCTGATTAACATTGCAAAAGCAGAAATAATACAGCAACTGAAGCCAGAAATCCCACAGGAATTGAAAAGGAGGCGTTGTGGATGCAGAGCAGGAGAAAGAGGAGAGAGAGAAGGAGGAAGTTCAAACCATCTCTGCCATCCATCATAATGGGCAATGTGAGATCGTTTGCTAACAAGTTGGATGAACTTCAAGCCCTGACAAGGACTCAGCAAGAGTTTCTGGAATGCAGTATAATGTGTTTTACTGAGACATGGCTGCAGGATCATATCTCAGACTCCAGCGTCTCTCTGCTGGGCTTCCTGACTATACGAGCAGACCGAGATTTAAAGAGCAGCAAAAAAGGAAGGGAGGTAGATTGACAGTTCTTGTCAACAACAGATGGTGTCACCCAGGACATGTTACTCTGAAGTGTCGTCTCTGCTGTCCAGACATTGAACTATTGGCAGTAAGCTTTTGTCCATATTATTTGCCAAGAGAGTTCACCAGTGTTATTTTGGTAGCTGTTTATATTCCACCCTCAGCCCTTGCCGACAATGCATGTGATGTCATCAGTTCCGTTGTTGCTAAGATACAGACACAACACCCCAATTCTTTTGTGGCAATATCTGGTGATTTTAATCATGCCTCACTCTCTGCTACACTGCCAACGTTTCAACAGTTTGTCAGCTGCTCTACCAGAGAAAACAAGACACTGTATTTGTTTTACAGAAATGTCAAGGATTCATATATTTCCAAAGCAAGACCTCTTTTGGGTAAATCAGATCACAACCTTGTTTTCTCTGCTCATAATATAAACCCCTTGTCCAGAGACTACCTGTAACAAAAAGGACTGTGAGAAAGTGGTCACAGGAAGCTGAAGAATCCCTACAGGGTTGTTTTGATGCTACTGATTGGATTTCTCTTTACAAGCCACATAGAGAGGACATTAATGCCATGACTGAGTGTGTGACCGACTATATAAACTTCTGTGTTTGCTTATCGCCATGGAGTTGGAGTTGAAGACACCATTAAACACTTGCTTCAACAAACCCACTGTCATCTGGACAAAGCAGGCAGCACTATGAGGATCATGTTCTTTGATTTCTCCAGTGCATTTAACACAATTCAGTCTGATCTGCTTCGTCTGAAACTCCAGAAGACACAGGTGGAGGCTTCAACAATTGCCTGGATCAATGACTACCTGACAAACAGACCACAGTTTGTGAGAGGGTTTGTGAGAGTTTGGGAGGGGTGCTCTGTGAGGCAGAAGCTCAGAAGCTTCAGGTATATTTGTGATGAGGGAACAACATGATAACATGATGTACAGCTCAAAAAAGTTGACTTTACATTATACTGCCCCTTTAAATTATTCTTTAAGTTCATATTAAAACAGAAGCTATCTTAGAATCCAGTCTTTTAAATTGAAACTGAATCGGGATAATCATCGAAATGATTTAATTTAAAAAACAACATTAAATTACATACAATTAAATGTAATAAAGGATTTTTTTCAAGGATGTCTGCCATGACACTCAAACTCTGAGTCTGACTACAGGTTGTTGATTCAAGCTAATCATCTAGTAATTTGTTTTCAAAATATTAATTAAATTTGGGGTCTTTATCCTGTATTTTTTTTTTTTTTTATATATATAAATAGTTTAGAAGTGTTCTAATACTTGAATTAAAATATGTCAGAGTGTAGTTTAATTTCAGTAGAATGGATCCTTTGAATGAAAACAGTGAAGAGACCCAGGAGGAACTGGACCTGTTCAGAATCAGTGATGGCAGTGTGGTCGGCGGGAAGCGTGACTGCATTGAGACAGCCTGACCTCCTCCCACTCCAAACACCCGGAGTGGCCGCGCTCTATGTTGGTAGTAGGAAGGGATTTGCAGCAGATGGAGGAAAATAGACACTCTGCCTGTTGTTAGTGAAAGGAGTTGGCCGCCCTGCTGTAACCCCTGCACATGCTCAGAAGCAGCTCAGAAACCAGATAGATAAACAAAGTGGATATGGAGGTTCAGTCATCCTTTGCTGTATTCTTTATAGCCACCACCTTTAACAAGTAAGCGACTTCTTACCATGTGTGCTTGAAACTGATCTACCCTGCCCTGCAAAGGTTTTCACACCCTTTGAACATTTTAACATTTTGTCACATTGCATCAACTGATTTCAGTGTATTTTAATGAAATGGTTTATTTTCAAAAACCAATGCAGAGCAGCATATATTTGTGAAGTGTATGGATTTCACTTTTTAATTTGAAAGTGTGGTTTGAAATTTGCATAAGATTTGTGTTCAGACGCAGCGAGTCAATACTTAGTCATGTTTAGTTACAAATTCTGCTGTAATTCCTTTTGGGTTTGTCTCTTCCAGCTTTAGAAAGTTCAACGTTTGGCCATTCTTTGCAAAATAGCTCAGGCTCTGTCAGATTGGATAGGGAGACTGTTAAAAGCAGTTTTCAGATTGTTTTCCAGTCTGGTCAAATATTCACAGTTTTAGGTCTGGACTTTGACTGGGCCATTCTGCTACACTGATATGATTTAATGTAAAGCTGGGGTCTCAACCTCCTGCAGCGTTTAGATGTGTCTGTGCTTCAGCACATCTGGATCTACCTGATCGTTAGTGGGACTCAATAAAACTTGTCTTCATGCTGAGGAGGTTATCAGCCATTTGGCTCAGGCTTTCTAAAAACTTGCAAGACACTGTCTTCTCAGGGATTGGAGTTTGGACCCCTGATCGAACCATTCTGCTGCAGCTTTGACCGTATGTTTAGGGTCAGACTGGAAGGTGAATCTTGACCCCAGTCTCAAGTGTTTTGCCTCTACCAGCTTTTCTTCCAGGATCGCTCATAAACTTTGACCAGCTTCCTTCTCCCTGCTGAAGAAAAGCTTCCCCACAGCATGATGCTGCCATCACTATAGCTACAGTTTTTCATCAGAATGAGGATTGTCTTAGTTTTCTGTCACACTTTGAATTTTTATGTCATATCATCAGTTTTTGACTCATCTGACTCACCTTTTCCATATGGTTGCCTTTTGCACTACATGGCTGTATTATTCTTTATTTTGAATATGCATGCTCATGTTCTACAGTTGGACAAACTAACTAAAGCCAGATGGATGCTTTTAGAAAAACATCATGTAGGGTATTTAAATGTTGTGTCAGAAAAGTGGCATGTTCTTCTTCTTCCTTTTAGATAACTCCAGCTCCATACGCAGCGGCTCACCTGCTGCTGTGGCTCACGACGAAGGTCCAGAGTCAGCAGCAGAGACAGCCGCAGTGGCAGCCTCCGTCTTCTCCTCCGGGCGCAGGATCACACGTAGCCAGCAGGGGGCGGCAAACCCCAAAGCCAAAAAATACCCTCTGCGTCAGTGCAGGTCATCTGGCTCAGACACAGAAGCCAATGGTAAGTCTCGCAGTTCTTCCTTTCTGTCTTCTAAAAAGATAATGATGTGATTTGGGGTAAGAAATGGAGGGGAAAAAATGAAATGGAGGGAGAGGCATGAAACTGCAATAAAGGTGTGAAGTAAAGCAGCAGCATTAGGGGATATTTTAGGAAGTGGCCTTTGGAGACAAGAAGGGAGAACAAGAGGCAGAGGATCTGCATGTTTCGTTTTTTTTCTGATGATGCAGGTGAGTTGATATCATGAAGCCTGTCTGATAACAGTCTGTTCCTGGTTACAAAGATGACTAATAAGTGTTGCCTAAAATTGGAGACTTGCCAAAGGAACCAATGAATAAACTTCCAGAAAACTGAAACTGTTATCAAACTTTACACACAATTAGGTGAAGGTACATCCACACAAGTATTAAAAAGAAAGAATCAGCCATTTACTTCTGACATTTTATTTATTTCAGGACAAAGTAAAAATGATCTGGTCCATATTAAGTTGAAAATTTGGGTAAATATAACCTCAAATTGACAAGAAGTCATGCTATATTACATCATTTATCCACAGCTCTTAAGATTTCCACCAAAAGTTTTTCAATTAAGTTAAGGTTTGGACTTTAGACCACCATTCCGGTAGTTAGACCATATTTCTTTTTTGGCAATTTATCATGTTTCTGTTAAATAACCCAGTTTAGACTAAGCTTCTCACATTTGCCTTAGGAATACCATGCTTTACATTGAGTGTTATGTTTTGGTTAGTGGTGGGACTTGATTAAAATGTTTAGTCGAGTTAATTGCAGGGTCTTTAATTAATTAATTGCCCTGTAGTTGAAAACTATATATCGACAAAATAAGCAACATTTTCAATTCAAAAACCCTTTTTGCTGCTAAATTACTGAATAGCCATATGAGCTCAACAACAAAGACATTTATTGTCTTTAATCTGTTATTTAGATTATTCAACTATCACACTGGTGCAAAGTGCTATTATACTCATTCAGGTTTCCAGTGTTTCAGGAACCTCTGATCATTCAAGAAACGTCTTTGAAAAAACAACTACTTTAGAAACGTGGACTGTGAACGTTGACATTAGCATTGTGGACGTCTTTGCTGCTGTAACATGTTCAGATCACTTTTTGAAACAAAAATTAACCCCGAGAGGGCCAAAGAAGCGGTTTTGTCGTCCATCATTGTTGTTTGCGTGTCAGATTTACGGGCGTACCAGAGACGTGCAAATACAAAGGGTTCTGCCTGGAACCTATGTATTTAAAAAAAAAAAAAAAAAAGAAGAAAACTGTAATTGCGCTACAATTTTTTTAACACTTTAAAATCTATGTAATTAACTAATCAAAATGAATGTGTTAAAGTCATGGCCCTAGTTGTGGTCATTGAGTGCAAAGCTTTGAGGTCTGGTACCAGCAAAACAAGCCTAAATGACTTCTGTGGGTGCTGTTTTCACCTAGTGTGATGCTGTGCATTGTGAATAACAATCAGATTAATCTATTGAGAGGACAACATTCTATCCAGGTTCTGGTTTGTTTATGTGCAGCTCTACAAGTTTAAACTCTTTTCACAAACTGTTTGCCTCTCCTCTGATCTTGGGGTGAATTTGCTGGGATGTTTTCTCCAACATTGATTGATTTGGTGATCTTTAGTGTTTACTACTCTTGAATCTTTTTTGTCACTGTAGAACGATGGACTCGACATAGTTGAATGTAGAAATAGGATTGTAACTGTTCCCAGATGTATCAGCAGCAACCATTATTTTCCCAATGTCACTGCTGCTGTCTTTCCACATTGGCATTGTCAAAGCTCCTGCTTTCATAGAGGTGGTCATACTAATGATAAATCAATACAACAGCTATAAACACCTTGTGGTAACCAGATTTTTTTCCCCCCTTGTGTTGTGATACTTGCAGCCTTCCCTGCAAGTATCACATGAAATGATGAATATGATGTATATTCATCATTTCATCATGAACCTGCAGCCAGAGCCAGAAAACCTAGTTTGACTTATTGAGTTGACATGCAGCTTCCTGCTATGGCTTAGTGTGAAATCTATTGTTAGGAGCTGTTACGTCAGATACCCCAAGTCTGCTCTTTAATTACAGTCACTGAATAGTGTTTCTTTTAGATGCAGAGCGGGTGGGGGTTTATAATGTGGAAATTGTTTTGTATAAATAAAATACCTATTTTTAAAAACTGATGAAGGCCAAATTGATCTGTTTACAAATCACGTCCTAAGGGTAGAGATGCACAGTTCTTAGATTTGGAGCTGAATCCATTCCCAGATTTTATTTTAAGTAAACGTTTCCCTGACGATACAGGTTTAAGCCAGCTCCAATTGCTCACGAAGAACAATAATTTATAGCATTCAAAATATTTTTTCCAACTTCTTCTGCTGAAGCAATGATATATTAAGCAGAGGTTACATCATAATGTGTGTGAGAGAGAGAGAGAGAGAGAGAAAGAGCAGTCACTGTAAAAACTAAAAAGACTACACATTGGCATTAACACTGGCATGGGGGTGTTCAATCAGCAGTGATTGTAGGGTATTTAACTGAAGCAGAGATGCATTGTCGGTAGTGTAAAGCTGCAGAATATACTGCAAATATATCCTATATGTGAGAGACTTTAACATCCATGTTGACAACCCAATAGACTGAGAGGCAAAAAAGCTGAATGATGTTCTTCAAAACTTTGGTTTGACTCAACATGTTAAACAGCTGACACATCATCGAGGACACACTCTGGATTTGATTATCAGCAAGGGAGTAAATATCTCCAAGGTCTCTGTAATTGATGTCGCTCTGTCTGATCATTTTCTGTTGTTTTTGAAAGTACAATTTCTGTTGACTCGCTTAATAAAACAGATGTTATTACAAAACATTCTCTTACAGACAACACAGATAAAACTTTTAACCAAATCTACTCCTATACCTCACTTCCATGCTGTAAACCAGTAGATGAACTGGTATATAATTTGTGCTCTAAAATTTCAGACATTATTGATTTCATTGTGCCTGTTAAAGTAAAGATTGTGTCTGGTAGGAAGAAATCTGCTTGGATAAGTGCTCCACTTTAAGAAACGAAAGAATTCTTTGTCAAAAGGCTGAACGTTAATGCCGTAAAACTTGACTTCACATTTACTATGAAATCTACAGAGTGGCTGCAAAGCTATCACTCATTACTAAAACATGCAAGGGAAACATTTTTTTTGCGGAAATCATAAACAAAAGCATCAATAACTCTCATGCCTTGTTTGCCACAGCTGACAGGTTGACAAACCCTCCTGTGAGTTTTACCACCTGAACTCCACTCTACCAAGGCCTGCAATGAATTTGCCAACTTTTTTACAGAGAAAATTCAAAAAATTAGAGGGTTAATCTGCATATCCACACCAAATCCAATAACGATGCTATGCCCAATCATAACAAATGCAGAGAAAATGGCTGAATTTCACCAAATCAACCATGAAAACTTAGAAGAAACTTTAAAACAATTAAGTTCATCCTCCTACTGTCTTGATATCCTACCTAGAACCTTCCTTAAGAAAGTTCTGCCTGTCATTGCATCTGATCTGATTCAAATAGTAAACTCATCCCTCTCATCAGGTGTTTCCCCCCAGGCTCTTAAAACAGTAGTTATCAAACCACTGTTAAAAAAAAAAAAAAAAAAAAAAAAAGAACAATTTAGATAAGTCACTACTGCAGAATTACAGGCCAATCTCTAACCTTCCACTCATCAGAAAAATTATTGAAAAAGGTCAGGGTCAGATCAAACCCTATTTCCATCATGGGAGAAGAAGTGGAGGTCGTTGAGGAATATAAATACCTCTGTGTTCATCGAAACAACAAACTGGACTGGAGACTCAACAGTGAAGCCTCAAGAAAGGACAAAGCAAGAAGTACTCTTGAGGAAGCTAAGATCCTTCAAGGTTTGCAGCAAGATGTTGCAGATCTTCAATAAGTCTGTTGTTGAGAGTGTCATCTCCTCTGCCATCATCTGTTGGGGCAGCAGCATCAGAGCCAGGGACCTAAAAAGGCTCCACAACCTGATAAAGAAGACTGGTACTGTTCTGGGGATGACTGTGGAACTTCTGGAGTTGATGATGCAAAAAAAGGATTTTGCATAAAATCAAGAAAATTATGGACCCTTGACATCCTCTTCATGATACTGTCATTGGAAAACAGAGTCTCTTCAGTCAAAGGCTTCTTCAGTTTGGTTGTAAAACAGACCGCTACAGGAGATCTTTCCTGCCACAGCCATCACCATCTATAATAACTCCTTAACTAAATGAGTTACATCAACATTTAATTCCCCTTGGGGATAAATAAAGTATTTTTGAATTTGAATTTGAAGAATGTGCCACCTGTAATCTGACTATCTGTGCTACCTCATCAGATTGTCATACCATAGAGCATCTAGATAGCTATGTTTATCTCTCAGTACTACCTTTCGAAACTGCTAGAACACCTGTTGAGGCTTGTGAACGGTGCAGTTACATCTCCACTGCCTGGTAGTTGCCAAGGAGATGAATATAAATGACTTTGCAGTTGGACATTCTTAGTGTTACCGCTTCATGCAGCGCAACCGCCTCTCTGTCACCCCATGATTTACTGCAAGCATCTCCGCTTTGCCGTTCCTGACCACCCTGATTAGAGCATCAGAAACTGCCAGCAGGCTTCAACAGTTTCTGTGAGTTTGTTGAAAAGCAACTGAACACTGTGTGTCACTAGATCATATCATTAACAGGAACAAGGTCCTCCTCATGTTTAACAATTTCTAAAAATAAAAAAAAAAATGCGACTTATACTCCAGTGTCTCATATATATATGTTTTTTTTCTTCTGCATTTTTTGACTTATGCGACTTATACTCCGGAGTGCTGTGTCGTCCAGAAAATACAGTATTTATATTTTGGAATTATTGCAGAGTTGACATTTTTAGCTGTCTTTAGCATCTCAGATTTGAAATTAGCACGGTTAGCAATGCTAACTGTAAACAGATGTCTTGTTCCCTAGAGATTCTGAGACCCCAATAAGGCTACCACTGTTTCCAAATCCAACATGTTCCATGGTAGATGAAGGCTGAAAGCTTGACAGGATTTAACAGAGCAACTTTGCTGTTATACTTTTAGCCTTCCTGTTGTTTGCTGAAGTCTTGTTCTCTCTATAAATGGCAGCCTGAATGAACTGACAGATATCTCAACATGTATGAAGTATTTTCTTAAACAGCATTTTAAATGCCAATTTCTCTGACTTTGTTTTTTTAAACATCTTACTGGTGTTGAAAACAGCCAACTTTGAGTCTTCTTCCCTCAGTAGCAACTTCTACACTTTGGATGTTATGCTTGAGGTAAGTGTGGTTGTGGTAGCAATTAGGTATGGTGCTTTCACTGATGAGGAAAATAGAGAACTTTACAGTTTAGACTGACTGAGCTGAAAATTGACCAGTTCCTTGGTGTATCTTCCCCTAAAACATAAAACAATATCTAAATTTAAAGAGAGTACTTTGGTCATCATAGAAAAATTAACAGAAAAAAGACAAAAACAATACATCCATCAAGTTGATTAAGGGATTATTCATGTATTTCAGTACATGCATAAGTACACTGCCTATGAGTTGTTAGAACCTTTCAAAAAAAAAAAAAAAAAAAAAAAATCTCTTTGTGCAGTTTTGCTTCACAGCTGCTGCTGCTAGTTTTCTAACATGTTAACACACACACACACACACACACACACACACACACACACACACACACCACACTTTATGTATTAGCTGAAGGTAAAAAAAAAAAAAAAACAGGAAAGAAAACAAGTTGAAATATGTGCTTTCATTTGGCAGCCAGGGTCTTACAGCTGCCCGATCTTCTGCAGCAGCAACATCATTCTTCAGTATTGGATTTATCTGAGGGCTGCCACTGCTGAAGGCTCTTAATTGCATCTGTATGTGTGGACATATGTGGCCTGCAGAGACTCCCCTTAAAATAAATCAGAGGAAGTAAAAAGCTAGAAAGATGCTTTCATTTCAAATGAATTGATGTTAGATTTTGGATTTTTAATCTGTCTCAACTTGCCCAGCAGATGCAAAACAAGGAGCAGACAGGGATGAGACGCCCCCGCGGACTCCGACAGGCAACGCCCCATCCTCAGAGTCAGATATTGAAGTTTCCAGCCCGAGCAATGACCATGTGTCTTCTAGCAACAATATTGTCGTTTCGCAAGAGGAGGACGAGAGATTGGCAAAAGAGCTGTCACTCAAAGAGGCCGCCGCCCATGACCTCTCACACCGACCCAAACGACGACGTTTCCACGAAAGCTACAATTTTAACATGAAGTGTCCAACCCCGGGATGCAACTCACTTGGTGAGGATCTAAACGCCACACAGCCATGTTTTCCCCCCCAGATCAAATGTCATACTGCTTTAAATTTACTGCCTTTCATCTGGGAACATCTTCTCATCTTCGTCTTGTTCTCACCCTTCCTCTTTTTCTCCCAGGTCATCTAACAGGAAGACATGAGAGACATTTCTCCATATCAGGCTGCCCGCTGTACCACAACCTCTCTGCTGATGAATGCAAGGTGTGTGTATACACACATACATAGTATGTCTTTCTATCTTCACAAGGACTTTGCATTGACTTCCATTCATGTTTTAGTCATTTCTATAGCCTAACCTTGACCATTACCAGTACAAGCACAAGCCTAGCCTAAACTCTATTCACTCATTAGTCCTAAACCTGACCTATAACCCAAACGCAGCACTACTTCTTATGGGGCTTTGGGCCCCATAAACAGGAGTAGGTCCCCACATAGTATGTGTTAGGAATGTGGTCTTCACAGTGTATGAAATACAAGGACACACATACACACACATCCCTGTACTTCCATCAAACTGAGGACTTTATATTGACTTCCATTCATTTTAGTAACTGCATTTATGCCTAACCCAGACATTTTCCCTAACCATTACTAGTCTATTTCTACCCCTAACCATAAACAAAGCTGAATTCACACCATGCCTCTAAACCTAACAAGTAGCGTACAGTAGAAATGCAAAAAAAAAAAAAAAAAAAAAAAAAAAGTGAGGACCAGGAAAATGTCCTCACTTTCTACAAAGGGCCTCCCTTTGTGAGTAAAAATGGTTTATGTGGTCCTCGTTATGTAGTATATACAAGTACACTAACATACACATGCACTCAGTAAAAGAATCTGGAAGGATTTCAGATGCATTGTGTGGAACTATGACAAAATAGTCACACAAAGCTGGAATAGATGGGCAGTGCTCAAAATGATACATTTACACATGGTTACATATAGTGCCTTGCAAAAGTTTTCACACCCCTGGAACATTAATATTTTATGATACAACCACAAGTCTTGCATTTTCTTTTTTGCGACATTTTAAAAATTTGCTCAAAATTCGGATGACAATCGGATGGAAACATAGTTACAGTTTCTGACTGGCTGATTGAGCTGAAAAATGAGTATTTTCTCTGATACAACCACAAATCTTTACTTTATGTGATCCACAAACAAAATCTGTCAGTCATTTTTATCCCTACTGAGGAAAAGCATCCCCACAGCATGATGCCTTCCCCACCATGAATTTTATTTTAGGAGCTAAAAACGTGCAATACTTTGTGTTACAGAAAATCTCAACACATTGAGGTTTGTGGTTGTAATGTGACAAAATGTAGGAAAATTTAAAGGGGTGGGAATACAGTTGTAAGAGATTATATGTTGATGGTTAAACTGGTCCTCCGGTCTGCCATCACACCATGACTAAGTGTCCAGTGAGTGAATGTGAAAAAAGCAAGAGAAGCAAATAGAAATTGGCATGCTGTAGAAACATGGAGGAGGCTGCTGTTGTGTTGTTGCTACGGGGCTCCAGACAGTGTTGATTTGTTTGACAGGGCAAGGCAACGACACGCGACAAGCAGTCCGAAGAAAGGGCGCTGTCGCACCGGCAGGATGAGAACAGACACGCCACAAGGAACCAGGTAATGTGCTGGAAAGCAAACAGACACAGTTGCGTGTCCCTCCTGACTCTCGCATTGCTTTTGAGGTAGGAACAGCTGAGATCGCACTGCTGGTCATCAGTGTAGCGGGGTCAAAGCGATGACGGGTTACTGCCACTTGGTTCACAGGAAGAGCCATACCTGATGCACCTGTTTACTTGATTTGACAAGGCAGGTCTGTAGTAACCAACAGAGAAAACAAAGTGTTAAATTTGTTTTCCTGGACAGATTTTAGGGCTCAATACAAACGTGTCTGCATGATATGACTAAATGTCTGAAAGGAGATTATGACATTAGAATAAAAAAAGAGAAAATAAACATCACTTGAAACAAGTTCTTTATTTAATTCAAGGACTGTTTTTATTCTCATGATATGAACCTTGAGTAAATTTATTGTTGTATTTAAACAAAAATGTAAAGCTACAATGTTTACTTGTGGATCCCTTTATATAAAACCAATTAGTTGAACATGTTGGCCTAAATATATTGTAATTTTCCTTTTAACCTAAAAGTTATTATTTGTGATACATAAAACTCTTTACTACTTCAAAAGTTGTATATCTATATTATTTTCTAATATCTCTGAGAAATGTTTTGATCCCAACGCTACTATAAACAGCATGAGTTAGAAACTGGAGCTCTTTACAGCACACTATTGGATGAGCATTTCCAAATAGCAGCTGCATAGTCTCCTGCTTTTTTTGTCAGAATCTCTTCTTTTCATCTACTTGGTTCTCCTCATCCTCATTTCCCCTCATCATTTCTGCATTGCCTTCTATTTCAATGCGCTCCGGTTCAGTTTTAAAGGGCTGAACGTTACTTATTGCACAAAAATTACCATTCTGGATGGATGGAGCTAGCGCTGTAGGGCCTAGCATACGTCATCTACCTAGAATGCATTACAGCATAAACATCATGGCGACATCTGTGTGACAATATTGAATTGAAATTTATAAAAATTAAACGGCTCACATTATTTTTGCTGTATTCGTTTTACGTCTGAAATAAATGTTTGTCAGCTAAGGTCTATTGTTACAACTAATCATGGATTCCTTTAAAACAGCCAGCCAACTGTAGTGTTAAAACATTGTTACCTCAGTCAGAGTGACAGATTGCGGTCCTTTAGCTTTAACACCATGACTGTCTATATTCAATCCTAACAAAGGATTAATGGAAGATATTTGCTGTTTTAAAGCCACAACTTCTTGATATACCAGTAATTGACCCATGTCTGTTAGTGATACAACAATTAATCGGTCAAAAATCAAAACTGGACAGCTTCTCTACATCTTCCCACTTGGTCAGAAAATTACCAATCTGATACTTTTATTTTTGTTGTCAATTATGCTGTGTTTTATTAGTATTTCTGGGTCAGATTTTCCAAGTTTCAAGTTGAAAATACAGCAAAAAGATCCCCTGAAGTCAGAATTATGGCTTGGAGAGTCAGAGCATGTTCAGTATCCAATGTCTGGGATGCATATTAAAATGTAGGGTGTGTCCAAATTCAGGGGCTGCATTGTTTTTCTTTTTTCTTTTTTTTTCTGTTTTTGTTTTTCCTGCCCAACACGTTCCCTCTTTCTTTCCCTCTAAACCGACAGGTTTAGAGGGAAAGAAAGAGATGGGAGTAGAGAAGAGAAAGAAACATAGAGATCACACAAGTCAACACCCTTGAAGTCTGCCTCTAGACCTGCGGAAAGAGAAAAAAACAAAACCAAGAATCCACAACAACAAAGGAGACGGTCCAGTCTTCAGATTTATTCCTGCCCTTACCTCGGAGTATGGCCTGTCGCCTAGCAACCATAGTAGCGCTAAACACAAGCTGGTAAAAGCAGATCTCAAAATCTTGCCGGGCTTTTTTAAATTATTTATTTAAACCTTTTTAATAATTAAATCAATAAATTGTTTACAAAAATTATATAAAATACATGAAAATAACAAAAGCCTAACAATAAATCCGGTTTTACCTTTTCATTTTTGTACCGACTGATTTACTGATTTTTTTTTTTTAAATTTTTTTTTTTTTTAATTGTATTTCCCGTTTCATCCGCCATTGTTACAGGAACAAAAATCTCCCCTTTGGCCCGCAATGAATCTTGGGATAGGGTGGGCTGCGAAGGATACACCAGACCAATCCTTCAAAAAAAAAAAAAAAAACACATAATAAGGGCTCAGAAGACCTCTAATTTATTTATTTAATTTATTTGTTCTAATATTTATTTCTCTTAAGGTTGAAGTCTGTCTTGTGGTGCCCAGTTATCATCCAGTTAGCATTAAAGGAGGTCCTACTTCTTTTAAACTGTTTTAGTGGTAGAATTTTGAGTAACTGGTAGAAACAATAAATAAACTATAAGTAAGCACTTTAAGAGCTTCCTAACAGAGCTAGCTAGTGCAGCTAGCTAACAGAGCTGAAGTCAGCATCAGAATTGAAGCTTCTCATTTGCCATTCATGTTTAAAATCTGAACTACTTAATTGAACTCAGAACTGATTAATTATTGACTGGGTAGACATTCTTAAAAAGGATTTATTAAACCGTTACAGTTTTTATTTTAAAAAAACAAATGAGGATTTTCAGTGGTTTCTCTGTGGCGTTAGGGTCACTTTAGATTGACCGGTCAAACATGGACCAGCTGGGCAGCAGCGGGCTGAAACATGTGGGGGAGGGGTGGCGCTGTGTGACTGTAAACCAGAGAAACTGTGGAAGGGACATTTTAACAGTTCTAAAAGCGTGATTTTAAACAAATCAGCCTGAATCAGCTTTTCATTCATACTGTACTAAATGAGCTTATATAGTTTCAAAGAGATGTTGTAAACAGCTTTAAAAATGTCTCATGGTTTCGTCTCAGTTTTGTGTTGACGAGTGTTGCTGGATGTGTTTGCGTCAGGCCCCCACAGAGGGACAGCTGCGCTACAAAGACAAGGTGACAGAGCTGAGGAGGAAGAGGAACTCTGGCCTCAATAAGGAGCAGAAGGAGAAATACACAGTAAGCAGAGGGAGACATCAGAGTGAATCCTTCCTCTCCGTGTTATAAAGTTTCCACTTTTTTATAGTTACTTTTCCTACCTGTTCCCAGGAACACCGACAAAGCCACGGGACGAGCCGGGAGCCGCTGCTGGAGAACATCACCAGCGACTACGACCTCGAGCTGTTCAGGAAAGCGCAGGCACGTGCCTCGGAGGACCTTGTAAGAGAGAAAACTCATCATCACCTCCCACCCTTATACTTTTTCTTTACCTCCTTTTTCTTTGTTCCCCCCCTTCCCTATCCCTACCTTACTTCTCTTCTTCTCTTTTTCAGTCTGCAAACCCTGCTCTGCAGCCACAGCAGGAGTCTCAGATAGATTTGGTAGTTTGGACGATCACTTCATGTCATTCCATGTTCATTGCTGATAGTTCAGATGAGAGGGACTTACCAGATAATAGCTGAAAATGGCATACAGTAATAACCCAGTGAATTCAGATTGATCAAAGGTAGGGCTGGGCAAAATGTCTTAAAAGTAAAAGCTCCCAATTTTTTTCATACCTGATCCGATTTCTGATTTGAATCGTTTTCTTTTCTCAAAAAGAAATCTCAAATGACAGAAAATATTTAAAATATTGGCTTTTATTTTAAATCATCCCTTCTATGAGTTGTATGACAGACTATTAGGGCCAGGGTACAAAAATTGTCGTTTAATGACAAGGATAAAATCATAATATTAGCAGAATAAAGACACAATTTTCCAAGAAGAATGTCTTAAAATTGTGTGAAAGTGTCATTTTAATCCAAAAAGCTTTCTATAGTTATCGAGATCTAACGTGAGAAGCTCAGTCTGTTTGGTTCTTCGTTTGTGTCCAAATAAATAGAAACTGTAAAACACGCTTGTCAAACAAGACGGTTGCCCCGCGAGTGCTGACATCACTCTGGACTATGGAAACCAAGGAGTGCATTGGTGGGGAAAAAAAAATCCAGATTTTCCAAAAATAAATCTTCAAAAAAACAAAAATTTGATTAATCGTTTAAAATCGATTTATCGCCCAGCCCTAATCAAAGGTGTTTTTTTTTCTTCAGTTTTTCAGTCCAGATGACTTTCATCTGTCCATGTGAAGTTTATCGCATTATTTGTTCATCCAGTTTTTTCTTCCTGCACCTCTTAATTTTCTTGGCTGGTTTCCTCCACTGAGGTGGTTCCTGACAGCCATCTTTGTCTCATCTCAGCCTCTTCCCTTTAATAATTGAATCTTGTGTTCCTGCCTCCCCCACCCCCGTCTCCTCTCCGCCACTTTCTGTCCCACGTCTCCCCCCGTCCGTCCTGACCCGGCTATACAGGAGAAGCTCCGTCTGACCGGCCAGGTGTCGGAGGGCAGCAACATGATCAAGACCATCGTGTTCGGCCGTTTTGAGCTGGACACCTGGTACCACTCGCCGTACCCCGAGGAGTACGCCCGCCTGGGGAGGCTCTACATGTGCGAGTTCTGCCTCAAGTATATGAAGAGTCAGACCATTCTGCGCAGGCACATGGTAGGGTCCCTGGTGTTGAATATTTGAGTTTAAACCTGTTGGATCCAGTGTTTTAGTAGTTTGGGAAGATGTTACGTGAATTTGTTTTCTCTGTTCAAGGCCAAGTGTGTGTGGAAGCATCCACCAGGAGATGAGATCTACAGGAAGGGGAACATCTCTGTCTTTGAGGTGGACGGAAAGAAAAACAAGGTAAACTCGACATCTTTAATCCTTTTCTCTATTGTCTCGTTTTCAATCAAAATCAGTCGGTTTCATCAATCCGTTGCGTTCTTTCCACTCCTAGATTTACTGTCAGAACTTGTGTCTGCTAGCAAAACTCTTCCTGGACCACAAGACGCTGTATTATGACGTGGAACCGTTCCTCTTCTACGTCATGACAGAAGCCGACAACACAGGATGCCACCTAGTTGGGTACTTCTCCAAGGTAACACAGGAGCCAGCTTCAGAATCCTTCTGCTCTCTCGCTTTTTAGAAACTGGGTTGCATGAGGTTACCCTGCAAAGCAATACCCAGAATCCCTGGTGATAATGTAAGCTTATGAATGGAACTTTTAAAGCACCCAGAACTTTAGAAGAGTTCACACTGTCAGATATGTTTGCCACACCAGTGCTGATGATCAGTTTTCCTGTCCTTCCACAGGAGAAGAACTCCTTCTTGAACTACAACGTGTCCTGCATCCTCACGATGCCGCAGTATATGAGGCAAGGCTACGGAAAGATGCTCATTGACTTCAGTGAGTGAAAACGCTCATCGTGCTCATCTAGGTTTTACTCTCCGCTCCCATTCACTGATAAATCTGACCTCATTTCGGAGGGTGCCTCTCAGAAAACGTTCTACAAAAATGTCGTGTGTATTTCATGGTCTGTACTAAGATCTGCACAGAGAATTCAATTAAAAATAAAATCAACATTCTCTCCTGTCCAAAAAAGGCTACCTGTTGTCCAAGGTGGAGGAGAAGGTGGGCTCACCTGAGCGCCCCCTGTCGGACCTGGGTCTGATCAGCTACAGAAGTTACTGGAAAGATGTTCTGCTGCGGTACCTGAACAGTTTTCAGGGGAAGGAGATCTCCATCAAAGGTTGGAATGTGCTTGGAGAGAAAGACTAAATCTAGATTTTCAACGAGTGCTGTACAATTTTTCTCACCATGGATTCAGACCTATGAGTGAAAACTAGGGGTGCACCGATTGCAGCTTTCTGGCCGATCACCGATCTTTGAAAAACATGACTGGCCGATACCGACTTTTTTTATTATTATTATTATTATTATTATCATTATTTTTTGTCTGAAAAGTTGCTAAATACAGCAATAAAGTTGCTAAGTTGGCAACATGAGGCGACTGTTAACCGCACATGTGCAAACGTGACCTTTTGGGCAGGTCTGTCAGCCCTCCCTCTCTAACAGCAGAGCAGAAGGGGACAGTGGCTGATTTACAGTCGTTTGCAGAGGTAGATAAGATCGGCGGATAAAATCAGTTTCTGATGTAAGTATCGGCCGATCTCCAATTAAGAAATTAGGGGCGGGTTATCAGCCAGTCGATTTATCAGTGCACTCTTATGTAAAAACCCACATATTTAAAGCCTGCAGCCTATTTCATTCTCACCCAAGCTTTCTGTGGCATCTTAAAAAGGGTTGAAGTTTTACATTTCTTTTTCTCACTTCTTTCAACTTTTTATTTATTTGAGAAATTCTTTAGAAACACTCATTTGTTCCATGTTTCACTTGTGATTCAGCATATTAGACATTAATATACTTTAACTATAAAGCCATTGCTGTAGAAGAGAAAACAGAATCTGTTGAAAGAGATTAAAAGCCTTTTGGAAAAATCTTCTCCCAGAACTGACCTGTTATAGTTTCTTTAAGAAAGTCAGATCAAAGTGTTTGTCATTTCCAACCTCCAAAGTAGATATTTATCAAGGCTTAAAATCGGGGATTTCAGTGGTTTAATAAAATCCATCATGAATAGCCATTAATAAACTTTTTGTATAATGTATTTAAAAGCCTTGAAATGATATTTCCTGGAAGGGGAAAAGCACTGAGGTCACATTCTAGAGCTAAAATAGTTAGCAAGATATCTCCAGTAGTATTTTCTGACATTCAGCTGCTCTCTCTGATATTCCGAAGCCATATTGGTGCCAGTAATGGTGAATAGAAGTCTACTGAAGTTAGGTGTCACCGTGGTTTTCTTCGACATCACTCTAAACTCCTTTAACTCCTCCCTCATCGTTGCAGAGATTAGCCAAGAGACGGCAGTAAACCCGGTGGATATCGTCAGCACACTGCAGTCCCTTCAGATGCTCAAATACTGGAAAGGAAAGCACTTGGTTTTAAAGAGACAGGTGAAGAACATGGATGGTTTTTAATAATGTTCTCCTTAATTTCCCGTTTATTTGCCCATCCAGTCACTAATTAATCATCTTTTGGTTTTGTTTTTTTTTGTTTGTTTGTTTTGTTTTTTTTTTTGTTCCTGAAGGACCTCATTGATGACTGGAAGGCAAAGGAGACCAAACGTGGTAATGGAAAGACCATTGACCCCACAGCCTTAAAATGGACCCCGCCTAAAGGGACATAGAGGAGCTTCCTTCCTTCTCCAAACACCCACGTATTCGCAGATCCTCCTCCGTACACTGGCATGCTCACTGACCCTGAGCCCAAATCCTCACAGCTGCAGCACAGTCTGAATACATCTGAATACAGTTCACCATTTCTTTGGGTTCAAACAGTGTCTGTGTTGACTTTAGTCAAACAAATATGCCACTATCTGGATTTTAAAAGTTTTTAAATGATTTTCATTCCTGGGGTTCACATTGTAAATACAATATATTAAAAGGAACAGTAGGGACGATGAGGACCAGGTTGGACCTGGATGTCTACTCTTTTAGAATGGCTTGACTGGACTGCATGCTGACATGGAAAAAAAAAAGTTATACTTGGACTAGGCCATTACATTTATTGGTTAGTTAATGGGAATTTTTTTATGATAAAAATACATTTACTAAGATATAAATTGTGATATTTACTGTATATCTGAAGAACAACTCTAGTGGTGTTCCTTTATATTAACTAATTTATGCAAACAAACTTGACCTCCAAGCGTCCATACAGGGTCGATAAACTTTTACATTTTATTTGTTCTAAAAAATTTGTTCGAGGTTGGCAGCACAGTTACGTGTATATGAGTTGTTTTTTTAATCTATAATTTCTATTTAGATTTGACTGTCCTCCTTTCGGGGCCAAATCCACAGTGTCTTGCAAAGTATTCACACCTGCTGACTTTGACACATTTTACACTGTTACAAGAAGAAACATCAATGAGACCTCCTTAGTTTCAAGTCTTCTGCAGCCTGTAACCGGTTTTCTTGGCCTGTACTCAGCTCCAGTCATCTTCCCATCAACTCTTACCAGCTTTCCTGTCTGTGCTGAAGAAAAGCAGTTCTACAGCATGATGCTGCCACCACATTTCATCATGGAAACGACACACTTAGGGTGACGTGCCAATAAAAATGCTTTAAGGTTTCTGGTTGTAATGTCACCAAATGTGGAAAAAAGTGAATGAATACTTTTTGCAAGGCACTATGAAGTCTTTGCATGCGGTATGGCTGAATCAGCAAGGAACGACTTGCAGTAAAGAGTTTAGTTCAGGCTTAGATCTCAGTGGCCCCGTGTGTTCTCTGAAAAGTGAAAATAATAGAGCACTGCTCACCTACCTCCTCCCAGTCACTTAATTAGTAACGGGCACCAGGCATGCCCTCTAATCCAATCTGTGACAGGCAGCATCGAACTGGAGCTGGATCTCGTTCTGTTGTGGAGATAATACACAGGTCAGCAACACATTGACCTATGTGAACATGTCCTGGCTGATACAAACCAGCTGGCCTGGCTGTGAATTAGAAGGACACACCCCTAAAATTTATGGTTTGTAAGAATAAGAGCCCTGGATAAACGGACTTTTAAAATGTGAGTCTTAAAAACTGTTTAGAATTAAAATATTTACTACTTATCTTTCAAATGTATGGAGTAACTCATTTAAACAATGTTTACGACTTGAATCAGATGATTTCTCAGAAGTTGATGTAAAATCTGCTACTTTTTACTAATTACTATGTGTACAAATAACTTCCACCCTTATGGTATTCATGGAACAAGTGAGGGGAGTAAACAATCACTTCCTACCAATCTGCATCTGAAGTCAACATTTTGAATCGCATTGAATATAGAAAAAGAAAAATCAGTTTAGAAAGATTTTAATATTTGAATTTCATAACGGGTCAGTATGGTCTCAGCAGCGATTGCTTAACCCTTCTGATAACATAAAAGAAATGGCATCAAAAATGTCTGTTTGAACCCAAAGCAAATAACTTCGTTGACTTTTCTTCCTTGCAACAAACACGTCTTGTGTCTTACGTTTAATCTCTCTCTGCAGTCAGTTTGCCAGGAAACTATAGCTGCCACTGGCCATGGTTAGACTGTACGGTACTATCAGACAGAAATTTACCTGGACGTAGTTGTGTGATCACCTCTTGCCTGTTTTTACTCTTTTTGTATCACTTGTGCTGTTTGGAGTGTCCGAGACTACATGTTTGTTCTGTATCCTTTACCTTTTAAAGTTCTCAGTTCAGTTTTATACTTTTTCTACCTCTGAGGTGTTACTGCTGTTTAACAGTTCAAACAACTATTGTACTGTGACTTCCTTTTTACCATATGTTGATAATTTTTTAGTTGTTTGCCCACTTGGTGTTTTCCTTCTTTTAATTGGAATAATCCTATTATTTACATTTTTCTCATGTGGTATTTATATTCTTAAAAAATGTATGTTAACTGTAGAGCGTAAAGGGATGTTTATTTAGCTGGACTGACTTTCTTGTAAATATATTTATGTAGGATCTATATGTAGAGCCGAATGTTGAAAGTTCTTAAAAAGAGGGAGAATTTCAGGTCATCCAATCCACCAAACAGTAACTTAATTTTTTTTTACATTTCAGAGGCTTATTGCCTACTATAAGTGACGAGACTAAGTCAAAATGTGTCACTTTTACACATTGTCTCTACTTGTTACAGCTAAAAAAGGATGAACAGTTTTTTTTACATTTAAATGAGCATGATTGGCTGTCCACACTGACTGACCGAAATTGTTTTTGTTTTATTAACATATATATATATATCAGTAATAAATCTAATTCTATTTATGTGATAGTCAAGATCTGTTAAATGCACAGTTTGTTATTTTTAAGAATATGCTGTAAGATAACCTGAAGCCTGCTACCATTTTGTTAGATTAGCACAAAGACTGAGGCATTAGCTCGCTAGGTTGTTGCTTCTTATCCTCCTGTAATCAAACAGTTTAAAAAAAAAAAAAAAGTAGTACATATTTATGGGACTCACATGGGTTCTTGTTAAGAACAAAGTCAAGTATCTAATTTCTTTTTGTTTTTAGTCTTGGAAATAAGATAAACAAACTGCGTAGTTCAGCTTAGCTTTGTACTTAGCTACCCAACTGCTTGCTTTGCTTTGCACTTTTTTTTTTTTGCTTTACAGCTATCCTTAGCTTCTTTCTGGGCAAAGTAGAATCACTATCGCATACCTTGATACTTAGTTAAGCTAACTGACTGCTGTCTTAGCTTTGTATAGCAAACCAGTCTGAGTGGTTGCTTAGCATAGCTTTGTACTTAGTTTAGCTGAGCAATTCTGAATGGTAGTTTTGTAATTTCTAAGCTAAGAGACTGTCATCTTAGCTTCATTTTCCATTTACCTAAGCAAACTGAGCTTTTTACTTAGCTAAGCTTACTGACTGATATCTTAGCTTAGCTTTGTATTTAAGCAATCTGAGTGATAGCTTTGCATAGCTTTGTACTTAACTAAGCTAACTGCTGTCTTAGCTTAGTGTTGTATTTAGCTAAGTAATCTGTGTGATAGCTTTGTATAGTTTTTAATTTAGGCAAGCTAACAGACTGTTGTCTTAGCTTACCTTTGTCTTTAGCTGCTAAGCTAACTGAGTGGTTGCTTAGTGTAGGATTAGTATTTAGCTAAGATTAGAGACTGCTGCATTCGCTTAGCTTTTATTTGGCTTAGCCTGAGTGGTTACTAACTTAGATTTGTATTTAGCCAGCTTTATACTGCTAACTTAGCTTAGCTTTGTAACTGGCTTATAAGTGAATGCTATCTTAGCTTTTAGTTTTATAAGTAACCCAGTTACTTGCTTGACACAAGATAAGTGGCTTGTGATGAAATTCAAATCTCAACATCATTTGGTCACAACACTGTCACCCCCTGCAAATTTCTCTTTTGTTTTGGAGCTTCAATCTTGTAGTTGCAGACAATTTTTTTTTTAATTCTGCCAGACTGCAGTTTAGTTATACATTTGTTTTGGTATGGTGTAATATATTTTTTCTGTAAAAATATGTTAAGTTGAAGATGTTCTCATTGTTTCTTTATTTCTTCTGTTCGTGCATCTGCAGAAACAGGCCAATCTTAACATGTTTTTAGTTAAGTTCAAAGTGTAAGGATTATTTTTTGTGCCAACCAACAGAGGCATTTTGACACAAAGGCATTGTGCACTTAATTGGTTTAAGGTTGTCAAAGAACAAAAGTCTATCCAAGGACACACTTCAGATAACTGTTTAATACTTGATTGTGACTCTGGAATGCTCTTCTTTTACACTAAACCATGGCCTAAACCTTTTTTCTATTTCTAAAACTTGGGAGGATGGTTACCTTGTTTTTAACACATAAGAAATACATCTTATTTTATCTTGGGCAGAAAAAATCTAATCTTGTCAGAAAATAGACTTGCAATAAGCTTCTTATTGGCCAGAGGTGTTCCAAATCACAAGATACCTTGTCAAAAATAGCCTCTGTGTTGAGTGTAGCAGTCCATTGTAAATGGTAAGATGTCCAAACATGGTGTCTTTTTGTCTGCCTGGAGGTCACCATACCCATTTTATTTCTTTTGTATTATTTTTATCCTATTGGGTTTTTGTTTTGTTGTTTTTTGTTTTGTTTTTTTTGTATTATTTCCAAGTTTTTTTTTATGTTTTTTTTTTGTTGTTGTTGCTGCTGTTTTTTGTGCCAATGGCAGCAATAGATGGACAGCTTCCAAACATGTTACAGGTCTTCACCTTCCTAAATAAATATACATATAATCTGTCTCTAAGTAAACTTTCCATCAGCTTCCATCAGTCAACAGCAAGCTGTCGTATACTGCTACCTAATAAACCACTCAGTAAGCAGCAACACAGAAAAGTAGCAAGAAGTGGCATCGGTATGTAGCTCGGTTGTGCTTTTGCACTTGCTTCACCCCCTTCCCCACCTCTAATAAATGCAATCAGTAAAACAGATGGTCTGATGTGTTTGTGTGACAGACATCTCACTATGTGATATCTCACTTTGCAACAGGATCAAGCTAAAGAAGGTTAACACTAAGAAGTTACTTATGCTGGTACACACAGGGAAATCAAAAATTTTCCATCATTTACAGAAGTAGAAAGTCATGTAATTAAACAAAAACTTTTTTTCACCAATGGAGTTTGGTACAATTTTTGTTGTTTCAAAAATGCCTTGAAACAAAACCATCCTTGAATTTGTGATGTGTAATGCTTGGAATGCAAGAAAACGTCAAATGAGCAGAGCAGTGACTATACCCTTTAAACCTTTTTTTCCATTTTGTAACATAACCATTAACTTCAGGGAACAGCAGACCCCCGTTTATTCATGGTTCAGTATTTATGGAGTTACATGTTTGCAGATTTTTCTGTGGAACATAACTCCAAATAAGTCTTGGAAATTTTGCCTATTCGTGCATCTTTCACCAGCTTGTCTACTAAATATTCAAAAGTAAAATTCAAGCTGGGGAGAGAAAAATACCTAGGTGCATTGCTACTTGACACACTACTGGCTGGCGTTTGCAAAGCAGCCAATCCAGGAGTTCTGTAGCAGGGACAGGAAAAGTGGTTCCACTTGATGGGAAGATTATTAAAACTAAGTACAGGGAAATCCTGGAAGAAATCCTGTTAGAGGACTGTTAAAAGATCTGACTCATGGACAGAGGTTCATATTCCCGTGAGAAAGCACCCCTAAACATACAGCCAGAACTGGAATGGAAACAGATTAGATCATAGAATATTCACCTACTAGGATGGCCTAGTCAAAGTCCAGACTTAAATCCAAACTAGAATCAGTGGCAAAACTTGGAAAATGTATCTTCACTTATATTTTACAACCAATCTAAATAACCTGGAGCTATTAGAAGAACCTGTAAAAATGTTCAGTCTCTAGAAATGCTAGACTGCTTGAGACACGCCCAAAAAACCTGCGGCTGTAATCACAACGAAATGTGGATGGACAGTATCGACTCAGTGGGGCTCGATACAAATGCTCGCTACACTTTTCACATTTTTATTAGTAAAACGTTTTTTAAATAACATCATTTTACCCAGACGGACTGATAAAACGGATGGTCCTGGGTGTACACCGCCTCTTGCCCAACAACCACTGGAGATAGACATTAGCACCCCCACACAACCCTGCAATAATGAAGGATAGACAATAGATTGGTGTATCATTTTCCTTCCACTTTAGAGATATGCATTACTTTGTGTTTGTTGATCACATAAAATTAAAAGTAGCTTTGTTAGTGGTTTTATCAAAATATGAAAAAGTTGTAACTGCTGGATCTGATAGTTCTGCAGCTTAAGCCTGGCCATTTTCCACCGTATTTGATCAGAGAAGTATGAACAAGAAACCATGTGGACAAAACCAAGTTTTATTAATTAATCTGCAATAATATAGTGTATTATGCTATGAAACAATTAGAACTTGTTTTTAAATACAAAACAATGTATTTCCAGGAGCCAACCAAAATTTTAAAACTGCCACGGTGTTGCAACTTTTCACTTCAATAACATTGTTCATAATGTGGGAAATCACAAACAGATGGCAGATATGTCAGATTTTTAAAAGTATTACTGAATAAACAGTATTTAAACACAAATAAATAAAATATCAACAACAATATACAGCAGATGACAAATTTATGGCAATATTGTGATGAATTTGCAAAATCTTGCATTTATTCGTGTTTACTGCTGCAGGTGTCTCTTGATGTTCATCACTGTGTCTTGTTGATTTGCAGAGGTACTGAATGGAAAGCATCAGTAAAGTGAAGCTTTCATGATTTTTTTTGTCTTCTTTTGTGTTTTTTTTTTTTTCTTTTTTTTTGTTGTCATCTTCAGAAAGAGTCGGGTTTCCACTCTTCGTCATTGTCTGGAAAAAAGCAGAGTGATGATCTTAAACTCAACCCTGAAAAATGTTTACAGGAGGAACACGAGAAGAAGATTTTTAGTCACGACACAGTGAGTCCACATTACCTTCTCCTAAACTTCTCCTGCCCATGAGTCCAACAAACATATCGCCTTTATTGTTATTTCCTAGTTAAAAATAAGTTTCAAAAAGGAAAAGGTGAGAGGATAATGTCACAGGTTTTCAAAGACATCAGTGCAGCTAAGATGTGATTCTACTCACGTTTCCTGCCCAGTCTTGGTAACACACCTGAGATAAAATATAAAAGATATGTTAAAAAAAAAAAGAGGGCAGGCATAGATGTTTAATGTATTGCATTTGTAATCTTGTTTGATTGTTTTACCCGGGCTTCTTCCCATCAGACCATGGAACTGCTGTGCTTTGGACCTCTTGATCAGATCTGCCAGCTGGATGGTTAATCCTCTCTCTGCTGGGTAACCCTAGTCACAAGATAGTTGTAAATCCTCTAAACAGCAAAAATGTCTTCCAAACTATCTTAAGCAAAATAATTTGTTGGTTCTATTTGGACCTCCTCCTGCACTATAAAATAATATCTGAAAGCTTTAAACTCTAGCTATCAAAAATATTCATTGTCAACCTAATATTAACTGCAGTTTATTTCTAACAATTTTTTTTATTTAGTTAGTCATTTAACTGAAGATGTTCAGCCAGGCCTGCAGCTGTTCTCATTCAGCGTGTGCCGTGAACTTGTATCTATCTCAACGACTTTAGCCTGACCTGTAATGCTAAAGTCAGACTTGCTACCTGATGATGAGCTCAGATGATCTTCTTAACCCTCAGGCAGTCGTTGCCAAGGAACAGCACATCTTAGCTGTTGAAAATGCCACCTTGGTAAAAACGAAGACTTACAACATCTTTTACTATTTTATTTACGTTTTATGCTTTTATCAGAGAGTGATTCACATTTTTTTTTTTGTTGTTTCTTTGTAACAAACCAGATGAGTAAAATGGTACTGACAATTTATCAGAATTTAACTGGTTTAGCTGGGCAAGTATATCATAAAATTTGTTGGAATTTAACTGATTTATGCATTTTTTTTTTTTTCAGTTAAATTTACAATTTCTACTCTGAAATACTGAATAAAATCTACCCAAATAAAATGTAGGAAAACTGTTGAACTATTTTTTGAGTTAAAATCTAACAGTTTGTTTTATTACTGTAGAGAACCACTGACACAAAAATAAATACTCATGCAAAGCTTCCATTGTGACTATGCAGCAACCTCTTCTCTTTATGAATTTCAAAAACGGAATTTTGAAATATGGAAAACGACCACTACACTTTGTCAGCTTATCACCATAAACAAAGTTAAAACGTGTGCTGTCAGTTGTTGTTGAGCTGAATTGTAGTCTGCATTTTGACAAAACCTTTTGGATAAAACAGGCTGAATTCTCTACAAGTGAGAAAAAGAAAAATATGTTTGCTTTGTTAAATTGGTTACATGCTGAATCATGTCCCTGTTAAAGATACACTGAACTGGTAATTACTGATTCTAAACAGCTTGGTGTGTGTTGATTTTAAAACAAAGTCAATACTTCAGGTTTTTTATATTATTTTTTTTTTCTTGCATTCAAAGTTTTGTTAAAGATTTTTTTTTTTTTTTTTTTTTGTTTAGTCAGGTTTACATTGAATTAGTACAAGTCAAAACCAGAACTAGAATATCTATCTATCTATCTATCTATCTATCTATCTATCTATCTATCTATCGTCTCCTATAAGCAGAGCCCCACCCTAATCTTAACAGACTTATTGTTAGAAGCTTACAGCCTATTGCAGTTTCACATTTACCGTTTTCATACTTCACTTATTTACTTCTGTATTTATGTGAAGAATCTCCTTTACTTTAGTATCCGCTTTGTCCCGATTCATTAAGTTTACATATTCTGGTGGAGCTCTCTAGTGCTGAAATTTAAGGTGCGTTCATAATTTTTTAAACGATTACAGTAAAACTTGGATCTACGATAGCATTATTATTATTTATGTATTTAATTCTCCCCCTTTTCAACTTAATTCGCTCACAGGTCCATGCAACGGGTGCATGTTCTTAATTCGTGCTGAAACTCAGACCAAAGTCCACAAATTCTCCCCTTTTTTCCTTACCTGCCAGTCGTCCACCGTCCACATCTGTCCCTCCTCGTCCTCCCCGGACAGCGGGGCCCCCAGCGCGCTGATGGTCTGCACCAACGCGACCAGCAGCAGCACCGCCGCGAACTTCACACTCTCCATCATCTGCGATCAAAGCGGCAGCAAGTGGTGACAGAAGCCCCGCTGCTTCGGACGCATACAGCGGCAAACTGATCTCAACTGCGCAAAACACTCACCTGTTGTTATTTGTTTTGTTTTTATTTTATTTTATTCTCTTTCTTCATCTCTCTTAAGTTTCATGTGGAGTGAGAGTCTCTGCTTGTTCTTATAAACTCCTGATCGCCCCCCCCGTCTGAGTCATGCAGCGCTGACAGGAGGGATGGTGTCTCTCTGTACCTGGTGAATGACACACGCTTTGACTCAGTTGAATGAACTACGCTGAGGTGCAAATTTAATATGTCACAAAAAAAACCAAAAAAAAAAAAAAAAAACATCGCTATTGGAAGTGACGAGGGTGTATTTTTACTTTCAGGTCTGTCTTCAACCACAATAACCAAATACTGTGTTGATGTGTGTTTATGTCCCCTAAATCTACAATCCCATCTTCAGGTTGAGGTGTATGTTTCTCATTCATCACGTGATTGATACAATAACCTGATTTATTCCCTCTTTAAATGATCTGTGTCACAACCAATGTTGACGAAATTTTACCTTTCCCCAAACCAGCATGTTATACAGCTGATAACCAGTGCCTTCCAACAGTATTCATACTATTGTTCACATTTTATCATGTCACAACCAAAACCTCCAATGTATATTGGGGGATTTTATGTAATAGACAACACAAAGTAGTGTATTTTTGTGAAGAGGAAGGAAAATGATTCAGAAAATGATTAACATTCAGTACTTCGTAAAACCATATATTCACTGCAAATACAGATGCGAGTCTTTTCGGGTATCTCTGCGATCTTTGTACATTTCATCTGACATTTCCACCCATTCTTCTTTGTGAAATTGCTCAAGCTCAGTCAGATTGGATGGAGAGATTCAGTTTTCAAATCTTGCCACAGATTCCCAATTAGATTTACGTATGAACTTTAACTAGGCCATTCTAACACAAATTATGCTTTCATTTACAGTAAACATTTCTTTTGTAGCTCTGGCTGCAAGTTTAGTGCCGTTGTCATACTGGAAGGTGAACATCAAGTTTTGGGAGAATTTGTTCTCAGTGTCTCCTGTCTGGCAGTGTGGCACTCAGAATTGTTGTCCGAGTGCCAAGATATGTACATATAAACTTTATTAGAAATTACTTTGGGTTTATTTCAAATGTAATGGACACAGATGGAAAAGAAAGGAGAAAGATGGGGAAAATGATTAAAGGGAAAGAAAGAGGTAAGAGTAGAGGAGAAAAATAAGGATAAAGAGAATACAGGATAACACACTAGAAGTCTGCTTCTACACCTGCAGAAAGAGAGAAAAACACCCCAGGCTTAAGTCTAATAATAAAATAACAGCATAACATGCATAAAATAAGTGAGAGCTCACTGGTGGTGGGGGGTACCAGATGAAACTCTGCTTAGGGCCTCATTAGTGTACACAGATGTTTCACACCAGGCCATTTTGGACAGCACGAGCACCTGTCCTGTCAACATCCTCCAACCCGCTTCTCCAGAGTTCCTATGATCCTCTTGGCTGCTACTCTGTTTAATGCTCTTCTTGTTGCCTTGTCAGTTTAAGTGGTCGGCCATGTCTGGGTAGGTGTGCAGGTGTTCCATACATTCCCTATTTTGATGAATTGAACAGAGAGGTTCAGAGCTTTGGACCTAATCCTGCTTTAAACTTCTTCACAACATTCTCCCTGGATTGTCTGCTGTGTTCCTTCCTTCCTGAAGGTAGCTGGCTGGAGTGGATTTTAATTTAGGGTATCAGAGTCAAAGAGGGCTGAACTGAAACTTGTCACTTAACATTTGAAGATCATGAAACATTTTATTTCCATTTCAAAATGATCCATTCAGTGTTGACATTTCGCATAAGATCCTAATAAACTGAACTGAAGTTTCTTCTTGTAACTTTATCAAATGTGAAAGCATTAAAGGGGCATTAATGCTGTTGTTCACCGAGCTTCCCTTCACCTCCGCAGACCCACACCAGAGAGCAGGAAAAAAAAATTGATGGCAGTAGCAGGTGAAAACTTACAATGAGCTTGAAATGCCTTGCAATGTCTTCTGAAGGACAGAATTTGTAGGTTGTAACAGTGGGATTTCTTTTTCTATGACCTTGCATGATTGGACAGCTCTGAAGGTTGTTTGTACCACATCACGACTTTTCTGACTGTACCTCCAAACCAGCAGCTCCTCACCTGAAAAGGACCGACATGCTGATGTAAAGCTGTTGCACAGGCTGCTGATTTTCACAGAAAAGTATTACTTCTACATCTTTACAAGAAGCTGAATTGTTACAAAATGAATATTCCCTAAATTTTTCCTTGTCCAGGCGATGTTACCGGCTGTTGATAAATTACTGTCCTTTGTGTTGACCAGCATGCAATTTAAAGCATCCACTTCTGACTTCCTCCATTGTCCTTTAAAAAGCAAGACACTTCACCCACCATCCATGCGTGTGGTGGTCAGAGGGCCTGGTGGCGCCGGTGCGTAGCAGCCTCGCTTCCGTCAGTCTCCCCCGGGTCAGCTCTGGCTACAATGCAGCTCACCACCACCATTGTGTGAATGGGTGAATGACTGAATGTAGTGCGAAGCACTTTGGGGTCCTCTGGACTAGATAAAGTGCAGGCCATTTACCTTTTAGAGGTCATTTATGGCTTTTGACTGCTTTGCTGAAAAATGCTATCCCTGCCCATGTTCACTGACAGATTAAACAGCTCTGTGAGATGTTGAATTATCATTTTATAACCTAACAGTGCTTGGTCTTTATGATGTTGTTTCACTAATGTTTTTTAAAAAAAAAAAACAAAACAAAAAAACAACAACCTCTGAGGCCTTTGCAGAATACCGGGATTCATACTGAGATTAAATTAGGCATGATTACTCTGTGAACTGGTTAGGTTGGTTGAACTGAATTTTATCTGTCACAATTTTCTCATTGCTGTTTGGTAAACCTATTAGAATTATACATCATTTATCATGTTGGTCTAGCGATCATGTCAACATTTGTGGAGATCCACTTCCAGTCCTTCATTGTATCTGCTTGCCTTTGAACAAAATCATGAAATCATTCTCTGATGTTACATCTTAGTATGCTTTAGCTCACCACAGGCTTTAACCTGCCTTCATCACAACCGTGATCATATATGGAAGCCTGGGTGAAATGAAACAAAATAAATAAAAAATAAAATCATAAAATAACTTGATGAATGAAAGGAAAGACTGAAAAATAAATTGGGTTGTGAATGACTTTTCTCTTCTTTTACATTTCCTATTCCAACTTTTCCTCAGCATGGCACAGTTTAAAAATATTTCTTTTTTTTTTTTTTTTTTTACACCATAGATGTTTCCATGTTGCAGTATCTTTTTTCTTAGTCAACAATCTGTAAATCTTGCACACTAAAGACTTGATCATGTCTTCATGTTAGAATTCAGCATCAGCCTCACTAACTCTTGACCTTTAAGATCGTAGAGCGGTTTTCTGAGCCTCTCCAACAGGCTCTGTTCCTCCCACTGGACCGGTTCACTGAGTGGGATGAACGAAACCCTAAGCTTTGCAAGAAAACAGATATGCAAGATAGCTGAAGAGGATAATTCACACTCCTGGGTCAAACACATATCTTTGTTAATACCTCACTCAGAAAAGTAAGAGCCCTTGCATGCATATGTCAGGCAGATAATGATGAGTTCAGCAGGCTCCTCTTAATCATTAATCTCTAAAATAATCTTCATGATACAAGTCTGGTTAATGTTTGTTTGTATTCATAAAATGTAATCTTTGAAGATAAAGCCAATGAACAAATTTGTACATGCACAACATCTGATATTATATTTACAGCATATGTAGCTGTAAGTTGCTTGTTTTTTGTTACGATGAAGGCAATCAAAAGATGCTAACAAGACACTCAAGCAAAAAATTAATCACTGTGAATGAAAAACCAAACAAGACTCTCTTATGAGGCAAAGCATATTTATTTATATACCTTCATTCATACACAAAGCAACTGAAAATGCAAATATCTCCTACTTTTTTCTTAAAGAGGCAACAAGTTCTATAAAAGTTAAAAATGTATTAAAAATTGGGCATTTCATAAAGAAGCAGTTGGTAAAATACAAATTTTATAGTAATAGCTGGAAGCTGGTCAAATAAAGCAATTAAGAGATAAAATAAGTCCTTTACTTTCATTGAAAATAATGTTTTCAGTCCCTGATTTAGCCAGCAGTTTCTGCTAAGGTTGTCCCTATCTGTATTTTTGTCCCTGGTTAATTACAATCAATGCCATGTATGTGTTCAAAAACACAACAGAGTGTTGTAGGATAATAAACTCGCAACTAACTTCCCACTGACATTCCACACTCCAGAGTATTTGTATCAGAAAAACAGCCTCATGTTTCTAAAGGTACAGTATGTCTGACTCAACACATAGCTACAGTCTCTAGTTAACTCATGTTTTGCTAACACTACTGCTAGCGCTTTCACCTGAAACAGTCTTATGAATTATTAGGCTAATGCTAGCTATTTGCTTTCTGTTTTAATATTTTTATTGAATTGTTTATAACTGCGATGGACTGGTGACCTGTCCAGGGTGTACCCCGCCGCTTGTCCCATGACCGCTGGAGATAGGCACCAGCCCTGCGACCCTGAAAGGATAAGCGTGATAGATAATGGATGGATGAATTTGTTTATATTTTGGCTTGTTACCTATATTTCAATGCAGTTCCAGGTAATTGTGTCCCTACAGCTCCTCTCTTTTTCTCTGGATCCTATTGTCATGGGAATCCTTTAATTCTTCAAACGTTTTGGTCCAGTGATCATTGGCTGACTTTGAAATAGATTTTAGTGGTGGTTAAGATTTAATGCAAATGTAAAACCTTGTATTCTTGGGAACATAATGTATGTGTTTGGCTGGAGGAAATTTTGGTCATTCCATTCACTGAATTTAAGGATATCCTTACATGGAAACTGTTGTGGATTGAATTCATGTGGCAACTGAAACACCAGGTTTGTATCATCCACATAACTTTAGTTAGAGATGTTGTAATAGTCTATAATCTTGGCAAGATGGAGCTCACTGATTATAAATAAAAGTTGCCCAAGCATGGAGCCTTGAAGAACTCCATATGATTTTTCTTGTTGTGAAATGATAAAATGCAGTCTTGAGCTGCCATGATTTAAACCAATTAAGTACAGAACTGGGGTATCCCACCCAATTTTCAAGTGACAAATCCAGCAATTAAATCATTTAAGAAAGCTGCACCAAATTGGAGTCTTCGTGTTTTATTCACAGCCCAGCTTATTCGACAGGTCTTGGAGTAGACAGCCAGTAATACAGATATTACCACTTTAATGATAATGAATAATCTTTATGCTTTTACTCTCTTCATTGCATTGCTCTGTGTTTCTCGCAAAACATCCTCTTAAATAATGCATATAACAATATGTTGTGGTTGTGGTTGAGTGTCACTGCAGGGTTCAGATTATTGCCCATTTAAACCTTGCTGTGATAAATGTCTGAACAGCCCCTGTGAGAAAAACCTTGTCTATTTGGACAGTAATAGCAAGGCAGCAGCTGAAAGAAGTGGCTGAGGCTCAGTATAAGAATAGGGGCCAGATTTCCTGGTACTGATTGTTAGAGAGACAGGACTCATGGTGACTTTTTCTTAAACAATCCCTCCAGGGAAACTTTCCTCTGAGGACAAAAGACTTTTGTGGGTATTCTGTGTGTTAAACTGAAAGGAGCAGAATCTTGTTCTTGGGAAACAATTTCAGGTTCCAGCTAAGTTGAGTAGGGTTCTCTGAAAGTTTAACCTCTTTGGGCAAGGAGTTAAAAAAAAAAAAAAAAACAGATCATTTAACAGTTTTACTTCACTATTGCTACTTTTCTGCTCTGCATAATACCAAGGAGGTAATCTTTCTTCATATTTTAGGACATCACAAAGCATTTGGGAGGGAAGCAGGATGTTACATCTCTTCATTCTCAAGCAACAGAAGAAGTGGCTGAAGAAGTGAGTGTAACTCCTTGGTCTGCAGTGATGTCTCTCCACCAGTCTGCATTCAGTCTCAATGGTTATCAACTGTTGTTCTGGCCGATGGATAGTGACAGTTTCCACTGCTTTCATTATTTCATCAGGTTTTAACCTCTTGTGGACTATTGCCAAAAATTTGCCTCAAACTGCTTCTGCTCTTGATGTTGCCATGGTAGCGTATCTGTAGCATATCTGTATCAGGATATGTTGCAGCAGATCCATCGGTTTGTTGTCTGGATGGAAAGACGTTAGTTGACAGTCCTTGGTGGTCATCTGTAAGCCATGGTTGGCCAACGGCTCAGATGTACAGCCTTCGTCGCCAAGTATGCCGTATGCCATATTCTAGTGATGAACTGATATAAAAATTTGGGCTGATATCGATATCCGATATTAATACTCTTGTTATGGCTGATAACCAATATTTACAGATATCACAAATATTACATATATTTCCCTGCACTTTCGACACCATGTAAAAGCGACCACAATGCCTACATTGCTTCAGTTAAACACCCCATAATCTTGTGCTGGATGACCGAAGAAATACCACATGGCCATCCTTATCTCCATCCAAAACTGAAGAACCACCATACTAGTCTACCTTGGTTTCACTGTATCAGACTGAAGCAATTTCAAGTTTTCTATGCATAAAACTCATCCAAAAACAAACGTATGTGATATTTTTTCCTCATGTAAAAAGGATTGCAAAAATCTTTGTCAATAAAAAACTAATTAAATGAAAGTTCAGTTTAATTAGAATGTTAGAATATTACCAACCTCTTTCCCAGAAAACATTGTAAGGCCTTTTTTTGGTAACACTAGAGTTTAAAATGTTTGTCTCCATCTTTACAATATTAAAAAATACTTTACTTGTTTCTTTTGAAATTTATTATTCTTGAATTTGTTCTTGTGAAAACACTGACAAAAGTTTAGCTTCTTATAAATAAATTCCTGTCATATTTTCAACTAAATCAATTAAATATTTTAAAACGTAGACTGCTCCATCGGACCATTGCTAAGGTGCAGATTTGAAGTTTCCTTTTGTGAAACGATTGCCATTGTTGAAATTTCACATCTTTGTGGCTGTTTCTATGCCTGTTTTGATTTCATTCATCCATAGTTACCAATAAAGGTTTTTGGGGGGTTGCTGCCTATCTCCAGCTGCCATTAGGTCAGATACAGGATACAACCTGGACAGTTTACCAGTCCATCACAGGACGACCTAGGGACACATGTCAAATAACCATGAACACACATGGAAATTTAGAGCGAATGTTTTTGGACTGTGGGAGGAAGCTGGAGTACCTAGAGAGAATCCATGGGGAGAACAAGTAAACTCTATGCTGAAATACTCCAGGTTGGGATTCAAACCCAAGGACCGTGCACTCTTGTTTTGACTCATGTACTTCAAAATACTAAACAGTTATATTGAGATCATGTCAGCTTTGGCTCATGGAGGAATCGACTCCTTTAGACAGCCCAAATTGTTGGCGAATGCTTCAAATATGCTGCAGTGTGTGTAAAAGATCAACAGGACAACTTAAGTTGACTGCCAGGTGTCACCATATTTAGCACAGCTAGTAATATTGAAACACCAGTCCCTATTAGCGGTTGCACAAAGGGTTGCAACCTTTGTGTCTATGTGTTGTAGTTTTTAAACTGGAGCAGATTAAATATGCTCAACATAGTGAAAGATTAGGTGGAATCACCGTTTAGCCATTTCCCAGATCTGAAGCCATCTTCAGCTTCGTTGCTTCAAGGATGTGTTAAAAGAAAAATAACCGATGAGTATCTAGCTCTGTCTTACTTGGTAACCAAAATCTGATCAAATGAATGCATTTACTCCTTATTTAGCCGAATAAAACGCAAAGTTAACTTAGAGGGGAAAAAATTAATGATAAAAAAAAATTACAAATGCTTTATTTTGAGGCGCTCTGATTTTGAGATTCCGCATCAGATCTGGATGAAATTTCCAGGGTGTCCTCTAGAGGTGTCCTTCTGTTACCTTGAAGTGAAAAAGAGAGTTTTCCAACAATAAGAAAGTCAAATTAGTAAAAAAAAAAAAAAACAAACAAAAAAAACAAAACAAAACAAAACAAACAAACAAACAAACAAAAAAAAAAAAACAACAGGGAGTTTGTCAGCAATAATCACCTTTGGGGAAAATACCCGTAAAAGTATTTTATTTTGATAGGCTTTAATTTCGAAATTCCACATCAGGTGAGGTTGAACCTTTGTGGATATCAAATGGAGGAGGTGGAGTTTTAGACTGCAGTGGTATCATTTTATGGAATCATAAAGGTTTGTTTTGTTTTGTTTTGTTTTGTTTTTTACAGGAAAATCATGCGAAATAGCACTAAATTCAATCGAAGTTGCATACTATATGTACAGGTTTTCTTTTTTTTACACAAACAATATATTAATTTATTTTCTTATACATAATTCCCTATTGCAAATGACTAAACAGGATGTCTTAAACGTAGCTGCCGGTAAACAGCTTAAGTGTGAATCAAACGTGTGCTTTTATTTTGAAAGGCGCTCGTAAAGGAGGGCACAGTAACGCCTAGTGCAGTCGCGCAAGTCCAGGGCTGGGTTGGCTGGCTTGGCTGGCTTGACCGCAGTGCTTGAACTGAAGTCTGCAGAATTAAAAGAACAAAAAACAGAACAGTAGTTCAGCAGCAGCGCAGCAGACCGCTGATCTGTTACTGTGGTCCGAAAAGTTGCGCAAAACGAGTCTGACAATTTTTTTTTTTTTTTTTTTTTTTTTTTTTTTTTTTTTTTTTTTTTTTTTTTTTTTGTACTGATGATCGGGTATAATCTCATCTTGGTGAGCTGCACATACTGTAGTCAAATTAATACATTGGCTACAACTGTGCAAGTGCGAACATGATAAACGGAACTTATTCTGATCACAGGTAAACTCCGCGCACCTGCTCCTCACCCCGCTGCGCAAACTCCGCGCACCTGCTCCTCACCCAGCTGCGCAAACTCCGCGCACCTGCTCCTCACCCGGATGCGCAGCAGGATGCTCCGCTGACCCCGGCCAGCGGCTCTCTGAGTTTGCGGAATTAAAGACACGCAGACGACGCCAGGGATAGGCTGTCAGCTCCTCAGAGCGCAGCTTGAACTTCGTTTCCACATGTTTTCAGACTGTTTTTAATAAGCGCGTAAAGCTGCCAGGTCAGAAGCTCGAGCACGCAGGGTGACGCTGATCTTGGATGGATGAAAAACAGCCCGATCATGCTGCACATTATTCCGGTAGACTTCTTTATTTAAAAGATTTTTTTTTCGGTATTATTACCCTTTATTTGACAGTAATCCGACAGGAAGGGTGCAGAGAAGGGGGGGGGGTCACATGCAGCTAAGGAACTGAGGACGGAGGTCTGCAGCCTCTGAACGGGGCGCCCCCTCAGACCACCCGCCACCCGACGCCCCTATTCCGGTAACCTTTGCCTGAGTTTGCGGTTCTCCTTTGGTAAATTACTTGATATATTTATATAATTCAAACTATATGACGATCTTACCTTGTTCCTCATCTGTCATCATCTTGGAAAAAATAGTTTTGTCTCCAGAAGTCCACCGTCATCTCATTCCATTCCTCTGCAGGGCCACACATGAAAATGCTCCCTCTGATTTCTCAATAGGACCTGATTGAAAAGAGACTAATTGCATGTGGTACTGCTGGAGACTCAATCAAAACAGTGTGATTCACAGTTAAATCACTGTCATTAGAATAAATCACATTATAGGTAAATGACTGTTCGACTGTTCAGCCATGAAATAGTATGATTAAGGGTCAGTTTCTGACCCCAAATTGAAGTGAGGGTGAGCAAAAAAAACAGATTTTGAGAATATATATTTTTTTACCCTATTTTGATGTGAGGTGTTATTTTTTCATTCAAATAAAATTAGAAATAATCTACAGCACAAAAGAGAATATCAGAAGTTGCTTAAATTCATCTGCATCTGAAATTTAAAAAGGTATGTCATGGTTTCACATCTTTTATTGAGACAAAATGTTTGCCTGTGACAAAACTACAACAGCTTGTGTCGTTAAAAGAATATTTTTGTGTGGCTGAAGAATTCAGCGTCCTTGTGGCCTTTGTGAGGGTCAGCGTTTCACTCGGTGGAACATTAGAGGTGTGCTGTCCAGAATAGCAGGCTCCCTTGAAATTAATTAAAGAATTTAAAACATCTCATCAGAAAAATACAAGTGAGGCAAGCTTCCAGAATAGTGTGTCAAAACATCCAGTTGTTGAGGAAAAAAACAGTTTATAGTATAGTGAAAAAATCCACTCAAACAACTAAAGAAAAAAAAATTTTTGCAAAAACAAAACAAAAAACTTTTAGCTGCAATGTATATGTCTTTAGCCATGCAGAAACACAAACTACAAGAACATCAACAAAGATACAAACGTTGTCTTACAATGAAAGCAGGAAACCCAGGAGAATGAACGCAGAGTGGAAGATAACTGTGGGGCAACAGCTGGGGACTAACACTGTGTGTGTACAAGTGTGTGCTCAACACAGTACATCTAAGATATACAGTGCCAATAAAAGGTCATCCTCAGTGACAAGGAAAAGGTCAGTAAATCATCCCCCCGGATGATTTACTTTTTTTTTCTTTTTTTCCTTTTACATATCAGTCATGATCAACAAAATCTGGCCTTTTTGACTAAAAAATGACAATAAAAACAATCTCAAATTGAAAACTAATTTCTACAAAATGATGACAATTAAAAATACTTAACATAAAATAAGCGATTGCATAAATATTCACCCCCTTAAATAGACTGACCTAATTCAACAGAAGTCCAGCCGATTGGTGCTGGTAGTCTCACCATGAGTGGAATGGAGATCACCTCAGTGCAGTGTGTCTCAAGTGGCTGTGTTATAAAGGCACCTGTGTCTGGAAGGTCCATTCACTGGTTCATCAGGATTCCTGGCGACCATCACAGTATGAAGACCAAAGAACACTCCAAGCAAATCAGAGAAAAGGTTACTGAGAATACAAGTCAGTTGATGGATAGAAAAAAGTCTCGAAGGTTCTGAACGTCCCCTGGAGTTCCGTGAAGTCCATCATCAAGAAATGGAAGGAACATGGCTCATGTTTAAATCTGCCTTGATCAGGTCGTCCTCACAAACTGAGTGACCATGAAAGAAGGAGTCTAGTGAGAGAGGACACCGGGACACCGACGGCTACACTGAAGGAGTTCCAAGCTTCAGCAGCTGGGATGAGGGACTCTGCAAACCACTGTTGCCCTGGTTCCTCACCAGTCAGAGCTTTATGGGAGAGAGGCGACGAGAACGCCATTCATATCAGGGCTTGACTGGTTAGCCAAAAGCCATGTGGGAGACTCCATGATCAAGTGGAAGAAAGTTCTTTGGGCTGATGAGACTAAAATTTAGCTTTTTGGCCATCAGACAAGACATTGCGTTTGGCAACATCCCACACTGCATCATTATTTTGTAGAATTCAGTTTGCTCTTTGATTTTTGTTGATCATGACTGATTTGTAAAAGTAATAAAAAGGGTAAAACATCCAAGGCGGTCAAATGCAAACTATATATATATATATATATATATATATTTCTGCTTTTATTTGTAATTAGGTCAGTTTTGGTCTTCCATACATTAACAGTTTAACGAGTGTCAACATCTTATTCTTAAGGTCAAGAATACACAAAACATTGAAAAGAAGTCCATAGTGGTGATTATCTCACCACTATGCCTTATCAGCCTTTAAGTTTTATGTTAGGCTATTAGTCCAACCTGAAAAAGCCCCAGTTGAGATGTATTATTAAAAGCCTAAAACTGATATGTTTGTGTTTACAATAAGTGGTTGAAAACTTTATGCGAAACTTTTCATCAATGATGCAAACTGAGTAAAGGTCCTATGAAGCCAGTACGGTTCTGCAGCCTTAGGTGTTATACAGCAGGAGTGCTGAAGAGTTTCAGCAACTCAACTTTAAGGTTTTATTTGCTCAGCTCTTAGGTTCCTGTAAGAGAAGAACGAAGTTTCTGTCATGGTTTTGGCTTTGTGAATCGGTGAGGAGTCGCTGCAGCAGAAGCTGAATCCTGTTACCATCCCAGGGAGCCGTTTTAACCACATTAAATTGAAGCCGTCACTCTGGCTGCCTCCACCTTCTCCTGGGATGAGCACAGGCAGCAGGATACATGTTTATTTCATTCATTTGCTTTGTTAATTGCAAACATCTTACTTAACTCAGGAGGTGCAGAAAACAAATCTATGTTTGTGCATTCACATAAAATCATGTGCAATAACGACTAACATATGGTATCCCCTGCTTACCTTACAGTGTATTTACACCTCTTGCACATTTGTCACATTACATCCATATTATTTGACGAGCTCTTGTTAGACTGGATATGTTAGACCAGCGCAGAGTAGTGTATGGTTGTAAAGTACGAGGAAAATGATACATGGTTTACAACCTTTTTTTAAAAGGTGGCAAGCATTTGTCTTCAGTCCCCTTGAATCAGTTCATTGTAGAACCACTTTTTACTGCGTTAAACAGCTTCAAATCTCTGGAGTATGTCTCTACCTGCTTCGTACATCGAGACACAGAATCATTTGCTAATTGTTTTTGCAAAAGATCGAAACCATTTTCTGTAGTTTGAGCTGTATTCTTTAATGATTGTCCTGAGTGGAACTCCACTCATCTTCCTATCAGTTCTGACTCGGTTCCCTGTCCACTGCACAGCACCCACTGCACGATGCAGCCACCATGTTTCACCATGGGGGTGGGAGCTAGTTCGTTTTCAACCACACACAGTGTCTCTCCTAGCTCTTCCCACTTACAGATGATAGATTGAACAGGGCTCTGGAAGACCTTCATTTCTTAGAGTATATTTTATAACCTAACCCTGAATTAAATTTCTTCACAACTTTTTTCCTAACCTGCCTGCTTTTTGTTCTTTAATGTTCTTCAACAAACCTCTGCATAGATATCCTGGTAAGAACCAGCCCCTTGTGTTACGCTTTGCTTCGTACAGAGAGTTAGAGTTTCGGCTATTGAGAAACCATTACTTGCTGGAAGCGCAGACTCGTTGAATTTTCAAACGACTGGATCTGATTTTACCCAGTCACCAGTGTTTGGCTGTGACATATGTAATGCACCATCTCGATGAAGCTTAGGGGAAATTCTGTGTGCTGTAAACTACCCTGTGGGGAGTAGAGTCACGACATCTTTGCTAGAGATAAAATGTCTTAAACGTTCCTTCTGCTCGAATTTTGACTGTTCAGTATTTGGAAGTGTGGCCAACATGGACTGAATGACTTTGTTCACTTGCTCCACTGCACAACCCAGTATAGGCAGCCTACAATTATAAAACAGCACAAAAAATCTGTTTGCTGATTGGCCCGGTTGAAATTCAACTGGAGAAATCAAGGTCAATGGGAGAATTCCCAGACAGAGCACCGAAGGGAGATGAGAATCGAGTAGAACTGCGTCATGGTTTCAGGGTGTTTGGTGGTGTTTTTTATGGGTTTTATTTTTCATAGTGTTCCATAGGTTTGTTGTTCATAGTGCTGGTTTTAGCTTTGGCTGTGGGTTTGTGTTCATATATCTTTATATATCTTGGTGTGTTTCATGTGTTATTTCTCTTTGTTTTCTGCTTGTGTTACTTGTTTTATTTAGATTAGATTCTCTTTTTGTTTCAGCTATACTCTTACCTGGTTCTTCTATGTCTGATCATGTCTGGTGTCAAGCTTTGATCACTTAGCTTATTCTCATTTATGTTATATTTCTAGTTTATAATTTTGTTGTTTCCTTGTCTGTTATTCTTCATAAAATCCTGATTCTGCCTTAGCCTTATTTCTTAGTTTTGATTTATTATTAATTTGTGGAAGTTCTTATTCCCCTCTGGTCTTGTGCTAGCCTGTTCATTTGTTCTTGTCTTTGAAATTCCAAGCCTTAATTATCATTTATCCCCGTGCATTAGTCTTAGGTTGTAGTATCAATGTTTTAGTCTTCTCAGTTTTAAACCGTGTTGAGCAGGTTCTGTTTCTTATCCGTCACATGCCAGGTTTTATTTCTTGTTCGTATTTATTCCTGTAGTCTCCATCCAGTCTACTTCTCCTGTTTAGCTCCTCTGCTCAGCCTTTACGCTCCTGTTAATCTAGTTCATGTTTTTCACTTCTGTTACCTGATCATCCATTATCCTACTCACCTGTCTCACATGCTATTTAAGTTCTTCTCTGGCTTTTGTTCCTCGCTGTTTTATGGTTGGTTCTTGTTCATGCCCAGCTAGTTATTGCGCTGGGTTTTTTTTTTTTTTTTTTGTGAAAATAAACTTGCACCATCCCACTATACCCTGGCTGTCTGCGCTTTGGCTCTCCCTCGTCTCCAATCAGGACAGAACTGCACAGGAAGGCAATGGCCAGGTTAGCTCATTACAAATATGTTGTGCATGTTTCAAATTTTTATTAAAAAAAAAAAAAACTTTAGCCCTGGAAGACATGGACAAAGAAAAACATGAAAAAAAAGTTCAATCTTTTACATGGTTTTATAGGAGTACTTTGAAGATGAAAATGTTTTTAGGTTTTTTTGTTTTTGTAAGGTTCTATGATTATGTAATAAATGTGACAAATACTTGATTTTGCATGTTGTACAAATGCTGCACAAAAATTATAAATGTGTGTTTCAAGTTGTGGCAAATTTCCTTCCCAATAACATAGCTTCAAACCATGACCAGACTGAATAATAGGGTTCAATCACTCAGTTTTGGGTTAAAAAAAAACTGAAGAAAAGTTGTGTTTTGTTTGTTTGAAATATAGCTGTTGTAATAATACAACACTGGGTCTTACAGGGTTAAACACCGTGACTTATATCCCTTCAACATCAGAATCATGCAATGATTTGTGTTGGTCTGTTACATAAAACACCAATAAAGTACGTTGAAATTTGAAGGTTGTAACATGACAAAATGTGGCTTAAGAAATATGAATATTTTGTAAGGGTGGTTGCGTATCTTTGTGTGCTGCCCATATGTTTGCAGATCCTCGGCCATGTTTTAGATCACACAGCGTAATCCTGGTTTGACAAAAGACAATGTCTTGTATGGCACTGTGGCACAGTGAAATGAGAGCAGAGGTTGAGAATAGGAGGTGACAAGAAGTCGCCTTTCATCACGATGCCAGCTTCAATTCAAGACTCAATCAGCTTTTATTTGTTAGTAAGACTCACCTCTCCTTTCTTCTCATTTGTACATCTGTACAAAGAAAGTTTTTCCCTTTCTTTGTTCAGATGTAATTCCAAATAAGCACTGAACAGGGAGTCAGCAAAGATATCTTCATATTTTCTTTAATTTAAGACACAAGCAGTCTAGGCTGCTGATTTGTATAATCAGAACTCCATCAGACATAGTGCACTTTCACCCTCCACAATAACAAGCTCCAAGTTTAGTTACAAACAGAACAAAACAGAAGTCATCCCTGTTGATTCTACAGACAAAAATTCTCGACAAAATCCATAGTTCCACAATAAATTATGTGTTCATTCATCAATTTGTCATCAAATGAAATCCTCCAAAACAGATATGCGTTCATTGCTTGTTCTCAACACATTTTTTAACCTCTGTCTTCTGTCATACCTGAGTTATGATATTAAACTGAATCCAAATGTGGTCAAAGTTACAGTGAAATTGCTTTAATTAATCTTTTTAGCTTTTCTTGTTAGAATGTAAAATGATTCTGTAGTTGTGACAGAAATGCAGGGCTCTGCTACTAAATATGCTCAAATAAAAAAGAATCCTAATTTTATTCAAACATGTCCTCCGAACAACCAATGGTTGCCATTAAATATATCCTATATTAACTAGTGGTATGTCCTTACTATTGATGTTGTAGCTGTTATTGTTATATGTTGACTTGTGTTATTGCTATGCTTTTTTTCTATCCTCTACTTCTATCTCCTTCTTTCTCTTTAAACCTTTTCTCCATCTTTCTCTTTTTCTTTCCCCCTTTTTTTGTTTTTGTGTCCATTACATTTGAAATAAACCCAAAGCAATTTTGAATAAAGTTTCATATATATACCAAGTGGAACATCATGGTGAAAGCTGTAATGATCCACTTGTGAAAGCAAATCTGTTGGGCCTCACCTTGAGATTCAGACAATAATTCTGAGTGCCATACTGCCGGACAGGACACGTTAAAAAAAAAAAAAAAAAAAAAAAACAAAACTAAATCTCATGATCTAAGAATAATTTTGTGCAAAAAATGTAATGAACATGTTTTGTGTAGCCCATAGACCTATCCTAACCTGTTCAAGGAAGCATAATAGGTCACCTTTAACAAAATCACCAGTTGGCAACCCTGCTGCTAGTACTTTGAACAACAATCCCAGTTTTGTCAAAAGAACTTGTTATTCTTCTCTACTTTTTCACAAGGTTGGAGCATCCTGAGACATGGATATTTGACCAGTCTCTTTAGATGGTCCACAGTCCTATCTCTCCTCTCTCATACTATAAAAAGAGGAAAATGATTTGTGCCTTCTACAGACCTCTGAGAAAAATGCTGCTGCTTCTAATTTCCTTCAGTCCTACACTAACTGGTTGGGTTATGTGCTCTCATGTTGTTGTGCCTATCTCCAGTGGTCATTGGCACTCACTGGCATCACAGTACTTTTACCACGTAAAATCTGATTTCCGTACAAACATGCATATGTACTCCATAATGTGATCACTGCTAGTGTTAATACAGCATTTAGGTTAATTTTCAGGTTACCAAGAATCAGACAGTTTTGCTGAGAAAGGGGCTCTTATTTAGAAGTGAACCTCAAGTAACAGAAGTCTCTCGGGTTAAAGAAATTCCACACATTCCATAAAATATGGCAGCTTTCCTCTGAGGGAAGTACTGATGTTGAATTCAGTCATTCAACATCATTTGAACAGCAAAGCTGTCCTTTCAGGGAGAGAGTAAGTTGCACATATAAATTAACAACCCAACCTTTTTAGGCAGAGGTGACTAAAAAGGAAAAACACTAAACGCGGTGCAGCAGTACACTCCTCATTACAGCAAACAATACAGCAAAAATGTAGAAAGGTGTAGAATAGAGTTGATCAAAGCTATAAAATCATGGGAAAGAAGGGGGGACAACAAATTACACCTACTTTTGAAAAATGCTGGGCACCCCATGCCCCCCAAAGAACCACGTTCATGTCATACATAGAAAGGCATACAGAGTCATCTTCTTCAATTAAGACATAAATAAATAATTTTTTTTTTTTTTTTTTTTTTTTTGCAGTGCTCCCCTAAAAGCTTTCTGGCCTGGTCTGGCCACTCCTATGAACATTTTCTGGGGGCAACACTGTTGGTTTGCAGAGCAAAAATACAGTACTTTGCAAGTACTTTGTTTGATCAAAACAATATATTGAATAGCTGTGAAGTGGAAGGAAAATGAAACCAGTTTTTAAAATGGTTTTGGAAGTAACAATCTCAACTATTTACGTACAAGTCTAAGGTTATTTAAGAGCATCAGTTATAGTCAATGACTTCTAGGGCAGTGGTGTCCAAACTTTTTGCCACATGGACCAAAATATTCAAGTCAAAAGTATTTGTGGGCCTCAAAATTATGATTTATGTATTTTTTTAAAAAGTGTAAAACATTTTGTGACTCTTTCCTCCCCCCAGATGATAGACTAGCTAATTTAAGGGCTAAGTCACACTAGCACGTCTGGCTAATCCACTTGAGAAGAGGATGGCTACTAAAAAGGGGAGCTGTTACATCCGAGGGAGCTCAAAAATGGCTGGAAGTTTCCATTTACTCCCGAAGGATGAGAGACCCAGAGAAGAGTGGCTGAAGTTCATTTATGGGGAAGGACCACGCAATTATAACCCCAGTCTGAGACGATGGTCATCACATTTTACTGAAGAGTTTCCCAAATACGGTTGTAGCCAATCAGAGTGAAGTCAGCTAGGTAGAGCCACATATCATTACCGTACCCACCCCGTTTACTGAGGAGGGAAATCTGGCCTGCCAAAACACCCACCTACAAAAAGGTGACGTTATTTTTTAATGAAATTCTTTGAAAAATTGACATATGCAGCAATATCAACTACATGAAATTGTTTATACAGTGATGTCACCACCCCTTTAAAAATGGCTTTGTAACCCTTTTTAGACTGATATATGCCAGTGATTTGTTTTAAAACTTGATTTTGTATTTACTAAGTTCATTTTGTCTAATCTTAAAAGTTGTTTTATCTGTAAGGGTGTCAATACTTTTTCACTAGACTGTAGCTCTCTGATGAAAAAAAATCTCTTCAAGCTGAAGTCAATCAGAGTTATCTACTGTAGGTAAGATTCTAGCAATTCAGATGTTCTCCTTCAAAAAAAATCGGAATGGTCTCTTGAATGTTGGCATTTTAAGCAAAGCTGTTGTTGCTGCTGATTCTACTTTCATCCATAAGTCTTGCACGTCCCCATATTTTACTGCAGAGTCACAAAGCCTGGCTTTCAGGCTTCGTACCAGCAAAAGCAGTGATTGTCATAACTTCTGTTACCCAGAAGCTCTGAATCCATAACCCATCCGTTTGCGCCATACCTTAGAGGTCTCCACTGAAATCCCTCCTTCTGAGCCTCATAGCCACTGGTAATGAATGCTGGTTGTAAACCTGACTGGAAGTTTCTCCACATTTTATTATTAGATTCTTCAATCATTTGGCACAGGGCTACTAACCACGCTGGGGGCTTACCACCCTTATGCAGGAGGGGGTTTAGAAAGTGTGAGACTCTGAAAGCAGCTTAATGTCAGCGTCTCTCTGTGTTTAGTGTATAAATTTGATCTGTAAAGTCTCTTGGCTTCATGTGCAAGCTTGTTTGCTATTTAATGAAACATGTAAATCTAAGTTTATAATGTAGTTGCGAGTGTTGCCGGATTAAAGGACGCTTTAATCCAACTGAAATGTGGCTCTTTAAATGTAGGCTAGTTTCCATAAAAAGTATCAGGATGTACAGAATATTGGATTTAAATCAGAGGGAGAGATGCATGGTGCTCATTCCTTTTGCTATAATGACTGGGATCCCTTCCAAGGAATAAATGCCGTTCAGTTATGGCTAATTGTTCCTATAACACTCTTTAAGCAAGACAGAGGCAAAGGCCAAGTAAACAAGTAATTTCTTGCACTCTTCTTTGCAGCTTCTCAAAGTTTAACTTTGTGAGAGGCACATTCTGTGTGTGGCATATCCACAAAAACACTTTGAAACTGCTTTTCCTTTACACTTAGTGCAACAAACATAAAGGATACATGGCTTTCAACATTTTTTACAAATAAAGATCTAAAAATGTAGACTTAAATGCACTGCAGACAAAGAAGCAAAATACAAAGGAATAAACTGAAAAGGCCAGATCTACGCTAAAGTTAAAAAATAAACCAAAACAAGGAAACGATCAAAATATAAACACAAATGAAACCCAAACACCCCAGAACCATGACAGTTTTATTGCGGTTATAGCTTCAAGTCTTCTCTAGTATGTCTCTGCCAGCTTTGCAGAGAAAGACTGAAATTTTTGCCCATAACCTCACAAAATGGCTCACGCTCATGTCATGACACATATTCTCAGTTGGATACAGGATTAGGTTCTAAAAATATATCTAAAAAATTACCACAGATCAGACACATGTGTTAGTGAATCTGTCATATTTTTGCAGCATACCGCCCTCTGCTGGTAGACAACATGTTACGCCCTTTAGCTTTACCACAGTTTCTTGAGAGCAGTTGCCTTGGATACAGCTCTCTTACTTCATTGAGAGGTTGTGCAAAGTATGAGTTACTGTAAAATATGATAAACTGAATAAATGCTTGCCAGTAAACAGCATGCTAATATTTGAGAGACAGCCATAATATGGGCTAGGTGTGTTTCTTTGTTTGGAACCTTTAATAAATACCTGTGAGGTCATTAGAACATATTCAGTTTATAGCACTAATTTGTTTATATTGCACTATTTCATAATGTTTAGAGTCTACTAACCGTAACCTTCCTTTTAAACATGATCTGCTTTTCTGAATTCATGACTGGAGTTGGATTTGTGGTACACTTTTAATTCTTAAGTCCAGCAGAGAGCAGCATCACTTTAACTTTGTCTGCAAGGCTGTACCAAAGGTTCCTTTCAGATGGGAGGAGATTGGGAGGAGATAGAAGTGGTAAAATCTAACCACAAGGTGAACACCAAAGGTGACTTTAAGTAAAAGTCTCTTCAATGGAATTTAGACAGCTTTTAAACCGTATAAAGAGTACTGTTAATTTCTTAATTAACACACCAAATTCTATATCTGAGGCATTTAGGATTGACAGACATGAGAAGAGTTTTGAGAGCTAAACCATCCAGTGTAGTCTCAGTGTTATGATAGAGCCATAAAGCTGAGACAAAACAGCACCCGAAAACCATACCAGACAAACAGGCTTCAGATGACACCATTGCTCTCTGGGTTATGCATCTAGGAGCCTACCACAGTAACCTACCCAAAGAAGAATCAGTGACAAGAAAAAGTGTGGAAAGCTGGACTGCATCAGGCTCTAGAATATTTATTGCTCAAGCAACTGTTCTCAGCAAACTCCTAGCAGAACAAATATGTCAACTGCCAATCCATCTAAAGCAACACCATCCTGATCATGAGGATTAACAAGGCGTTAATGCACCTGTGCACAAAATGGGATTTTTTTGTTGCACATCATGGCAGCCAAGATGGCCAGGCACATAGATTTATAGATGAGTAAAGGAGCCAAACACTAGATACTGAAGAATGTAACATTTACTTAAGACAGTAACTTACAAATCAGTGCATTGGATAAAATAAAGGTAATGACTCAATGTCACACACATGGACTCCAGAAAACTTAAAACCTCACATCGGCATGATACATAAATCCTTATTAAGAAGTCAGTGGGTGTGTTGAGGACATCTCTAGAGGCCAAGTCAGGGCCAAATGCCCATAATATGTACAACATACAGACAACAGCCATACTGTTTCATGAAAATACGGAGCTAGATATTTTCCTGCAATGGCACAAATGTCCTACAGGGCAAACTGTTCTGTTCATTTAAATCATTGGCAAGAATATTCTGTAGATCGATAACTCTTCATGCATTGTTGCCACTACACTCAAGTGAAAATTTTACATTGCCTTTAAGAGGAATCAGCTGAAGTGGTTCAGGCATCTGATCTGGAGAAATCCTCGACTTCCCTTTAGGTGTTTTGTGGGCACATTTCACTTAGAGGAAAACCTCTTGCAGACTGAGAACTCACAGCAGAAATTGTAAATATATTTTATCTTTGCTGTGAGGATAGGATATCAGGATTTCCCTCCCCAACCATGGCCCAGCTTTAGATAAGAAGAAGAAAATGGCTGAATTGATGGATTGTATGTTTACTCTTTTAAAAAGAAATGAATAGTCTCTAATTTCTATTACTTTTCTGTGTCTTCAGTGAAAATAAATATCTGATACCCCAGCACAACATTGTTTGGATCTTTCTGAAAAGAGTCAAACAATGCTTTAAGCTTTTGCTGATGACAAAGGCCATAAGATGGTCCTTGTAGTTTGTTACCAGGTTTGAACACACCCATGGAGGGATTTTGGACAACTTGTCTTTACAGAAGCTCTCTAAGTCCTTAAAATTTCTCCGCTTGTGCTTGACAATTCAAAGCTGCACCTCTTTATACAGCTTTTTTTTTTTTTTTTTTTTTTTTTTGAAAGATTGAGGTCTGATTGTTGGTTTGATTCTGGTTTCCTTCACTCAACGACGACGTGCCCCTTGGCAAGGCGTTTAATCAAAAGTTACCTACAATTGTGGAACAATAGGTTTGGTTTTCTATGAATAACTAATAATGAGTGCCAATGGCAGTTATTAACAAAGTAAGTTATTTCAATCGAAATGAACAGATCGTGGCACCACCTGATTATCAGCAATTAGTAGGCAAACAGGTCTCAGCCTCTTTCAGTTCTTGTTTTATGAATACCTGCCTGGTGGGTTGTGGTGTTAGTAAGTAAGCACATTTTATTTATATAACACTTTTATCACACAGAAGCACAAAGTGCTTCACAGTGAAAAATACAGTTGAAGGAACATTTAAGGAACAGATCCTAGCAACATACAATTTGTCATAACAGCACAGGGATCAGTGAGGCTAAAATGCTTTTTCAAAAAAAGAATGTCTTAAGTTAGTTTTTAAAAGCATTGATCCCAAGTAGTGTGGGAGACCATTCCACCATCTTGGTCCAACAGCTTGGAAAAATCTGTCTCCTCTGATCCTAAAGCTTCGTCTATTGTTATAGAACAATAGATGGAGTGAATTCACACACTGGTGTTCTGAAAAAGCAAGCACTACACACATACATGGAATAAACACAGACAATTTCTCTTCAAAATAACATAATTTGTTAACAAACTACTCCAACTTCAAGTTAAAATCAGTCAACAATTTGTTTAACTAGGCTAGGAATATTTAACTCAATTATTAAGTAAAAATGAAAAGAATGTAGAAAAACTAATAAGCTACAAAAAAAATTAATAAACACAAATAAGAATTGACCTGTGATGGGTTGGCAACCCATCCACCCTGCCTCTCAACCAATGACCGCTGGAGATAGGCATCAACCCTTCCCCCTCCTTTCCCCGCTGCCCTGCAAGAATAAGTGGGTATAGACAATGGATGGATGAAACAAATAAGAATAAAACTGAGGCCAGTAACCAATAAAATGATGGAGTGATATTACAGTTCAGTATGAATATGTATGTTTAACAACCAAGGTTTGCTTTGATGAATTGGAAATAAGGCCAAATTAGCTTCTAAAGGTAACAAAGAACAACAGCTGGCAGGAGTGCAAGAAAACAGTTCACAACACAGAGCAAAAGGGCAAATAAAACATTAATTTGATAAAAATAATATTTCCATAATCACTTGCTAAATTAGAAATTCAAATCAATTCAGTTCAACTCAAAGTACCTTATTGATCCCAAAGGGAAATTAAATGTTGTTGTAACTCATATTATTCAAGGTTCTTCAAAGAGTTATTGTAGATGGTCATGGCTGTGGGCAGGAAGGATTTCCTGTAGCAGCAAAAGGAGCAGCAGCATTTCCTGATTTGTTTGAAGACCAACTTGTAGAAACAGAATAGTTTATGATTGAAGGCCTAGCAATACTTTATCCGAAGCTGAACAGTTGACGCACAGTCACGTGGTTGTAAATTGTTCATGTTTGCACACACCTTTCATACAATGGCGCAGACCATCTGGAGGACACCCCTCCCACTTCAATATACGTCACGCCCCTACCCACTGGGGTTCCCTCTCCCTCCTTGCATCCTCTGTTTTGCTTTTACGAAACATTCACAGAGAGAGCAATACACTTTTGTGCAGACAGCCTCCTCCATGGGCAACAGGGTTACAATTTCCATCCAGTAGTTATTAACCATTTGATTGTCTTATTATTATAGTAGCTATTTAGTGAAGAATTGTACAAATGTAAATAATTCCTCACCATGTCAGATAAACGTTCCTCAAAAGTATTCAGGTCTCCTGCAGATGTAAAAACTGGATAGTGGAAGTGGACTAGTTGAAGAGAAATATCAGCACTGCTGTCCGAGCGCATTTCTGCATAAAGCACACCAACAAAGTTCTGACCAATCAGACAACACTTCGCAAAGAGCTCTGTCGAAATAGTTTGACCCAGGCCTAGTGTCAAGATCAGCAGGCGGAAGACTCTCTGTGAACAAAATTAGGCAATTTTCATCACGCGTCTACATCGACAGCCAATTTCACCACTTCAGATGAAGTATGTCAGGGCCGTGAGGTTGGAGATAAAACGTCTGAGGTGTGACAGGAAAGCTATGGGTCAAAGGAGGGTGGGATGTCTGTTTGTCTGGGAGTAAGATGATATGATGATGAGCGTGTTCCTTAACTGAATCTGTTGAAGAATGTGTTCAGCTCATTTGCTCTGTCCAGACTTCCATCTATCCAATCCCACTTTTGCTTGAAGCTTGTGATCTTCTTCGTCCCTAACCACACATCTCTGAAATTGTTCCTTTGTAGTTTGCTCTCCAGCTTCTTCCTATACTTTTCCTTGCTCTCTCTAATCTTGATTTTGAGCTGCTTCTGTATACACCTCAGTAATTCCCTGTCTCCATCTCTGAAGGCTCTTTTTTTCTTGTTTGACATTTCCTTCAGATCACTGGTGATCCAGGATTTATTTATTATCTCACTGTTCTGGTGGGGGATGGTGTTGTCCACACAGAAGTTTATATAGTCTGTCACACACTCAGTTGTGGGATTGATGTCCTGTCCATGTGGCTGGCAAAGAACCATTCAGTCTGTAGCCTCAAAACAACCCTGCAGGGCTTCTTCAGCTTCCTATGACCACTTTCTCATAGTCCTTTTTTTTATAGGCTGTCTCTGAGCAAGAGGTTTATATTCCAAGCAAAGAAAAAACAAATTAATAACCTTTTTGAAAGCTGATTCTTAATGGTATGTTAACTGCCATTACAGTGACTGATTGAATGGAAAGATGGACTAGCAAGATGGCTTCTTATAGCTGATGTGGACTTACAGTTTGGACGACAGGCAGCAGACATGATGATGACACATCTGGAATTAGAAGCTCAACAACAAAGAAACTAATGCTGTGGCACTATTTAGCAAATCTTTTTAGTCTCACATGTACTTTTAGGTACTATTAATACCATTATTTGTTTATGGATGCTGACGTCTTGCTACACAGGGTGATCAGAATGAGCTATGTACTAAACACAGCAGAACTAATTGTCATTACTGCCTTAGCATTAGCAGAGCTTTATCTTTAGCATTAGCAGCTGAGATAACAAACTCAACCTCTTAGGTGAACGGTTTTGAGGAATAGAAGGACATCTGATGGGCCACTGATAGCCATTCTCTGTCTCGCGGCTGGAGTGGGCGGTTCTGCTCAGTCTGCCCTTACGCATGAGTGCAGAGTTGTAATTCCTATGCCTTCTTCTCTTGGGGCAGTGGAGAGGAAACCATTCTGTCAGATTCTTTTCTGTAGGAGCTTAGACAAGCCAGGTTCAGGCTTCTTTTTGGCCTGGTTACAGTCACTAGACACACAAATAGCAGACTGTGATATATTTTGGATCCAAGGTTTCTTCAAAGATACATTATTTTATTCTGTCAGTAAGATGAAAGGCATTCACATACGTGTCCTTCCCAATGCAGCAGTAATTCTGTCAGTAAGATGAAAGGCATTCACATACGTGTCCTTCCCAATTTCTTTCTCTTTTGCTGCTGGCAAAAGAGAAAGAAACTCTGTTGCCAGCATGGTTTTGTACAACTATAATGTCACAGGGATCCCAGCTGTGACTTCTCCTGCCTGGGAAGCTGTGCATTAAAATGGGTCAATACTGTGTATTCTGGGAATCAAGAGTTTTTATTTGTCTCTTTTGTTCTCTGTGTGTAATTTATACCTTTTTGTTTGTTCCATGGCTCAGTGCAATACTACCGATCTGCATACCAGAGTATGAATGTGTATTTGTTGTTCTGTAGCAACAAAGGTCTTGAGCTAAGTGTTTTGATTGCTCAGTAATCTCTGCAGTAATCTCTGCAGGAAACACAGAGGTAGTTGTGTCCATCTCTAGTAGAGACCAGACAAAATGCTGGGTTAGACCTCCTCCCTACCCCACAATCACCAACACTTGGTGTTGGCTTCTCACCAAGCTTTTCGCTGAACATCTTGATCTTTTACCTTGTCGCTGACATATTTTGAGGGCTATTTGGTCTTTCTCAAGTTAGTGGAGAGGCTGAAGGGTTGAAAAGGATTCTGTTGATAGCTTTGCTTCAATACTTATTACTATTAGTCTAAGGTCAAGAGTGTCTGTAATTGATTGACTGATTTTTTGCTGTATGGGCATTGTACACTGCTAGAGCCTCTGTTAGTAGAGGAGAAAATAATTATTCTTCTCATTGAAATGTAAATAAATATTTATTTTGATGTACTGTATTTCTGGACATGTCATTTATACTCTGTATATCCATAACAAAAAGAAAAAACAACAATAATAGAAAATGGCCATTTCTTTGTAAATAAGCAGAGTAAGAAAATTAGCCACCATTACTGCTGTAAACAGTCATTTAATAAGTAAACGTGAACAAAAATATAAAAGACAAATTTTAAACATCTTACAGCTTATATTAAATTTTTTTACCATGTCAAAATTGATCAGAACATAAGAACACTGAGCATCCACCTTTGATTTTGAGCCAAAGTGTGCAGTATACCAGTCATATATTAACTGTCAATCCACTGGGAGCAGGGAAAGCAATGAGAAAGATTCATAACTGCCATGTCTTACATGCTGGTCATAAAGGAGAGTTTCAAGTCCATTTCAAATCAAAATCTCAAGATCATATTTCTAAGAACACGGTTCTTAGAAAGGAAAAAAATCTTGAACACCTAGAAAAAATAGGGTGGATTACAGATTCAATCTAATCAATTGTCCCTTGGCCTGAGGCCAGTGCGTCCACTGAACTTCAGCAAATCCATTCTCAATCGTTACCTGCTGACAGACAGGCCAGCATAAGAGGAAATGTCTTTTACACAAGATATAAAACTGTAACTGCCATCAAATAAAGGCATTTGTAGCTGTATCTGCCACGTCAGTGCCCATAATGTGATGTATGTTACATAAAACACATCAACCTGTATGAAACTACATGAATCAATGAAATAGCCCTGCCTCGTTTGTCTGTGTGGGGTGAGTATGTGTGAGTGTGCTTGTGCAATCAAGTTTTATGCACAAACACACAATCTACTTACATATGCATATTTTAGCAAACTTGGCATTTTAAACTGATTTAAATACATATTCTTATTCTTGGCTTAATCTTTTCCAGATCCTGCAGTACTGAGACTTATATGAGAACTACAGTTGTTTTTCTCATATCAGTCTGTTCATTCAATCCTTTAAAACTACCAGGTTATAGTCTTCACCCATTAGGAATGTTATGTAACACAAATCACCAAACAACAAACAGGCAAACTGAAATCCGTTAAAAGTAATTTGTAATCACAGATATGTACATGAACTGTATAAAAAGACACAAAACCATTTAGTTCATAGTCATTGCCATCAGACAATAAATCACAATGTTTGTGGTTCAAGTTCAGTTAGGATTAACACAATTATTTCTATTTATGAAATGACAAAATAATAACTTTTTTGAGCTTTCTTTTTAACTTTTTTCAAATTCAGAAATTTGCATCCACTTCCTTACTGTGGGTAAAATGACCTTTTAAAACTGTATGACTTGGGTTCAATATTTTAGTTATCATCAACAAGCTTCTCAGAATAGTTTGCTAGATTTTTGGCCCATTCCTTCAGACAGAACTGGAGTAAATAAGAAAGGTGTGTAGACCGCTTTTCTTGTTCATACATTTTCAGCTATGCCCACAAAATTTCTAAAGGGATTAAGATCGGCACGTTGTAGTGACTGCTCCAAAATGTTGATTTTGTTGTCCTTAAGCCAACTAACTGACTAGTTTGGTGGTATGATTAGGGTCACTGTTTATTTGAAAGACACATTTGTGCCCTAGCTTTAACTTTGTGGTTGATTAATTGTAATGTAGCTACCATATTTCTACATGATGATCTTGGTGATGTAATCTGATGATGCCATCTATTGTCTGAAGTGCACCAGTCCCTCCTGCAGTGAGGGACTGGCCATCCAGAAACATATTCATTTCTGGGATGCAGAGCTTATCTCTATCCTGAACAGTACGGTGGCAGGAAAATCCCTTGATATTCAAACCTGCATATAATTGTTTGAACACTGTTCCCAAGGACCACAAACTCAAATGATGAGAAGCTTACAAAGCCATGGCATCATTATCTGGGTTTTCCCAATTGTTAAAAGGCATCAGTACTGAAATGGTTCACCTGACACAAAATCAAAACCTAAATCCTACAGAACAACTGTCTAACCATAGTAATAGTGGCATCTGTGATTTTTTTGGGGAAAAAAAACATTGGTTAACAGGGGATTGTTGTTGTTTTTTGGGGGGTTTCTTTTACTCCACTGGGTAAATGTACTTAAATTCTTACAGTAGGGCTATGCTACTAATAAGTTTAATTTATTTCAAAGTTCTTTACACATATCATACCAAGGGTACCAAGAGTCGATCACCTGTGGTCCTCCATCCACTTAAAGTCCAAGGTTTTGCATTCATATTTATGACGGAGTTTTTAGTATGCATTGAATTTCTTAAGAACTTTTCCATATTGGAATTAGCTTTATTTAATAAAAACTGACCCAGTGGAATTGTTGGTGTGTGTCTTTGTTCTTTCGAGATTAGATAATAATTAGCTGGTAAAGAGCAGATCATTTGTTCTTAGAGAACATTGGTTTTACTTTTACATGACTGTAAAAAAAGGTCATTTTTATATTTTATTGTATTGAATTTTTTAAAAACCTGAAAATTTATTAAAGCCACTAAATTCGGTTATTTTTTAAAAGTTATATAGCATAAAGTAAAAAAATAAACAAAGTAAATAGTTTCCACGGTTTCAGGCCATGAAATTTCTGCCATGAGTGGTCTCCGCCATAAACAGCATTACAGCCAATCTGCCTGCTACATGGTTATTTGCGAAAGATACTAGGAAAAAAATATTTTCTGTCCTACCAACACAAACGTAAAGGTTTGCAGCACGCTTCTGGGAATTTAACTGTGACTGTGTGCTTGGTCAGGATTGAGGTTTTTAAAAACAAACAGGTGGGTTTACCATGAAACAATGGATTATGATGTAGAAAAGAACATCATGTAAAATATAGCGGGCTTTTTGATGATGTGGGCCTGTTCTCTTAAATATATCTCTAAAATGTTAGAGATAGACTTAGAAAAGATCTTTTGAATGAATTGTTATGAGAATTGTTTCTGTTTTTATTTAAATTTGTTTTTTTCTATTTATCTTGTTTTTATTTATCATGTAACTTCATAACTACTTGTATATATTTATCAGATCTTACTTTTGTTTCCCCTCTTGATTATTATATTCTTTGTCATGGGCCATTCATATCAATTCATTTCAAAAAAGCTTTATTGATCCCAAAGGGAAATGATGTGGTTGTAACTCATATTCCTCAAGGTTCTTCAAAAAGTTGTTGTAGTTTTTTATCTTCTGTATCACACTTAATGAGTCAATTTAAGTTTACCGATTTGTAATTTCAAGTTTCTGTGCTAAGATTTATAATAAAGATTTATTTCTTATTTCACATACACATTTTGCTTCATTCCTTGTGGATTTGTTGTGAATTGCTGGGTTTTTTTGGGGGGGTTTTTTTGTAAATAAAGAACGTAATAACTAACTGGCACCCTCTGCCAGAAGACTGAAAACGAGTCCTCATCAGGCTTTTTGGCATGATCCACAACATTTGGCCAAATCAACACAAAAATGATTCACAAGACATAAAAATAACCTTTTTCCATGCCATCCCAGTCCACAGACCTAAACCCTAAATCTATGGGGTGAGCTGGAGAGAAGATTATTTCCAACACTGCTGTTACATTACAAAGTGGTCGTGGAGTGCCGAGCTGTGAGTGTGCGCAGGCGGTGAGGGTGAGTGTGAGAGTGTCTGTATATGAGGCTGTGAACAGCCAGTCTGTACCTGGCAGACATCAGGTTGTAAAGTAATGGATTGACAGCGGCACTGAGGTAGAAGAGAACAGATGACACAAGATTAAAATACTGAGACAGATAGTACAGAAAGTACATGTGAGCGTCAGGGTGAGAGTGTGTGCTGTTTAAGAGAGTGTCATTGTGTGGAGTATATAAATACAGGTCGGAGGGTGTCGCAGTGTATGTGTTTATGGTGGTACTGAAAGGTCGACCTGGTTTAACCTTTCGGGGGCTTACAGTAACTGCTGTCTTGTTTGGCATTGTATATGTAGTACTGTTGTAAAACTGTTGTTTTGTCCTAAGTTTTTCGAGAAATGAGCCATTGGTGCACATGTCACAGAATATTTCATGTGCCTCTGGAAGAGTGTCCACATCTTCCATCTGAGAGAGGGACTCAGAGAAATGTACATCAGAGTCTGAGTGACCAAAGGGCTCTGGATCCATATGGATGTCTCTGTCGCTGCCGCTGACATTCGTGTCAATGTGGGGGGTTGTGTCCACGTAGGTGTCTTGTCTCTCAGCACCAGAGCCAAGAGAAACGGACAATATAGTCCGACCAACATGGAAGGGAAGCCAGCAGAGCACAAATGCCAAGACGATCACTCCTGGTGGAAGTAAAGATGGAGAGGATAGAGAATTTGAGAGACTGCTGTAATCTTAAAGTAAAAGCTACACACACATAATCATCCCGAAACGTTTCACAGAATTTCAAGCATCTATTTCTTAAAAAAAAAAAAAAAAAAACAGAAAATTATCCTTTGGTCCTTGACATCTAATTTAGATCAATAAGTAAAATATAGGCATAAAACATGCCTCAACCTCTACGTTTTCTCCTTTTCATGTCTTCATAGATATTTGTGTAACCTTCTTACTATGTATGGATCTGTTTGTGTCTTTTTTCGGGGTGAAAGGAGATCTGTCAAAAATAAAATGTGACTATCAGCATTGCAACTTCATCTGGCAAAGCAAGATTTTATTATGAGTCCCACATATAAAGGGGAGTGCTTTTAGCTTCACATCCTGTGTCCATGTTTGAAAGGATTATTTTCAGTGTGATTATTTTGTCCTCATGAAGAAGTTCTTGAGCCAAGAACACACGATTAGACATTGAAGAAGCCTCCACTGCTATTAAATCTTTATCATGTCAGCATTTTAGGTACTCAAGAGTAAAAAAAGAAACAGTGACAGACAAGATATAAACAACTTGTTAGCTTTGTGACACTGACTAAGAGACCTTGAGTTAACATTTCCTTCCGATGGCTATATGGAACAGAAACTAGAAAGCTATTATCAATTGGATCAACTGGATTTGATCATCTATACTTCAAAATAGAAGATGTGAAAGAAAGAGAAGTCATCCTTGAGTTGTTGTCCAGTTATGGTGTCAGAGTTGACTAATAGAGATTTATAATCAGGCTGGCCAGGAACACTCAATTATAAGAAATTAGTAAAGAAGCCTCCATTACTATTAAATCATATGTGGCATTGTTTGGAAAAATCGGTTCAGAAAAGAATGGTGACAGAATGACAGACAGAATTCAAAACATGTGCAGTCATTGTGGGAATACCACAACTTGCTAACTGCTAGCAACACTAAAGTTAGCATCTACTTCAAAGTTTCATAGCGTTCTAAACTGCAGGGCTGTTTGCAGGTTTGTTCACCCCCTTGAACACCCAGTTTGGATATAGTCCATATAGTCCAGGATTCTGGGCTTGATCAACAGGCCAGAACAGCTGACCCTAGACACTGTGGAGCCAGCCCGGAACACCGAAGGTGAGGGTCACAAAGAGGGTCCAAAGAAGACTTGAGCTCTGATAGCCCATCAGAATCTCTGGAGGGAGGACAGTAGCCCAACACTATGGAACATGAGCGGGTTTAAGCCTATCAATGCAGACTGTCTCCTTGTGCTCCCCCAGATCTAAAAGAAAGTGCTTCAGGACCCTGATCAGGCCATCATACAAGGGCCGTAGTGATGTCCTCTCCTGCTCTGTGGCATTTCCACTAGTGCCCCCGCAGCCTTGTTCCTGTTTTGTGACGCCAACATGATCCGCCACAAGTTCACAATCTTAAATACTTACACCAAGTAAATCTGAACTGTACAACTGTACACTGACTTAAAAAAAGAAGATTGCTTTAAAAATTGCATATATTTAGCCACCATCTTTTGATTATTTTGCTGAGCCAACGTTGCTAATGTTGACCTTATTTGGTCAATATTTCAAGGAAGATTATATTTTCTGTCCTGTTTTCATAAGCTGCCATGTTTTTATTCAGTCTTAATGAAATCAAAATTCCTGTATTTTCAAAAAATTCCTCTCTTTTTAGAAAATGTATTTGCACCTGACTTAAAGAAAAAGATGAATGGTCGACTGTGCAAGAACAATAACTATAAAATCTTATGAAGTGTCACACACACTGACCACACAATTTCTTGCCAAAAACTGGGTGGAGATAACAATTTGATAAAGAACAGAAAGCAGTTCTGGCTTTCATGATCTTATTACATTTGGACTCTAAAGTGATGTTGAAGAGGATAAGAATCAGTACTCTTGATTGTGAAAAAGAGGGTAATAAGAGGAGATATTTGTGACTGGCCACTACAAAACCAGGAACAAGTTTCCTCAAGGGTGTTTTGAGTTATTTACAGATTCAGAAAGTGTGGATTACGCTTTCTAATGATGTCTGTCACATATAAATGAAAAAATGAAGAAGATATGGCCATTTGAATGTTGGCACTCTGCAAACAAGACCAGTGAGAAAACAGCACTCAGGTTTCAGAAGAAATATCCCCAAACCTTGATCAGCTGCCTGGGGTTGATAACAATGGCTGTTCATTTACATTACTGTAAAGTAACCCCACTCACCAGCAATGACTGTCAATAGGTATGACTGGGAAGGTGTGCAAAAAAAGTGAACTTTTCTCTGGCTTATCTAGTTAGAAATATATTTTTGTTATATATATATATATATATATATATATATATATATATATATATATATATATATATATATATATATATATATATCTATATATATATAGTATATATCTCTATATCTATATCTATATATATCTATATATATATATAGCTATATATATATATCTATATATATATATATATATCTAATTATGTAATATATAGTGTTCAGCTTTTGATCCATTTTTCAATATGGCTGTGAGCTTCTGTCTTGTGGGCCTTCATCACGGAGTCGTCTGTGATCCCTGAACTTTAGCAGAATTAAACCATCCCTAAATACATGCTGGAGGGACTCTCGGCTGGCCAGGGATCACCTTGGGATTCCCCCGGAGGAGCTGGTTATATATTTTTACATAAAATATTAACTTTTTCTTGTACTGTGTTTATTCACTGATTAAATAAATATAATGTTAAATGAAATAAAAATAATAGTAGTTATTGACATGTGCAGAGAATTATAAGCAAGCAAAGTCGTAAAAAACAAAGAACAGCTCTTGCTAACTGAGACTTCAGTCCTATCGTTCAGCGTAAAGAGCCGTTCAAAAGAACTGGATTGCTCGTGAATGTCACATCACTACCCTGCGACCCAACCCCGGATAAGTCGAAGATAATAATAAATACAACATGTTAGACAATGTTTTCTTTCATCCTGAAGAAAGCCCGACATAAATAATTATTTTATTTTAGGTGTTACAGCTACTAGATACAGTTAGTCAGTGCAAAGCACTCAGATCTGCCTGGTTACCATCATAGCGCACTAAGTGCAGCCACAGCATTACAGCCCAGGCCGAGCAGGCCATAATAGTGTTCTAAAAACAATAAAAGTTCTGAATTCACCCTATCAAAAACTGAACGGTATTCCGGCAGACATGAATGCCTCCGATCATATAAGTGGTTCTGCCGTATTTCTTTTCACCTATGTCTTTCTGGTGGATCTTGTTATCTCTGTTGTAAAGGTATATGCCTCCTGGCTTCAAGATGTTCATGTCCTGCTGCTCTGGAAAAAGTCTGTGGCTGCGCGACAGTGTGGAGAATTCTCTTTTCCTTCTCTCGTAGCATTTACCCTGACAGCAAAAGTTATCTGCATCAGCTCTGGGCCAAATATAGGAGATCCTTTGGCTCGGACCCACAAACAGACCTGGGCTGGGGTCTCTTTCCAACAGCCCGTTTCCAGCGTGGGGTAGGGTGATGTGTTGGTGATACAAATTAGCCATGCCTTCCTTTCAAAATTGCATCTTATTGTCCAAAACCAATAATAAAAGTGTGTGAATAGCCAATAAAGCCTGGTATGTTATTCAGCAGTGAGTTTCCCCCTCACCCCGAAATGGCTCAGATTTACTCTGTAAACAAGCTGAATTCAAACACAAAATTTACCATTTAAAAACCTCTGAAACTGCTATTGAAAGCATGTGGTGATTTCTTCATAACTTCAACTAGTATATTTAGCAAAAAAAACAAAACAAAAAAAAATCCCACTAACATCACTATTTTCTCAGAAATTAGAGGTTTTTATCAGTCTTCTCCATTTCTGCTCTAGGGACTTGTTCCCAGATTTGCCATGGCACGTCACTTTTCTCACAGCAATAGTCACTGCAAGAATTTTCCAGAAAACATTCGACCAATGGAGAATGTTGTCTGTTGTCTTTGGTAATTAGAGGGACAAAATGGCTGTCAGTGAGCCTGTCACACTGAATTACAACTGCCAATTCAGCCTCACAACCAAAGTTTTCATTATGATGCTTTATCTATGACCAAAGACACAGTGTTTTGCCAATTTAAGACAACTGACTCCACTTCTCATCTTTCTTTTTCAGTGTGTATCTTCACAAATTTCTCTCACCTATAATGGAAGCTTAAGCTTTGCACAGTTTGAGAATACGTATCAAGGCACTCACCCAACATCTTTACAGTGCTTCGGTGGCTCTGATCTCTTCTGCTGCTCTTTGGGCGGAGCCACAGTGTCCGTCCAATGAGGGTGTACACCAAACCAAGGATGCAAAGGGGAACCAAGAAGTACAAGTTGGAGAGAATCATCATGGCTGACAAGAGACCTGAGGAGATGGCGTAGTGCGTACAGCGGCACTCTCTCCTGTCAATCTCTCCACCACGGCTTGCATCAGGTCTGTTTTCTTTTCCTCCCCCCTCATCTTCTTTCTTTTTGTTTTGCTGATCTTTCTCAAATTCCATCTTCCTTTCCTCCTCATTTGTCTTTTTGGCTTCTTCTTCTTTATCTTTCATTTCCGTTATATCTCCTTGTTTCCACTCATTTCCTTCTCTTGATCTGCTGTTTTTGTCTTCAAACCATTTAAAGTCTATGATGTCTTCACCCCATTCTTTCTCTTTCTCTCCCAACTTTATTTTCTCGAACCGTGGATCCAGCAAAGCCATGACTGCACCTCCTGTTTCCCCTCCACTCATCACTGTTCCTCCCTGTTCTCCCTCTCCACCCAACCATCCCCCTTCCTCCCTCCACTGGTTGAGGCCAAACTCCTCTACCCCAACATCCTCCACTCCGACCATAACTAACACAGGTGAAGCACTGACAGCTGCACCCAGCCACAGGCAGCTGATGATGACCCTGGTTCTGCGGCGTGTCACGACAGTCTTAGCTGTGATCGGCCAACACACTGCCATGTACCTCTCCAGGGAGAGGAAGGTGATGTGGAGGATGGTGCAGAAGGTACAGCATTCTGAGAGGAACATAGTCAGCTTACAGGCAAGGTCTCCCAGGGGCCAAGGTCTAGGTCTCCAGAGCTGGGTGAGATAGAAGGATATGTCTGATTAGCCAGCACATTGATGAATATGTGGAAGTGAAAGGCAAGGAGAAGTAAAAGAATACATGGTTCATTTTACAAATGATCAGGAAAATATGGCATACATTCGTGTTCCACCAAGTTTACTCTGATACAATTCCATCCATCCATCCATCCATCCATCCATTTTCTTCCGCTTATCTGAGGTCAGGTCACGTGGGCAGCAGCCTAAGCAGAGAGACCCAGACTTCCCTCTCCCAGGCCATTTGGGTCATCTCTTCCGGGGGAATCCCAGGCCAGCCGAGAAACATAGGCCCTCCAGCGTGTCCTGGAACACCTCACCAGAGAGGTGTCCAAAAGGCATTCTGACCAGATGCTCAAGCCACCTCAGCTGGCTTCTCTCAATGTGGAGGAGCAGTGGCTCTACGCTAAGTCCCTCTCAGATGACCAAGCTTCTCACCCTATCTTTAAGGGAGAGCTCGTGTTTTCGGTCACTACCCAAAGCTCGTGACCATAGATAAGAGTAGGAACGTAGATTGACCAGTATATTGTGAGCTTTGCCTTTGGACTCAGCTCTCTCTTTACCACAACAGATTGGTACATGCCAGGTACAGTTCAGTTTATTTATATAGCCCCATGCTGAGGAGGTAATTCTGGACCTAGGACATATCTAAAGTTTGACACCCCAGCTCTCATTTAGGGGACACAGAAAATATTTGGAGAAAGGTACTCTTATCAGATGAGACCAAAATTTAACTTTCTGACCTAAATGCAAAACACAGTGGGTGACGGAAAGCTAACAGTGTTCACCCACTTAAACATACTGACCCCATAGTGACACTTGGTGGTGTCAGCATCATGCTGTGGCACTTTCTTTGAAGAAAACCTATCAGAGGGTGCAAGAGACTACAGCAGGACATCAACCTCAAATAACAGCCAGAGCTACACTGGAATATTTTAGATCAAAGAAAATTCATGGTTTAGAATGGCCCAGTCAAAGTCTAAACCTAAAATCTATCGAGAATCCACAGAAAGTATTGAAAATTGACATTCATAGATGATCTCTATTAAATCTATCTGGAGACTATGCAAAAACTTTAGTCTCCAGGTGTACAAAGCAAGTCAGATGAATCCCAGTAGATTGGCATGCACTTTTGCTGTAACTGCAGCAAAAGAGAAATTTGTGGAATTTCTTTTAAAGACCTGTCACATTTTTCTTCTACTTTACAATTATGACTTTTGTTTGTCTATCAGTATAATCTATAAATTAATTCAACATGAACTTTCATACCCTTTAAAACCTAAGTTTAATCAGTATGAACATTTTTGCAAGATTTTCTAATTATTTCCATTGTACAGAAGAAATGATGGAATGATTTAAGACCACTCTAACACAACACTTGAAAGAAAGAAAACCTAATTCTGAAGGATTCTCCCTGAGGGGACAGCAACGATGACTTGTTTAAACAATCATCACTGGTAAGACTACAATTTCCAACATGAGCAATGTGGTATGTCTGTTCCTTTCCTTCCAACAAGATGGATGCTCCTTCAGAAAAACCTTTTACAGCATGATCCTGACTGCTTGTAGACAGAACTCTTTGACTGCATGCAAAGAGTGCATCCTGAGCATACCTTATACAGATCCAGAGGGAGAAGAAGGAGAATCAACAGATCGCTGACTGCCATACTGCTCAGGTACAGGTACGTAGAGCTTCTCATGTGTGGACGAAGCCAGACCACCAGTATGGTTAAGATGTTCCCAAGAAGACCAAATAACATCAGTGGAATATAAATCATTGTCACACAAACTGAAACAAGAAAACAGAGTGAAGTGTTTTAAAAGAACTAGCATGTTTGTAATTCTGAATGTTCAGATTGTGTTCTTAGCCAAGACTTTTAATGAACTAACAACCTGTAAATGATGTTATGTTATTAAAACCAGGTCAAATTTTAAATCCTAAAAGCAACAGTATCTCTTTAAAGACTACAAAACTACAATGGTTTCTAAAGTTAGCATTTGTTTCCTGTTTAAATGACTATCCACTTTAATGTCGTTAAGTTGTCATCGCAATATCAGGATTTGCAATTTCACAATTGCAAAGGAATGTAATTGCAAAATTGCAAATGCAATATTTGTTAGGATTTTTTAGGACTATATTTTAAGTGTCAGACATTCACGCTTTGCATAATGATAATACATCTGGCCAGTCAGGCTTCAAAAGCTTTTGATGCTTGCACCTAATGTAAATCATCATTGGATGGATGCTCAAATTCATGGAGAGTGATTGGAAGATTCTGTAATAGTAAAAAAAAATGTGGGTTAATCAAAATTGTGTAGCCCATGTTCATAGGTTCATAAAAAAGCTTTTATTCTAAAATTCAATTAAATTTTGGAGACTGAAGTAGTATTAAGAATATAAAAGTCTCCTTCAGTCTTAGCCCTTCTCAGACTAGCCATTAGCTTCAGCCTAAGGGCCCACCTAACAGGGATTTAAACTAAATGAAAATTCAGAAGCGTTATCTTCTGTGGGTAAAATGTTGACTACTTGAAAAAAAACTTCTTTTTAAAGTTTCTGAACTATTCCTTTACGGTACATTGAGGGGTACGATAGAGAGTTTATTCCCAATCCACCAGATTGCATGAAATTCACTAAGTAGTTATTGATGACCAACGGAAGCATTTAACTGCCAGAGCAAAGAAATAAATTCAGGAGCAATGCTCGCAAGCCATTAACTGCTAGCAATGCTAAAGCTGCCATCTGCTCAAAGCTGTTGGTTCTAAACTAAAGGGCTATTTCACAGTTTTTTTTAATAAATCTGGACTACATTTTACAGTCTCCAGTTCCGGTTTAGAATCTAAAATACTTGGACTAGACATGAACTGGGTTGTTCTACAATGAACAGAGATTATTGAAAACACAATTTTATATTTGTGAAACATCTATTTTTGAACAAAAGAGCATTTTTCATACTTTTTAAGCACTCGGAATTGGTGACTGCAGATGTTTTTATGATGTAAAGCAATTTGAATAGCCTTGCTGCTGATATGTGCTATACAAATAAACTTGACTTGACTTAGTACGACCAAAGTTTGACGCAAGTGTGGAAACCTCAGTATCTGGCCTAGTTACAGTGTACACTGACTACAGATTCCTTAAATCACAAATTTTATAATTTGTTAAATCTGAACTCTCTGAAAATGAAAAACAAAAATTAATGGGGATTCTAGGTATCTCCCAAAAGCTTGTTAAAATCTCTTCTCGTTCTCTTGAATCTTTTTGTCTTGTGAGCTTCATTGCAAGTCTATAAACAGAAGACTTAGTAATGAGTGAAATGACAGTGGATTGTCTAAATTGCTTAGCTACTGGAAATCTCTCAGTAGAAGTGGACATTTCCTTTGAAAATAGCAATCAATTCTTCTCTTTCCAAAGTATACAGTGAAATGAAACCACAATGACAGAACATTCCTGCCCCGACATTTTTGTTGGGGACAGATTCAAAAAAAGCATTCAAACTTTTGAATGTATAAACAAATATCTATCTTTAGCGTTCCCTTCTAATTGGGCACAGTCGTGCAAATAATAATGTGTTTCTTTGCTGTTTGCATTTCTTTCAGTTAATTTTGTTTTCATTCTCTGTCCATTTTGACCTAGAATCAGAAAGACTATCAGCAGCCATTTTGATTTGGCATTATCATTTAATAGTATAGTATAGTATAGTCCTTAACTTTACTTCAACTTTCTAAAATACTTAAAACATTTTTTGTCTACCCACCTAGCTCAATCAGTCCAAACATAGGTTCCTCCCAGTAGCAGTCTTGGTTTGTGCAGTCCTCCTGAAAGCTTGATGCCAAGCTGCAGTTTTTTCCTTCACAGCCATTGCTCATGTCTTCCAAGTCTGTCAGATCCATGCTGATGAGCATATGGGGTTAGATTGGCAGAAGAAGGCAGAAGGGAGCAGTATATCCCCCAGGATACGGGCAGCAGAGGTGACGCACACCAATGGATTTCCTATGACACTCGATGACCACCAGCAATGAAGGGGAAGTGCTTTCTGGACAAAACATCGGAAGAAAAACAACACAAAAGCACATTTATTTCATATCACCTATGGTAATGCATTTAAAACATAAACTAAATTAACAAATGCAGGCTATTGTGTGTTTATGTGCTCACTTTAAGTATGACTTAAAATGACACACCAAGGAAAACAGCTGTTTATCAATATGTTAGGTGAACCTCACCACTGACTGATAATAATTGGGACTTAAAACTAACCAAAGTCACACACTGTTAGTTTTTTCTTAAAGATGACCCAAATCAATCTTCTACATTTGCTAACTAATGTTTACAATTAAACATTTTGCCTTAAATATAGCACTCTCACTGACTGAGAGGAGCTTCAACACCTGGTATACAGTATCTCTCCTGCAAAGGCTGCCAATTATACGCATATAAACGCTCTCGCTCCTCTCATATCACACCTCCCTTTCATATCTTGCATTGTTTCCTTGTACAATTTCCATTGCTCATACCAACCATTTGAACCTTTTTAACCATCTTAGATGTCATTAAAATAGGAACATCTACTAGAATAAAATTTTAATGTTTTTTATGAGTAAAACTTAAGTGAGAATTATTGTTGTAATTTGTGTTACTTTATCTTTAAACATGGGTTCTTGTCTATGATTGGTCTTCTTACCTGGTAAACTTGAGTGGTCACAAGACAATCTAAAAACGACAAAACACAGAGCTGCTGCTGCACATAAAGAAGAAGAAAGCAACTTGGTTGCACAATTCTGCTGAAGGCTAAGACCAGCAGCCAGTGCTACTAACAGCACATAAATTTGAAGATGTTATGCTCATACATGAAGACTTTTCTTTCATTAACTGCACCTTAGTGTTATAAAAATGAAGAAATTAAATCATACAATTGAGCTAATTTGCAAAAGTGTTTGCATGAACATTGACTGCCATAGAAGTATTTGCCAGAACAATATAATTAAATTACACTTTCTGGGGAAATATAGCCAGTTATGCTTGTACTCACATTAGTTACCAGCAGTTTAGACATTAATGAATGTGTTTTGATTCATTTTGAGGGGACAGGAACTTTACACTGTTGTACAAGCTGTACACTGACAACTTTACATTGTATCAAAGTGTGATATCTTCAGTGTTATCCCATGAAAAGGTAGAGTAAAGAACTAAAATGTGAGGGGGTATATGTGTATATTTTCAGTTTTGGCAAGATTTAGATTACAGAATTTATCTATTTATTATTTTTTCTCTAATCCAAGTGGAAATTTAATCCTGTTTTCGATCATTTTAAAGCAATATTCAGACCGGGCAGACGAGGGCGCTGTTTCAACAAAACAAACCGGCGGTGCGCGCTATAGAAGAAGACCAACCTGCGACCCAAAATGGCTTTGAGAGCTGCCCTGAGAGGCAAGGCGGGCTTACCAGGTTTGGCTCTAAGCACCGTTCGCGTGCAGTTGTAATATCAGTGTTATTATATGCATGGTTATTCATATGTTGACCACCTGGGCACCTGGTGACCTCTCTGCTCGCTGCTGCTCGCGTTGCTGCCTGCCAGAGACAGAAAGTGGAGCAAAGGTCACAGCGTTTTACCATTAAACCCCCCGAGTCTGTGCTGTGAGCTTTATTATTTAGATGTTAACGCGATAAAAGCAGTGAAATCTCGTTACTTTTATGTATTTTCATTGGCTTTTTATATGCGAGTGGATATACTTTTAATGCTAAACGAAATAGGTTCGTATGCTGTGCGTATAGTGAGTATTTTCTGACATATTAAAGAACTTCTCCACCTGCAGTTTGTTGTTTCTTTAATGAAGCGGCTCAGTAAATGTCGTACAGACTGGACATGTCCTATGTCCGCAAAGACAGTGAGGCCGCTTGTTTTTGTGTTCTTCCCGAAGGTCTTCTCTCCTGCAGCAGTCATGGCAGATTCATCGCTCAAAGGAACAACTCCACCTCACCTAAGATCAAGGTGGATTATGACCAAGCCACAGGTGAAACTTGTGCTTTTATTGCCATCCATTATTCTTCTACTTCTAATGCTTCATCTGCGTTTGAACAAAATCGATTGTCTTTTCCCCAACTTTCCCCACCAAACAAACATTTTAAACAGGACCACAGCAACATGCGCTGAAGAGAAGAGGTGTTCATACCCAACTGTAACAACCACAAACTTCCTCTTGTCCTGTCAGTGTTTTATCTGACAGACCAACACAAAGTACTGCAATTGTGAAGTAAAGGCAATAATAACTGATTTTTGATATTTTTTAGCACATGAAAATCTGAAAAGTGTGGCAAGGATCAGAGACTAAAAATTGAGCTGAGTTTTTGCCAAACAAATCCGGCTTAGTCAGATTGGTTGGAAAGCTTCTGTGAACTTTTAGTTATTGTTACTAGGAGAACATTTGACAAGAATTCTGATTTATTATTGTGATCAATTCTAATCGACATTTTTAAGCCTCAAAAAAGTTTTATCTCGCTGTTGATTCCATCAGAGCATCAAAAATCTAAATACAACTGTGTGCTGTTTAGTAGTGCAGTTGTGATATAACTGGGTTGCTGAAATAACATTGTTGTTTTATTTTTCGAGCAGAATTTTAAGTTATTATCTTTTAGTCCTGCCACATATTCTCAATAAGATGGAGGTCTGTACTTTGACTAGGCCATTCTAAAAAACGAGTATGCTTTGATCTAAACCATTGCATTGTATCTGAGGCTTTATGTTTACGCCTGCTGGAAGTTGAACCTCCGCCCCAGTATCAAGTATTTTGCAGCCGCTAACAGGTTTTCTTCCAGGATTTCCTTGTATTTAGCTTCGTCTAGCTTCCCATCAAACGGTTTAATGTTTGTCATTTGAAATGTATATTTTTGGGGCTTTTGATTGGTGAGCCATTTTCCAAACCTTAAAAAAACTGGAGAACAGAACAGAAAAGCATCAAAGAGAAGTTGCCATTTAAACCTAACAGGCATGATGTTGGGACCAAGCAATTCTCCAAGCTCTCATTACAGTTGCAGCTGTTCTACCAGATTCCTGGACAGAATCTATAAACAGGAGTGTGTGACTGAATGAAAACACGGACTCCTTGTTTTGGAGTGTTCATACTAAAGCTCAGCAACTCTTCTCTGTCTACAGGTGTGGCAGTGATGAGTATGCAAAGTCCTCCGGTCAACAGCCTCAGTCTAGATTTCCTCACAGAGCTCTGCATTAGTTTGGAGAAGCTGGAGATGGATAAAGGCTGCCGAGGCCTCATCATCACCTCCGTACCGTCTGCTTATATAATTACCAAACAGATCAGTGTCGTCGTAAATGTTTTCGGTTTACCATCAGCCTGTGAATGTGTGTCTTTTGACTGAATCCAGAACCAGCCCAAGGTGTTCTCCGCCGGCCTGGATATCTTAGAGATGTACGGAAAGAGCCCAGAGCGCTGCGGGGAGTTCTGGAAGTCCGTTCAGGAGATGTGGCTGAAACTTTACAGCTCCAACATGGTCACCATCGCAGCAATCAATGTATGTATGCAACAACGCAGCCCCCTTACGTTGTGTTGCAAAAGTATTCACAGCCAAAATGTCCACATTTCCTTATTCCACAAACTTGAATGTATTTTTGGGGGATTTAAAGTGATAAATACAAAGTACAGTATTTTCAAAAACACTTTGGACATTACCAATGTAAATTACTATCGTCCAATGAAAACCTTAAAATCGTTGGACGTGCTTTTCCTCTAACCTTGAAAATGTATTTCATTTTAAATTCTTGAAAACCGCAGCGCTGTACAGTGACAAATATGTCCTATTTGCAATTTAAAAAACTGACTAGTTAATGTGGTGATGTCGCACGTGTCTGATAGCGTTGCGACCAAAGTCGGCAGGAGTTGTGTTGGTCAAGTCAATTTTATTTATATCGCACGTTTCAGCAGCAAGGCAGCTCAAAGTGCTTCACATCATAAAACCGTCAATCAAGTATACAACAGAATCATCAAAATCATCGGCAAAAACATTGATCAATGATTAACTTACTTTATTTAACTGATTTACACTCAAACTTCCACCCTTTGGAGAGCTTAAAACAGAGACTTTAGTTGACAGAGGAGAGCTGAATGGTTTTGGATTTGAATCTGAGTTCATGGTACAGCTTTCCTCAACAGATCTCTGTGTTTCTATCAGCTGCACGACTTCACATCACGGCGCACATCGCTTGTGTCGCATCCAAGCTGAGCGGATCGTGGCGCAGAGGTGGAAGCTAAGCAGAACAAACTGCTCCTGCGCACATAATAAAATACCAGCGCGTGTATTTCAGAGCTCTGTGCAGCAGGTTCTTGTGCCTCAAAGGGGACCTGGTCCTGATCACAGTGGTACGCTCAGTGAGCGACTGTGCGCACCACGGTGATGTGCAGAGCAGGTACGGAGAGTGTTTTCAGCAGCAGAAAGAGTTTGAACTAATGACGTTTATGAGTGTGCGTCAGACCCGCCGTGTTTAACCCTTGAGTGAGTTTTAAATTAGTGTGTCATACTCAAAATATTTAAAGGTGTTAATGCTTGAATATTAATGTTAATATTAATGCCTCCGTAAGACTGGTGAGCAGGGGTGAATCCAGGAAGTTTGATGATGAAAATATGAATTTCGCCTTAAATACGTTATTCACTGGTCTTAAATTTTGTCGTGGCAGGGCTCTTGAATCTTGTACGTATAGTTTTTTCATTTCTCGTGGGACTGTTCTGTCAGGCAAGAGTCGCACGCAGACATCTGCATTGCGTTCTGTGACTCGAGGCGGTTGAGGCTACCGGTAACTAGCTGCTGATATACCCTTGCTAATAGCGAGCTAGCTTTTTTGCATCGATCATGGGTAGGTGCAGATTTTTCAGCAGCTGGCTGGACAGCTTGTTTTCGCCATTGGCTCACTGCTGTTGCCAACCCATGCGAGGCTTGACGCATCCTGTGCAAAAACAGCTCTGAAGCTTGGCGCTACGGGGGGGCTGTGCTTGATTGTCATCCCCCAACCATCCCGTATGTTTATAGTTTTTTCAGTCTTAAATTTCATTCAAGCTGGCATTAAAAAGGTCTTAAATTTGACTTGCTGAAACCCGCAGATAGCATGTTTAAGTTTGGGATTTGACTGGGCCATTCTAACACATGCTTTGAACCTTCCCTCGTGTCTTCTGCTGCCTCCAACCAGTTTCCTGCTAACAGGGACAGTTCATGGCTTTATTTCAACAACTTTTTTTCTCTCTACGCCTCCAAAAAGGCCTGATTCATGGAGTCGGTCCCCATATTGTTGACAGATATCCCCACCTGAGCTGTGACAGTTGGTTGCCATCGTCATCCCCCGTCCTGTTTCCCTCCGCAGGGCTCCAGTCCTGCAGGCGGCTGTCTGATGTCTCTGACGTGTGACTACAGGATCATGGCGGACAACCCTCGTTACAGCATCGGGCTGAATGAGACCCAGCTCGGCATAGTAGCACCTTTTTGGTGAGGAGTTTTGGCTCTTAGTGTGCTGAGAATATAAGATTAATATGTACTAGTTGGACTGGGCTGCTTTTGAAGATTTAATTTTTGGAAAATAGGGTTTTGGGGATTTTTTTTTTTTTTTACCAATGCACTCCTCTGGGGAAAAAATGGATTAAAATCAGAAATTGAATTTGGTATAAAAAACGAGATTTTATCTTTAAGCCCTAGCAGGTCTGATGTAAATGATCCCATTCTGTCGCCTCAGGTTTAAAGACACTATGGTCAACACGGTGGGCCACCGGAACACAGAGTTGGCGCTGGAGCTAGGTCTGCTGTACAAGCCTGCAGAGGCCCTGAAAATTGGACTGGTGGACCAGTTGGTGCCTGAAGATCAGGTCCTCACTGTCGCCACTCAGACCATGACCAAGTGGTTGACTATTCCAGGTAATGTGTCTGTTCGCACCACTAAATCACCTCAGAGCTTTCTGTTTTCTTTTCAACAATGGCGCTTCGAGCTGATATGGATTATCTTGGTAACATGAAATACAAGTTAAAGGCACAGGCAGCACATTTAGACCCTGTAACTAAGTTACAGATGGAAAATGAAAGACTTTAAACAAATGAGTAATAAACATTGCAACTCAACAGCGCCTCCATGCACAGCCATGTAACAGGTTTGGAGCATTACCGCCCCCTTGTGTTGCTTGCAGCACATTACATGCAGGCGTCTATATAAACCAGTTTGCCATGATGGCCAAAATCATCAAGTTCCATTCCAGCTTTATTTGGAGAGCGCTTTAAAAACAGCGCTGTTGACCAGAGTGCTGTACGCCATAACCAGAAATAAAACCAATCAATATAATAACAATAACTGTAAAAACCAACACCAGTTGAAAGCATAGTATTGGGGGGGAGGGACAAAAATGTAATGTTTTTGTAGCATTTTTAAAATAAAATTTTTGTGCCTTTTTCATTTCATCTACTCAATAACAAACTAAAAAAATGACCATTTGATTGCAATCACCAAAATAGATTATTGCAGAAAACGGATCAGTAAATCATCGTAGATACAAAACATAAAAAAAGTCTTACAAGATTATATTAGTATAAGACAGACCCACAGTTTCAAATGTTTTGGGTTGATAGTTTTCTTATTTGGGCTGTAAGATTTGCTTTGGAGTAAAAACAGGTCAGTAACTGGTTCTGGTGACTCCAAAATTAAGATAAAAGCAAAAACTTTGTTAAAAAATAGGAATCTGCACCTTATTTTTTAAATAAGATATTTACCTGTAAAAAAAAATTGCCTTAATAGATGAAAAAGTGTTAAGTTCTAGAACTGAGGTCCCGGGTCTGCCCAAAATCTTTCAGAGGGCCAAACATGGCTCCCCGGGCCACACTTTGGACACCCCTGGTTTACACAGAAAGCCACAGGTTCACACAGTAGTCGTGTACAGTAGTCATAAATGTGTACTTATATTATAATTCAGTTTTTGGTTCCAGTTCCGTTCCCAAACCAAGAAAAAAAAAAAAAAAAATCAGTGGTAGTATGAAGAATACTTGCAGCCACATTTATTGGCACCCATTGAAAATGTGCAGAAAGCCTTAATATGAATTAATCTAGTATCGCAGTAGCATCATCTCACCCTGAAAGTCTTTGGAAAACTTTAAGTAGATTTGTTCATTGTGGTCAGCTCTCATTTTGAGAACTAAATAATTGTTTTCACAGTTATTGCTCCACCTGCTGGACCAGTAGGACAGCTCGTAGTCTTGTGCTGAAAGGTTTCACAAGGTTGCAGCACATGGAGCGTTACGCTTTGCCCCTCCGTCTAGAGCAGCGCCCTTCAACCCCAGACCTCGAGGAGCGACTTTTCCAGCTCTGCTGAAACACACCTGCTCTGCTTTGCCCCAGTCTGCAACCATTACAATCCTAAAGAGCTGTTTCTGCTGTCAGTTCACTACCCTCTACCCGATACTACCCCTGTATTTATTGGTTTTGGATCGATACCAAAATTGTCAGTATTGCACACCCGTAACTGTAACCCTACAGTCAAAGAGAATGTAGTCCTTTTTAAATTCTAGGATTTTAAGTATTTTGTACCTATAGTTTCTGGAGCCCTGCTCTGCTTTATACAGGTTTTTTATTGTGGGTTCACCTCTAAATAGTCTTTCTTTTTGTAAATAACAGATTTTAGTGGCTATAGCTGAGTGAAATTAGTTTTTTGATTATCTTGCTATGCATTCAAGATCAAGACCAGTTTGCAATGCATCAATTGTTTAGTTTTTTTTAGCTAAAAATTACCTTTCAAGCGTTGTGTAATTAAAAACTGTGTAATATCACAGTGTGATGTCATGTATAGTTACCCTTTAATGGAAACTGGTTAGTTATCTTTTCTCACCAACTGTTCTTCTATTCCCCTGCAGAACACGCCAGACAGATCACCAAGTCCATGATGAGGAAACCAACGATTGAAAAGCTAAGGTCCAACAGAGAGGCCGACATCCAGAACTTTGTCAACTTCATCACCAAAGAATCCATCCAGAAGTCACTGCGCATGTATATGGAGATGCTGAAACAGAAGAAGGCCTAGGCTTAAAGGAGACACAACCGCTCACGTTCACACCAGCGGAAATGAACGCAAAACCTGCCAGCTCATCTTTGTGTGTTCACAAAAATAACACCAACACCCTAAAGTTGAGCTTAAATGGTTAAAAAGTAAATGCAGTAGGTGAGTGAACAATGATGGGCCAGCCTTCCAAGTCTCTGATACCTTGCCACAGACAAGGCTTGACCGATAAGTGCCTGTCCTTCCTGCACCAACCAGAACCCTCACAGCCTCTGCAGCCATTGATTCGTTTAGATTACCTGAAGCAAAACTCTGGCCATCTCATAACACTTTTCTTCTCTCTCTTTTTTTTTTTTTTTTTGCACACTGTTTGTGTCTAATGTGAAAGTTCTCAATAAAACTTTGTATTTGTATGGTGAGTAGATGAAAGTGTTTTATTTACACAACCAATATATTTAACCACTTTAATATACGTTTATGGAGGCACACTGCAGATTTATAAGTCTCCTAACTGAATGTATTATTTTCTGGTCTTTATATAGTTGTAGGAGAGCCCATCATTGTGCAAAATTTTTGTTTTTTGTATTATAAGATCCCTGGTCTCTATCCTCTCAAATACACAGACTGCACTTTATCCGCACAAACATCACATTGATAAATTATCAGATTTCATAAATTAAAGATGCAGTATGTAACTTTTATCAAAAATGTTTTGGTTTTTTTTCATATTTGTTGAAACTGTCACCATGTTGTGACAGTATGTTATGAAACAGATAATCTGTGAAAAGCTCGAGCTCCTCCCTGACCTAATATTGTAATAAGATGCAGTATGTAATTTTTACTATTCCCGTCTAAAGAAATGCACCGCTTCCGACCTAAAACAACCAATCAGAGCCAGGAGGAGGGGCTTAGCGCTGTCAGTCAGCCTCATTTATTCGCTGCTAAATGTGCTAATGGCGGAGAAACAACTTACCGTTACAGGAAAACCGTTTATCCGTTGGCGTTAGTAGTCATGCTAGCTAGCCTGAATATGGCGCGGTATCTACGAGCTGCAGTGTAGCAGAGAGCGGTGGGGGGGGGATTGGGGGGAGAGGGGAGCAGGGCCACACGGACGGTGGTTGACAGCGCTAAGACCCGCCTCCTGGCTCTGATTGGTTGTTTCTAGATAGCACTGGGAGAAGGCAGAGGATCTTGATTGCTTTTCAGATTATCTGTCTCATACCATTGTGTCACGACATGGTGACAGTTTCAACAAATATGTCAAAAAATATGTTTTATAACAGTTACATACTGCAGCTTTAAGTGGTAGTCACATTCATAAATTTATTAATAGCATTCACTGTTTTTTTTTTTTCCTACCCAGACTGCATCGGTTCAGGGAATGCTCAAGGTACTCCAACAAATGAGATCCGCCTCTGTGCGATGAAGTGTATATGTTTGTGTGTCCATGTATGCTGGAGCAGCAGCTTATCTACAGCTGAGAGGAAGGCCAGCTCTGTGCTAGGATGACCCCCCCCCCCTTTAGAACTCTACCGTTTTTTTTTTTTATTGTCACTAACTGTTTGTATTTATTTATTTATTTATGAGTTTGTATTTTTAATGCTCAGAGACATGCACATTTTGTACATTTTTAATTAACCAGCTCAGTTGCATATTCCTCTGAAATGGAGTATTTTTACAACTACACAGTATTCATGTTGAAATTTTGCCTTACTGTACAGTATTCTTTTTCTACTCAATATTCTGGGGGGGATACATATTTTATATTCTTTGTGTGAGTCTGTTTTTCTGTTTTTGCCTGTCACTGCCACTTTGCTGCTGTTGCACAGAAATTTCCCCATCGTGGGACAATACAGGATATTTCTATTCTTCTATTGAATTCTTTTACATTAAAAGTATAAATTCCAGAAAAACTTGAGGAAGTAATAGTATTGGTAAAGGTTGTTGATCATTAAAAAATGCTGAAAACTTTTAGAATCATATAATAATCTGTATCTCTATTGATGAACAAGTCCAGGTAAAAATGACATGCCACCTGACACAGCCAGGTCCCTGTATGTACCCAGGAAATATTTTCTTTGTGAGTCCAGTGTAAGAAGATCCCTTACAATACAGCCTGGTTCCCATAGAAACTCCCCCCAAACTAACCCCATAAAGACCCTGTAAGTAACAGTTGTAGGTACGACGAATATACACTTTAAATACAAGGTAACAAGTCCTTTCATAAACAGTGTGATCCCTGTAAGAGGTCCCTTTGCAATACAGCCCAGTCTCTGTAGGTAGCCTCTAAAGCCCCTTTCTTCCCTAGTCAGCTCTGGGCCAGATTCATCTCCATTTGCGGACACTATGTGGTTCTTTCCCTTGTTTTGGAACTACCTCAGGGGTGATTTGATTGCCAGTAGACAGCATTTGTTGAATGGCCAGTGGATTTACAGCAACAACAACATCTCAACCACCATTTTCAATCCACGACATGACTGCAGCAGTTGGCAAGATGGCGAGCTGCAGATTGATAATTCAATGATCAAACCTTGAGGTACCTCATAGGTACCCTGTATCTTGTACTTGTAATTAATCCCTGTAAGTACCCTGATGTATGCCTATAGGTACCCTGTATGTATGTATACAGCAAGTTCCTGCATAAGAAGATACTGTGGAAGTACCCTGTAGGTGCTAGGTTTCATTGCTGCCAGATTGTGCTGTACCTGATTCTTATTAGAGTCCCAAAGTTAAGGTCCAATGGTCTTGATGGAAAAACTAATATAGGATGTAATTTCAGTTCTGATTTCCCATTCCTGAGCATTACTTTTTAAAACTGAAAACACAAGACTATAACCCTAAGGTTCTAAATTTTTTTCAGAAACGAGAAAGTCTGTGATCTTGTGAAGAGTTATTTTTGATTTATTTAGGGCTTGTATTTCATGAAACGATTGGTGAGATTGTTCTCAGCTGTGGGAATCATGATTTAGGCAGAGAAGAGAGAGCTTGTCAGCTTGTCAGCTTCACCTCCACCGGGAAATGGTCACTAACAGCCAGTGCCTGAAGAAAACAGAGCAAACATCAGTCTAGGTCCCACATTAAATACAGGAGAGGTGTTTTTATTATACATGCAGTCTAACACTCAACTCAAACACCCAAATGCAGAGGCCCACTCATTAAAATGCCAGGGTTTTGTCATTTTGAAAAATGAGACCATGATGAATCAATCAATATCAGCATTGAGGTTTTTTGATAGAGGTCTTTTGACATCCCACATCATGACTTGTGTTGAATGTTTGATCATTCTACTTTGCAAAATTTCACAATTTCATCCACCTTGATTAAAACATCCCTTCCACTTGAAAGTACAGCCCACCTATTTGCGCATATGAACATCAGGTAATGTGCTTTACTACCTCTGTTGTTAAGACAGTATTCCGCTGCAGCTACAAAAATAAAGTACTTTGTGACTAAATGAAAATGAGCAGCTGTGTGTATACATTGTGGTAATGGGTCGGGTCGAACTCTGTTACTTACGGGTGCGGGCGGGTTCGGGGTTTTAAATGAGGATGATTGTGAGTAATGGGTCTGATCTCAGTTCTGAGCTCTATGGGTGCAGGACTCTGACCCGGAGCATGATCTTAGCCAAGTGTGGATGTTTTCTTTGGAAGAAAACATTGAGAGTACAGGAGATGATTGTCACATGTAGAACCCAACTAGTATTTGTTGGAAAATCTCACAGGTCCTTCAGTGATGCTTTGGCCTCTTAACAGTCCTTTTGACCAATTTCAGACTTGTATTTTGAGTAGTTTAGAAGGAATGTCCAGATCTTCTATTTAGTTGTCTTATTGATGACTGTCTTCACTGTGCATGGTAATACTGTGGAAATTCGTATGCCTTTCTCCTGACTGACACGTTTGTACAGTGACATCCTCCTGGTGCTTTGCAACCTCTCTGCAAACTGCAGTAGTTGGAAAAAGTGTTTGCTCCCTTCCTGATTTCCTTTTTTATTTATTTTTTTTTTTTTTGCATGTTTGTCATACTGCAGAGCTCAACTACTTTGTTTCTCATATGTTCCTGAATTTGTTTGGATCTCGACATGATGTCAAGCTTTGGAGGATCATTTGGTGTACTTCACTTTGTCAGACAGTCCTCTTTAAGTGATGTCTTGATTGAGAACAGATGTGGCTAGAAACTATGAACTCAGTGTGATAAACCACACTTAAATTATGTTTTAACAGGAGGGGCCGATCACTTTTTCACACAGGGCCTTGTAGGTTTGGAGTTTTTTCTCCCATAATAACCAACGCCTTCATTTAAAACCTGCATTTTGTGTTGTCTCTGAGTAAGATTTAAATCAGTTTTATGTTTTGAAATACTTAATTGTGACAAACATGTAAAAGAACAGGAAATCAAGAAGGGGGCAAACACTTTTTCACACCACTGTATGTGGCATTTACTCTATACAGAATGAAAGCCACATTTGTGGAAAAAATATGAGCTAATTTATCCTGGTATCATTGTTTTACATCGCATAAACCTGGCATTTAACAAGGATCTGGGCACTTTTGAGAGACACTACATGATGGTGCTGGGTACAGCTTGACAATTACAACTACAAATCATCGACAGTTTGTTTTTCAGTTGGTTCTTTATTAAAGTTTTAAACTAAACTGCAATAATTTGGCTATTGTAAAAAAAATTGTTTTGGATCAGAATGTGGTGTAGCCCACAGTCGAGTTATAGAGGTTATGGAAATCTTTCACCTGTACAGATCAAACATTCTGATCACTATGCAGTCACTGACAACATCAATGCTGCATTTTTGACCAACTCCACACCTAAAGGTCAAGAAAATCATTGTATTTTGCTATATTTGGTATTTGAGTACTAAAATAGACTAGTTTTTTACCAGGCTGTGACTGAGTCTCAGGTCGGCCATGAAGTTGTAAACCCGTGCACTGCCATGCATCACTCCCTTCAACATGTCCGCTGTGACCACAATTCTGCAAGAAACAGAAGGATGAGTAGAAAGATCACGGAGTCTATGTATTGTATGTGTGTGTATGTATAGCTCTGAGTGTGGCTCTACCTGTCATAAGGGCAGTTAGTGTGAGTGATGGTGGTGTCAGCCGTATCCGGGATCAACCAATGGAAGCTCTTGTCTGTGAAGATGCGGATCTGTTGCCAGTCAGAGCCAGTCACATAAGTACAGCCTGAGTTGAAGTCGCCCAGAAGCACAATGTTCTGCATGAAGAGGGTGAAGGGTTAACGTTGCTTTAGCTGACCCCTCCCACTTGATACTTTTATGCATTTTCATCATGTTTTTACTAATAGTTTATTCACATTGGTGTTCCAACGAGTGCGGACATCAGTCACCACATCATAAAGAGCATCTATCTCCTCCACAGCCAAGTTCGGAGAGGTATGCTGGGGGATCAGAGTGAAGTGGGTCAACGCTGCAAAACAGAGTAGTTGTTGAAGGCCTCAAGAAGGGGAGGAATAATCAGAGAGGCTGCCTAGAGGTCCATAGTTACTGAGAAATATCAACGAAACAACTAGGAGTTGTGCACTACCCAAATCTAGCCTTTATGGAAGAGTGGAAATAAGAGCAACGCTGTTGAAAGAAAGCCAGCAGAAGTCCTGTTTGTACCAGACATGCAGAAGATAGTGCTCTGGTCAGATGAAACCAGAATTAAACTTTCTTACCTAAATGTAAAGCAATTTGTGTAGCAAAAAAGTACCACTGCACTTCAACCTGAAAAAAAAATTCTCATATTGAAGCATAGTGGCAGTGTGGCACATTGGCCATGATAACAGAGTTTATGTGAATTTATATTGATTGTATGTGACCAGGTTTACATAGTTTGTGTTAAGACCAAGGCAAGACTTCAGACTCAATGGTTATGTGTTTAAGTATTATCAACAATGTCCTCCAATAACATATAGTTACTTAGTCATATTATTACATTTCCTGTCAACTTTTAAAAAATTTTTTAACACAGAAACAAGGTGGGCTGCGGGTGAACTTCCCAAGCACCCCTACGACCGAGCTTCGCAAGTTTTCTGGGGGGAAACCCTTAATTCAAATGTTCCACATTGTTTGCTATTCTTTGTTAATATGTTTTGTTTCTTTTGTTAATGTTTCTTTTTTTGTTTAAATTGAGATTTGTGTAACATTTGTTATCATTGTCACTTTTATCTTGTAAATGGAGGAAGAAAAGCAATATTGGCTTCAAGAATCAGTCCAAAAAAATTGGCAGCACATATTGGGGATCGGTTAGACTGATGTCAAGATAATCGGCATCGGGCTTAAAAACCTGTATTGGTCGATCTCTAATGTGCAGAGCTTTAATCACAATAGATGGATACCGCCAACATTCTCAGACAGTTGACCACACAGCATGCAACTGATTTGCATGAATGTAAAGTGTTTGATACGTTGCTGAGTGATGGCGGTGACTCTTGAGGCGGGGAGCTTCGAGTACAGCATCTCCGGCCATGAATGTCCCAGGTAATGTTAAACTCCTCCAGGTCCTGGTTATTGTATTAATATTAGCACCATGCTGTACGAATAATCTGCATCTCATGGTGACATTTAGTCATATTCAATGAAACAGAATATGGGTTCCAATGAGGCTCGTTTGTCAGATTAAAAGTATCTTTTGAAAATAACCTTTGAGCAGGTATTAAACATATTTTTCAATAGACCCACATTTCTGCATTAAGAATGTTTGTTATTGTCTGATGCAATATTCTAATCTTAAATGTCATGTTTTCATTAACTGTAAACATGAAATCATCATTAATAGAAAAGCTTTTAAACATCACTCTGTGTGGAATTATTCTATATAATGTGTTTAACTTGTGAGCTGAGTTACTGAAATACATAAACTTTTCATTAATATTCTAATTTATTGAATGGGTCTGTAGCTGAGGACTGCCAGAGTGAGACTGGCTGAGCTGTCCCACACTTTTAGCTACCCCTTCATTGAGGCAGGGAGAGTAAAATAACAGGGGCGAAAATAAATAACATCTGAGAGGGTGTTTTCCACAGCTGGAGACACCTTAAGTCATGAAAAATTCTTCCTGAAATGGCAAACATAAAAAATTGTCCAAAAATTGTTGATGTGCAAGAGTTGATAATTGCAGTTGCATTTCATGTTAAAATGTTTGTTTGGCGGAAGGCGTCTTATTTTTTAAGCCAGCTTTAATAGCGTTTAATCGAATACAACATGGTGCATATTTTAAATGAAAGCGTTAAGAGTTTATTTGCTAACTCAATGAGAATCGATAAGGAATCACATCTGTATTGTTAAATTCTTTTCAGTTCCCATCCCGAGTGGGAACATCATGCTCTTGTAATGCTTTTTTTTTTCAGCAGGGACAAGGTACCTGGTCAGAGTTGATAGTAAGGCTGATGGAGCTAAATACAAGTCAGTCCAATAAGAAAAGACGAGACTGGGATGGAAGTTTGCCTTCCACCATGACAGCAACCCTAAAGATACAGCCAGAGGAACTATGGAATAGTTGCGATCAATGCTTGGTCTACTACATTAATGTTGCTGATTATAATATGAGAAAATGTGAATATTTGTAAATTTTGCAAAGCACCATGGGTGCAGCAATTTCTAGAAATAGGCAAAAACAAATTCCAGTGTTTCTAAAAGTGTTTTTTACAGGGACTAACTTGATTTGATTTTCCTTTACTACATATCAAGACAATACTTTTAAATGCTATTCATGATGTAGATTTATGTTGAGTCATTGTCATTTCCTTTAGCTTTTCAATGTCATTTTTTTCAGTGTCAATGGAAAGGAAAAGTCTCCTTTAACAGGAAGAAACCTCCAGCAGAACCAGAACTAGGCTCAGTGTGAGTGGCATTTGCCACAACTGACTGGGATTTGAGAAGACAGAGCATCCACAATAAAAACCCCACAGGTAGGCCTGTTTAACTGCATTAGATTTGACATTTTATCAGATATTAAACCAAAACAGGGGCCGTTGTGCTTTTGGTGCATGCTGCATAGAACAAGGTGTGTAAAAGCGCAAATCGAGAAAAATATGTATGTTGTCGCAAGTGCTGTGTGAGGTATATGCACGACATGGTCTTGTTGTAGACTTAAGTGGCATAACGACAATTTAAGAGATGAAATAAGAACTGTTTGATACAAACACTGGATTGAATTAGATGACACAAGAAGCCAGAATAATAATAAAGTGACTTTAAAAGACATCGAGAGCAATTTAAAAGTGAATATCAAAGTCTGGTTCTTTGGAGAGAAAGCAAATCTAACATAGAGTTAGCGTAACAGTTTTGCATAATAATCATTGGGAGACAGCAAAAAACCTCCACAACTTTTGTAAAAACATACCTGTGTATTTGGATGAGAACATGACGACAAAAGGTTCTCTCATAAAAGTGTCTGTCCCACAGGACTCACAGCCGTCATCATAGGTGTAGCTTTTAACCACAGAAACATGCTCCTGCCTGCAAAGAAAGGGTTAATTCAGAAATTCAGATGCGGTTCTAGCCTGTTTGGCACCCTGGGTGTCCCCCCCCCCCCGCCACATTTAAATTTCCACTGAAAATTCCTTTTAGTATCTCTTGTGAATAACATGGAAGTGTGATGTGGCACAGGTTTATGGGGTGTTTAACTAAAGCAGAGCATCAAGGTGGTGTGGTCACTTATACACAGTGTCATAAATGTAAGGAAATACACATAATCTATGTGATATTGGTATTTATTTATATTTAATAGGCTATAAACCATTGTTGAGAAGCGGCCTAGTGCAATAAAGTAATTGCAGCAGGCTAGCATAACTTTCCCAACGAGCATGAAGCGATTAAGGACGGTTATATTGACATAGCAGCCACTGGTGCCACTCCAAAACCTTGAAAACTGCATCAACAATTGTTGATGCAGTTTTCTAATAACTGCATCAACAATTGTTGCCTTCTTACTAAGCTGCTTCTTTCTAACTACTAATAATGAGACTCTTCATGAAACTCAACCTTCTAAACCAGGGGTGTCCAAAGTGCTGCACAACTGCGGCCCTTGAAATAACTTTGAGTGGCCCCTGACTGCCATTCAGGACTGATACGAAGTTGGCCCTCCAGCAATTCAAACTTTTTGTAATTTTTTAGGAAAAGATCTCCAATAATAAATATATTTCTTGTAAAATATAATGTAAAAAAAAAAAAAAAAAAAACACAAAGTATTTTTTTAGCTATGTTCATTTGCCCTTTAGTTTAATATCATAGAAAGTAGGGCCACAAACATCCAACAACTTTTTATTCAAAAACAAGACTTGGATGCACCCATTCATTAAACAAAGTCCAACAATTTTACTGAAGAGAGTTCTAGTTTTTGTCATTCGGAATAGACTAAAATCATTTTCTAGCCCAACAAAATTTAAAACATTCAACCCAAAAAGTTAGAAAACTGTCCACCCTGTTAAGTTCTGAGACACTTTTTTAGGTCTACAATATTTTGTTCTCTTTAAGCATATAAATTCCATGTAATGCCCCTATGTACCTGTACAGGAAGAGGTACCTCTCCGTGTAGGTGCTGCGACCCAGGGGCTCACTCACAATGTAGCTGAACTGAGAGGAACCTCTGTGGAAGCACACAGATAAACATCAGAACCAATATGTGTTGCTCCTCTTTTACACGAAGCTCTAGAAAAAGTCCAACTAATTTAGCGTGTGGTGTGTGTGCTTAGTATGAGTGAGTCTAACTTGTTGACATGGTCCATGAGTTTTTTGGTTGCTGACAGGTCGCTGTCTCTGACTTCTTGGATCAGAATGATGTCATAGCGACGGACAATCTGCAGTAGGGACACACAGTAAAACTCAAATTATTGCATTATGCTTTTCACTCTGCTTGCATAAATTACACATTTGTATCACTGTTGTATTGAGAAAGAGCTTTGCACTGGTTTAATATATCTAATTTAATTTAGTTCTCATACGACATCTAAGAGTCTTTTCACACTTGATCGTCTGGTAGACTCAGTTCAACTGGGGACCAAAATTGCAACGTTTGTTACATTTTCAGCTGGTTCTCTTTCCCACTGCAGTGTGACAAACGAACCAAACCTTTTGAAAAATCTGCTAACCCCCTCACCTGTGGGAGCGCTGCACCAAGAACCACCGAAGGAAACGACATGAAAACCTCTAAATAAGACACTGAGCGCAACTTCCTTCTTCACGAAATGTGGCGTGAGATTCCAGCAGTTGTAAGATTTCTCTTTTGTCTTTGGCAAAAGACCACCAGCCATTTCTCCGGCTAGTGCGAAAGACATTTGTTTTTGTTTTGGTTATATTTACCCAGAATGCCCTTTGAAACGCTCTCCGATTTGCTTGGTGTTCACAAATGCATTTGAACCGCACCAGAGTCCAGTTCAGTTGAACCAAGACCTCGGTTTTTAGGCGGACCAGAATTTGAGTTTGCTTTTTTGGTCCGCATCAGTTCATTCACACCTCCACAAACGAATCGGATTTTCTAGGCAAACAAACTAGAATTCGATTAAAGTGGACTAAACAGGCCTGTTGTGAATGCACGCTAAGACAGCTTAAAGGGAGATATTCTGTACAAATTCTTGAAAAAAAAAATCTGTTTTATTAAAAAACCTTTTTACTGCATACATAAAAGTCTCATAATGCTAAAATACTGAACCTCTCTTTTCAATCTGGTTTTAACAAATCCTTTTAGAGCAAGATACAAAAAAGCACTTAGAATGTCCTGTCATCCTTAAGGTATCGCTCAGCTGAGACTGGATGTATAGCATCACACTACAGTAGAAATGATCATTTAGTCAGCAATTATTGAGGACTTCCATCATCCAAAAATATGAGAAAGCAAACCTACAGAGACACGGTCATTCAGGCAAGACAAGGAGAGCATTAGTAACATAAGCAGCCTGGTGGCCCATGGTGACTGTCGGAGCTGCTCAAAGCTCGGGTGGAGAAATCTGTTCACATGACAACTTACAGTCATATTCTGCAAATTAGGTTTTTATGAGATGGTGGCAAGGAGAAAGCCATTGTTGTGCTGGAATGGTTGACACCTGTGCGTGCGGTAGCAGGAATGATGGTCAGCTTGTCTGAGTCTGAGGACATGGCTCCTAATGAGACAAAGGTGGACTGATCCCTTCGGGTCAGGCCTCAGTCTCTGTCTTAGGTGGAGGAATACAAATATGTTGTTACTCATGAGTGAGGCAATGACTGACCAGGAGATGTGTGGAGTAATGAGGGAGCTGTTCCAGTCTGTCGGGGTTGAGCCAAAAACATTAATCTTTCAACTGAATGGTCTTTCAACACTCCAGCCTCCAGCTTTGGTCTTGAGATATGGATCAGTACCAAAATATTGAGTTCCCGAATATGAAGATGCTCTGCTCAGAAGAGACCAAATGTGAACTTTTTGACTAACATGCAAAATGTGATGTGTGGTAGGAAAACAAACAAACAAAAAATTCCCCCAAATGCACCATTCCTGTGGTGGTGGCAGTATCATGCTGTGGGGATCCCTTTCGTCAGCAGGGACATGGAAGCTGGTTAGTGTTGAAGGCGGATGGAGCTAAATAAAGGGCAAACCTGTTTTCTTCCAGTATTTTTGTCTAGTTTCCAGTGCAAATATCTTAGTATACTTGAAATAAGACAAAACTGACTTAAAAGTAATTTTTCAACAACATACATAAGTTTGTTTTAAGTCAATAATTCTTGAACATAGATAGAAAGGTTGTAGTTCCTCTGGCAGATTATTTCAATAATAACGGGAAAAATGTTTTGAAAGAAATCTGCCAGATTTGTCTTATTTCTTATCAAGATAGTTACACTAGAAACTAGAAAAAAATTCTTGGTAAGATTTAATGTTTTGCAGTGTACAATGATTCATGCATATTTTTGTGTTTGAATGGCCCATTTAAATTCAGACCTAAATCCAGTTCAAAAACTAGACAAGCTTGAATTATTTTGCAAAGGTGAATGTGCAGAACTTCCAGTCTAAAAGTATAAAGATGGAAAAGACATACCACAAATTATAGGCTCAGGTTGGATGAATACAAATACATTCTAAAATGTTCTTATTTTGACTGTTGTTTCATTTCCACTTCACAAACATGCACTGCAGTATAGCGTGCCAGTCTATCACAAAAACCTTGTAAATTGCAATAAAGTTTGAGGTTGTAATCTGAGAGAATACGAAAGGTTTCACTGAAAAAAAAAAATCCAAATGTATTAAATCATTGGAAGATTTAAAATAATCCTAAGAAAAATAAAATTCCCTCTGACTTTGGAAGCATTTTCACGTCTGTTTTCTGCAGGACTATAGTTTCACCTCAACGGTTCCATTCATGTAGGAACAACAGAATAAAAGTTTTCAAAGTCAAAAAACTGCAGCACAGACCGTGCTGATGAGGTCCATCAGAGTTGTGTTGGAGGCTTTTGTGTCCCCAAATGACTTGATGTTTAAGGCTCCCAGCAGGAGAGAGGAGGACAGATGCAGCAGGCCTGCAAAGAGCCCCGCAGAGCACAGCACACGCATCCCAGGCCACAGAGGTGGAATCTAAGGGTGGAAAATCTTAGATTTAGCAGAAGCACATAGAACTGAGCCCCTTTTGTTTCAAATGTATCATCACCAATATGCACTTGAAACCCAGAGGTAGAATGGGCAATAAATAGAATAAATAAATAAATCTTGTGAAACATATATATGCAGTAAATGTTGGGCATGTTGTTATTTGGGCATTAGTCTGAGTGTTGCTACGCTCTAGCAACACTCAGACTCACCCTGTCAAACTCATTTTCACTTTGGGCCATATCAAGATCATCATAAATGTCCTCAAAGGGCCGGTTGTGGGAAAATCTATTGATAAAACCAATAAAACCCATTAACAAACTATTAAAATATGAATAAATAGATTTCTCTGCATTCATTAAGTACTTCTTTAAGTTAAATAATATTGAACATCTTTTCAAATCGATGTAATTTGGGATAAATAAAAAAAAAGTTAAAAAATAAAAACTGCTTTGATTTGATTGATAAGATATTATTTAAGCAGACAACTATTATCCTGAAGGTTCTATTCCCTCTAGAGGGCCACATGAAAAGTTATGGCTGGCCAGATTTGGCCCCCAGGCCTTGAGTTTGACACGTACCATAGAGTGTTAAAAGCTGTTGAGATAGTACTACTGAATGCTAAGTCTGAATGAGATCAGATTTTCATGAATTTCATGAATTAATTCAGAGCTATTAAGTGTATTTGAATGTATTTTTTGTTTATTTTTATTTCCTCTGTTATTTTCCATCTTAGTTATAGCTATGTATTATTATAGTTATTGTCATGATTCACGTTTGGTCCTGCCCATGCTGTAATTAGTTTTCATTCAACTCACCTGTGTCGCCTGATTGCTGATCTGTGCCACCTGGGCCCTGCTCTACTTAACTCCTCTCAGCCCCTGCCTACCTGCCAGATTATCGACAGCCACGAGCCAGTAGAGATCCAGCATTTCATGCCTTGCCTTCTTGTGTTTCTTCGACCCATTTCCGTCCACGGATCTTCCCCCTCCTGCCAAGCCTGTTACGGATTCCTTTGGTTCTGGATTTCTGGACCCTGACTCAAGCTCCGCTTCACGACCACCGAGTATTGCCTGTCCCTCAAGTTAAGTTTGCTCTTTCTGCCTCTCCGTGTATAACCTCTGCCTGATTATCGTCTAGCCCCTGGTGCTGCGTTGGATTCGCTTGTGGAGACCTTCATTGATTCTTCCTGAGCTGCTACCAGTTCCTGATACTAAATAAACTTGTTTTTCCTTTACGTACTTCTGTATGTGGTTGAATTTCCGGGTCCTCCCTGTGAGTCCTTACAGTTATGAACTTATTTCAAGCAGTTGATATGTTAAGGAATTTAATACGTCATCCAACTGAACTGTGATTCGCAATACTGGGTTTACTGACACCAGCCTGAGCCTACGAAAGCAATTTCAACAGGGTTAGCTCTAAGGTCATTTTATCTTGACCTATTCTGTACAGGTTAGGGGGGTTTTTTGTTATAGAAGATTCAGAGCTTGAAGATCGCAGTCGGGTGGAGCCCAGATCAGTGGTGGAAATCCTCAGACAACTTGGAGAAGTGTTCCAGAACTGGAAGGCGAGCCAACCCCAGCTTGATAAGGAGCCAGGAGGTTGCAATCTAGAGACCTGAAGCCAGAGAGCGTTGATCTGCTGCCGCCTTGGCCCAAGTGGTCAGGTAGAACGTGGCTCATACGTCCTGCTTTTCTTGGAGGAGACAGTTACTTTGCAAAATGATCTGCAATCAGAGACTTGAAGAACTGAACTTATTTTAACAGACCTGGTTTTATTTCATTTTGAGTTCACACACTTTTTTTTTTTTTTTTTTTTTAAGATTTTATACTTTGATATATTTGGGATCCCATTTTTCTGTCTTAACTATTTTGCTGTTAATATTTGCTGTTTATTATTAATGCTATTTATTTTTCTTATGAATTCAATTTAATATATGCAGACAAACTTATTCTTGTGTCTTGTTTTGTTATTTCACTGTTGTAATTCAACCTTTTGGCTTCAGCAAGCAAACTTAAAATCTTCTGATCTGGCCCAAATAAAAACATCTAAATATGGTGAATATTTATTCACATCAAACAACATCTGATAGCTATTCCTTTATAGAAGTAGTCAGGAGCTATTAAGTAGCAGATTATACACTCTAATTTAAAGCTGCTGCCATGATAAAGCTGGGGTGGGGGAGGGCAATCTCCCCAGATCATCCAGAGTCTTTGGTTTTCTCTTATGTTCTCGTCTTCTCAGCAAATCCCATTCTTTTTTTTGTTTTGTTTTTTGTTTTTTTTAAATAGGGTTTAGGTGCAGGGAGCATTATGACGGTTGAAAAGGTTCACTTTGTCTACCGGACCACTCCTGCGCTGATCAGCCCATATGTTTGAGATCGTTATCCTGTTGAATACTCCTATGATGACCTTTTCCCAGAGTTTTATTTGAAATCTCCTGGTATTTTAAAGAGATCACAAACTTGAACAAGGTTTCAACATGCTTGACACCATGCTTGACAGTGGAGAACAGGTGATTTTTGACTTACATTGTAACGTACATATTACAACAGGGTACTTCAGTTTAACCACTTATTTACCTGACCTCCAAAAAATAACAGAACAACCAAGCTTGTATATAAACAAGAAGACTCACTTTGACATAAACTGTAGGTCTGTATTTTTGATTGAAATGTTTGTTCTTCATCAGTGAAGTTACTCACAGTGGGCAGAGTATCCAGAATTTTTACTCAAGAAAGAGTAGTGAAACTTCATAATATTATTACTCAAGTGAAAGTAAAAAAAATAGTGTAATAAAATTGCTCCTAAAAGTTTTTTTTTTTTTTTTCCCCAAAAAAGTTACTTAGGTAAAGATAACTGAATAAATGTAGCTAGTTATTACCCACCTCTGGCTAGCTGTAAAGTATGTGTCATGATTCATGTTTGGTCCTGCCCATGCTGTAATTAGTTTTCATTCTACTCACCTGTGTCGGCTGATTGCTGATCTGTGCCACCTGGGCCCTGCTCTACTTAACTCCTCTCAGCCCCTGCCTACCTGCCAGATTATCGACAGCCAAGAGCTAGTAGAAATCCAGCATTTCATGCCTTGCCTTCTTGTGTTTCTTCGACCCATTTCCGTCCACGGATCTTCCCCCTCCTGCCAAGCCTGTTACGGATTCCTTTGGTTCTGGATTTCTGGACCCTGACTCAAGCTCCGCTTCACGACCACCGAGTATTGCCTGTCCCTCAAGTTAAGTTAAGTTTGCTCTCTCTGCCTCTCCGTGTATAACCTCTGCCTGATTATCGTCTAGCCCCTGGTGCTGCGTTGGTTTCCCTTGTGGAGACCTTCATTGTTTCTTCTTGAGCTGCTACCAGTTCCTGATACTAAATAAACTTGTTTTTCCTTTACGTACTTCTGTATGTGGTTGAATTTCCGGGTCCTCCTTGTGAGTCCTTACAGAATAATCTGGCCACTATGGACCCGTCACCCACACAGGAGTGGCGTTTAAGTGTTGAAGGCGCAATTAACTGCCTGGAAGCAAACATGCAAGACATGATAAACAGGCTTGTTAGGATGCCCTTCTCTCCTTCCCCTAAGGGTACCCCTCCCCCTGGCTTCGAAGTCGCTACGTCGGGTTTCCAGGTCTCGGCCATTTATGAGCCCCGTTTGTCGCCACCGGAGGTGTTTAAGGGTGAGCAGAGTCAATGTCGTCCCTTCATTACTCAGTGTGAAATTGTTTTTGAACTTCAACCATCATCTTTTCCCACTGAACGTGCTAAGGTAGCTTATGTTATTTCCCTCCTTTCGGGAAAAGCCAAGTTATGGGGGACTGCAGAATGGCGGAGGGACTCCCTCATTTGTTATCGGTTCCAGGACTTTTCCAAGGAGCTAATAAGGGTCTTTGATCCTGTTTTGCCTAAGAGGGAGGCTGCACGTGGGTTGCTCAAACTCAAACAAGGCAGGAGGCGAGTAACAGAGTACATAATTGATTTTCATGCTCTTGCTTTTCAGGAAGTGACTGGAACGATGAGGCACTATGTGACGCGTTCTATCAGGGTCTCAGTGAGGAGACAAAGGATGAGCTGTCTACCCGTGACGCTCCCAAGAGTCTGGAGGGACTGGAGACTCTGGACGCCAGAATTGATGCTAGGCTCCATGAGAGAAGGTTGGAGAGGAGTTCCCTCAGTCATACTTACCATGTTGAATCTGTTCCCAGATCACAGCCACTAGTCACGACTCCACCTTTGAGTTCTTCACCCACCTCTCCAGGAGAGGAGCTTATGCAGATTGGCCGAACTCGCCTGTCCCCACAAGAGAGAGCGGAGACTTAAGAGAGGCCTTTGTTTCTATTGTGGTGGAGAGGGTCACCTACTTAGTCGGTGTCCAGTTAAAAGGCCAGGCTCAGCAGGAGGTAAAAGGCTCCTGCTGAGTCAAAAGCGATGGCAATCCTCTTCGTTCTCTGTTCAGGCTACTCTCCAAACTGATTGTCAAACCAAGCATCTCTCGGTCTTTATAGATTCAGGAGCAGACACTGAGTTTATGGACCGTGGTCTTGCCGAGTCTCTGGGCATCCAACTTCTACCTACCTCTAAGCGTCTTGAAGTTTTGGCAATTGACGGCCATGTACTTCACCAGGTCTCCCATGAAACGGGTCCCATTAAGTTTAGTATTTCCGGGAATCACCATGAACTTATTTCCTTCCTGATAATAGATTCCCCTGGTCTCCCTGTCATTTTGGGGGCTTCTTGGCTAAAGAAACACAACCCCCACATTGACTGGGTTAAGGGCGAGGTGTTGGGTTGGTCACCATCTTGCCATTCCACTTGCCTCTTAGCAGCTTCAGTCCCTTATTCTGCCCCTATCTCGGGACAGGAGACCTATCCTGACCTATCCAAGGTACCGGCTGTTTACCATGACCTTCGGGAAGTTTTTAACAAGCACCGCGCCACTTCCCTTCCACCCCATCGGCCCTATGATTGTGCAATTGATTTGCTTCCTGGAACCTTTCCTCCCAAAGGCCGTCTATACTCCCTCTCTGGCCCGGAGGATAAGGCCATGAGGGATTATATCAGTGACTCGCTCAAGGCAGGAATTATCCGCCCTTCATCCTCCCCAGCTGGTGCAGGTTTCTTCTTTGTGAGCAAAAAGGATGGTTCTTTGAGACCCTGTATTGACTACAGGGGATTGAATGATATCACGATCAAGAATCGTTACCCACTTCCCCTAATGAACACTGCTTTCGACCTGATTCAGGGATCTACAGTTTTTACCAAGATCGATCTCAGAAATGCCTACCATCTGGTCCGTATCAAGGAGGGGGATGAGTGGAAGACGGCATTTAACACTCCAACCGGCCATTATGAATACCTGGTTATGCCCTTTGGCCTATCCAACGCTCCCGCAGTGTTCCAGGCTCTTGTCAATGATGTCCTTGGGGACATGGTCGGTCGTTTTGTTTATGTTTATCTGGATGACATCTTGATTTTCTCTAAGGATCTCACTGCCCATCAGACTCATGTCCGTTCTGTCATTCTCCGCTTGCTGCAGAATAACCTGTTTGTCAAGGCAGAAAAGTGCGAGTTTCACAAATCGTCCACTTCATTCTTGGGTTTCGTTATCTCCCCTAACAGGATTTCCATGGACCCCAGCAAGACGGACGCCATCAAGCATTGGCCCTGCCCACAAGACCGTAGACAACTTCAGAGGTTTCTGGGGTTTGCTAATTTCTATCGACGGTTCATCCGCAATTTCAGCTCTGTTCTTCTCCACTTCATTCTGTTACTTCATCCAAGTGCAAGTTCGTTTGGAGTAAGAGTGCTGCTGAGTCCTTCGACCACCTTAAAAAGGCCTTCACCTCCGCTCCTGTCCTCCGCGCACCGGACCCTTCTCGCCAGTTCATTGTAGAAGTGGATGCTTCTAACTCTGGGGTGGGAGCCGTACTCAGCCAGAGGAACACTGATGAGAAGATTCACCCATGTGCCTTCTTTTCTAGAAAGCTGTCTTCTGCAGAGACCAACTATGATGTCGGTGACCGGGAACTGCTGGCAGTCAAACTGGCCCTCGAGGAGTGGAGGCACTGGCTCGAGGGAGCTAAGGAACCCTTCGTGGTCTGGACTGATCATAAAAATCTGCAGTACCTCAAGTCTGCTAGGAGACTCAACCCCAGGCAAGCCAGGTGGGCCTTATTCTTCAGTCACTTTAATTTTTCACTGTCTTACAGACCTGGGAGTAAGAACACTAAGCCAGACGCACTCTCCAGACTGCATGAGACTATGGAAGAGAGTCAAGAGGCTAAGCAAGTGAACTATGTGCTTCCCTCATCTGCGCGGCTAGCAGTTTCCAGGCTAGAGCTAGAGCAGAGAATCAGAGAGGCCCATCTGCAAAGCCCCATCCCTGAGAGCTGTCCTAAGGATCGACTATTTGTCCCTGAGCAGCTAATACCTGAGGTACTATCCTTTTGTCATGAGTCTAAACTTTTCTGTCATCCGGGAGTCATTAAGACCCTAGCTGTGATCAGGAGGTGTTTCTGGTGGGGGACTGTGCTGCAAGACGTAAAGGAGTTTATCAAGGCTTGCAGAATGTGCTGTCAGGCTAAACCATCCCGTCGACCGCCCTCTGGGCTTCTGCAGCCCCTCCCGGTTCCTCACCGCCTACATATCCATGGATTTTGTTACTGGCTTACCCTCTTCCAATAACCATTCTGTCCTCCTCACAGTCGTGGATCGATTTTCTAAGATGTCCCACCTGATACCACTTCACAAACTGCCTTCATCTAAGGAGCTGGGAGCGGTTCTGGCCCGTGAGGTGTTCCGTCTGCATGGTCTACCTACTGACATTGTGTCTGATCGAGGACCCCAGTTCATTTCTAAATTCTGGAAAGAATTTTGTGGTCTCCTGGGCATCACAGTAAGTCTCTCGTCAGGATTCCACCCTCAATCTGACGGGCAAACGGAGAGGGTCAACCAGGAGGTGGAGACCAAGCTTCGCATGCTCTGTGAACATGATCCCTCTTCCTGGTCACAGAACCTTCCATGGGTGGAGTATGCCCTCAACTCACTCCCTTCTAGTTCCACAGGTCTGTCTCCCTTTTACACAGTTTATGGCTACCAGCCTCTAGTCTTGTCCCTTCAAGAGAAGCCCACTAGAGTTCCCTCTGCTCATGCCTCCGCTTTAAAGTGCCAGCGGGTATGGCGCCAGGCCCACAGGGCCCTTCTAAAGTCCTCTGCTTTATGTTCTAGATTTGCAAATCGTCGCAGAGTTCCGGCACCCACTTACATCGAAGGTCAAAAGGTCTGGCTGTCCACCAAGGACCTTCCCTTGCGGGTTGAAAACTGGATGTTAGCCCCTCGTTTCATTGGACCCTTCCCGATTTCCAAGGTGATCAACCCAGTGGCTGTCCGGCTCCGCCTCCCCAGGACTCTCAGGGTTTGTCCCACCTTTCATGTGTCACGTGTCAAACCTGTCTTCTCTTCACAGTTGGTTCCCTCCTCCAGGCCCCCTCCTCCCGCCCGGATCACTGATGGGGGTCCCGCTCACACGGTGCGCCGCCTCCTTCGCTCCAGACGTTGGGGTCGGTCCATCCATTACTTGGTGGATTGGGAGGGATATGGGCCTGAAGAGCGCTCCTGGGTGCCGGCCCGACACATTTTGGACAAATCCCTTATCAGGGAGTTTCATCGGTCCAATCCTGACCAGCCAGGTGGTCCTTCTGGAGCCGGACCTTGAGGAGGGGGTACTGTCATGAGTCACGTTCGGTCCTGCCCATGCTGTAATTAGTTTTCATTCAACTCACCTGTGTCGCCTGATTGCTTATCTGTGCCACCTGGGCCCTGCTCTACTTAACTCCTCTCAGCCCCTGCCTACCTGCCAGATTATCGACAGCCAAGAGCTAGTAGAAATCCAGCATTTCATGCCTTGCCTTCTTGTGTTTCTTCGACCCATTTCCGTCCACGGATCTTCCCCCTCCTGCCAAGCCTGTTACGGATTCCTTTGGTTCTGGATTTCTGGACCCTGACTCAAGCTCCGCTTCACAACCACCGAGTATTGCCTGTCCCTCAAGTTAAGTTAAGTTTGCTCTTTCTGCCTCTCCGTGTATAACCTCTGCCTGATTATCGTCTAGCCCCTGGTGCTGCGTTGGTTTCCCTTGTGGAGACCTTCATCGTTTCTTCCTGAGCTGCTACCAGTTCCTGATACTAAATAAACTTTTTTTTCCTTTACGTACTTCTGTATGTGGTTGAATTTCCGGGTCCTCCCTGTGAGTCCTTACAGTATGATGAAGGATATGTGATGCTTTGGGCCTGGTTCTCTTCCACAGGCAATGAAACCCTTATTAGAGGACATGGGATCATAACTTTAATTTACCAAGACATATTAAACATAATCAAAATCAAACAAGATCTTACATCAAAATACACTAAATCAATGTAAAACTGGTTTAGAATGTATTAATCATGTTGAAAGCAATTATTTCTACAGCAGCAAAAGTTTTTTGTTAATTTTGCGGCTTTTAACACATCTTTACCAGAGGTGCCAATTTGAAGCACCCAGCTCTGCCCTGTCTCAGCTAACACAGTTGTGTGACCAGTTTTAACCCCCTCTCATCGCCTGCCTCGGCGTGGGAGTGTGAAACGGACAGAACACCTGCTCCACCACTCACAGCACAGCGTGCTGCCTGTTGGGTTCGGACTGAGACTGGAACGTTTTATGTAATATTCAGCTTTTTTCTCACGTTAGAAGGTCAGATAAAATATTATGCCTGTGGGGTAATATGTTACCGGTTACCCTGGTTACACATTCCTACTGGATTTCAGGTTTTCAGATGACCTCATGAAGAGCAACATTTAAAACAGCAGTCCAGTTGTACACAGAGCCAAGAAGTACATACCTGCTCAGGAGGAAGAAGAAGAAAGTCTGCAGTGAAAACAAAGCTTGGCTTGTGTCAGTCCGCAGAGCTTTTATAGGAACTCAGAGCCAAGCCACTGATAACGTCGCATTTTAGGGTTTTTATTTACCTGCTGGTCCATGTGATGACGGCATGCCAGGAGGGGAGATGGAAGGTGCGTTGTGAATGTAGCACAGGTTTGGGGTTTTTTTTTTTGTTTTTTTTTTGTTTTTTTCCAAGGTCCCATTTAAACTGCCACCGAGGAGTACTGCAAGCACATCGAAGCATGACAAGGTAACTTTCCTTTTGGGCTCGGTTTGATCTGGTTTTAAACCAACTGGACTCATCCATGCAGGCATGCTCTTTCTGTTCCACTGTATAAACCTGAGACAGCTGTATTAGACATGCAAAAGTATTTATATCCCCTGAACCTTTTTACATTTTATCATACCAATAAACCTCTATATGTTTCATAAAGTCTTAGGTCGGGACCAGGCCTCCACAACCTGCGGCTCCAGAGCCACATGTGGCTCTTTAGATCATCCACTGTGGTGCTTAATAACTTTGTTCAAAAATGCTAAAGAATTAGTATTTTAAAATGTAAAGGTAATAAAAGAATACTAGCAGTTTTCATTTAATATATGCGAAACATTCTCACAAAGAGTGATACTAATAGTGTCAAGAATATTCTTTTATAAAAATGTAAATTTTTTTTTGTCTTTTGGTTGCAAAGTACATGCTTTTTTTTGAAAATAAAAATTACATTCCATTGAAAATTGTGTTTGTTCCTTTTGTGAAAAAAAAAAAAAAAAAAAAAAAAAAAAAAAGTTTGGTCACTTTCTTCATTTAAAACCCAAAAACAAAACTAAAAGTGCTTTTCTTTCATTTTAAAATCCAACTATTTCAATAAGCTAAGCTACATAATCTAACTTGTTTCATTAATTCTAAAACAAATTTTGTTTTCCTGGATCAAAGGCAAAAATGGCTCTCCAGATTGTAAAGGTTGCTGACCCCTGGTAAAGACCAACAAAAGAATGTTTGTGACTTGCAAACAAAGAGATTTATAGTTTCCTGAATTCTTTGCAAATAGAAATCTGAAAATCATGCTGGGCTTTTGTATTCACCCCCCTTTACTATGTCACCCCTTAATAAAATCCAATTAAAGGCTTACAACAACAGACATTTTAGTCCATTGTTCTTTGTAAAACAGCTCAAACTCCACTGGAGAGCATCTGGAGATTTTTCAAAATCTTGCCAAAGATTTTTAATTGTATTCAGGTCTGGACTTTGACTGGGGCATTTTTTCATCATTCAATGAACTGCAGATTGGCTGGTTTTGTGGAAAAGAATATTTTTTGCAACACTTTCAGTAGCTTTGATGAAATATTTGAATGTGTTGAAAATTTCCTATCAGTTTATGTTTCCTAAATAAGTGCATGTGTAGAGATATGTTGTTGGTTAAAAGTGGAAATTGGGAAGGCAGCAGATGGTGCTCTTATGTGATAAACAGAGTTTATTTGGGGTTGTGTGTGATGGAAAATTTCTGTTACCTTCCCTGACAGTTTCTTGACTTTCCAGCCAAAATTAGTACTCCTCCCATTTAACTGCTTTTGTATTTGCAGTTAAATGAATTCTTCCATGCACAGAACATGCAGAGGGAGAGAAATAAGTATTTGATACACCGCTGATATTTGATGTTTTCCCCACTTACAAAGAATGGAGAGGTCTGTAATTTTCACTGTATGTGAACCTCAACTGTGAGAGATTAACCTTAAAAAATATAGAAAATCACATTGGATGATTTTAAATTATTATGTAGCTTTTTTTTTTTATTTTATTTTTTTTTTATTAGCGATCAGCCAAGAACTACACAGGAGGGCCTGGTCAATGGCCTGAAGACAGCAGGGACCACAGTCTCAAGGGTTACTATAGTAACACACCATGGTGTCATGAATGAAAGTCCTGCAGCAAGGTCTCCCTGCTCCAGCTAGCACATGTCCAGACCCGTCTGAAGTTTGTCAGAGACCATCTGGATGATCCAGAGGAGGCATGGGAGAAGGTCATGTGATCAGATGAGACCAAAATAGAACTTTTTGGTATAAACTCCACTCGCCATGTGTAGAGGAAGACTGTATTAAGTAGAGGATGGATGAGGATGTATCACGAGATTTTGGGCTCAGTAAGAGCACTGAAGATGGGTCACGGCTGGGTCCAACAGCATGAAATAGCAAAAGACAATCTTTGGAGGGAGCTGAAACTTTCTTTTAGAATTCTATCAGAGAGAGAAATGACTCTCTTTTAACCAGAGGAAAACTCCAGCAGAACCACAACTAGGCTCAGAATGAAGACCTGAGAGAACAGAGAGGAGACAGAAGCACTGGTCTTTGTGTTGAGGAAACGAAGAGTGCACAGTTATGGCATCACTGTAGCAAAGCACTGTATATTACATTTATTAAAAGTACTGTGCATTAAACTCCTCAGGTCAACACTTCAGGCCAGTGTGTGGCAGTGAAGCACCAACAGATCTGTGACCCAGTCTAAATAGGTAGTAGAAGAAGAAGCATTGATTGTCAGGTTGCAAACAGGAAGAAAACATCCAGTTGTTATCCGAGCCAGGGACTGGTGCAGCAGCTTGCATTCAAGTGGCTCAGTAATGAGGTGGCTTTGAGGGTTGGAAACCAGCCGAGGTGTTATCATGTTGTGTCCGGAGTAGTGACAGAACCGACTGATAGCACAGGAATTCACTGCTGCTCCACTTTCCTCCGGGTGCGACTGTTGAAACGAGGTGAGCTAGCTTAGCCACCGAGCGTTAGCTTGGGGTTAGCCCGTGTAGTAGCAGGCAGATATTAGGACTTCATTAGAAAATAACCCATTATTTTATAGCGCGATGGATTCCCACTTGGCTTATGTGCATTTTATCTAATAGTTTATCATCCTGGCAAATTAAACTGTTCAGCTTTTCACGTATCACCTGTTCAAAACTCAGTCTTTATATAAATTGCCACAAGTTCATGATGTCTAAGGCCAGCAGTGCTTATAGCGGATTGTGACAGTGTTGTACTCAACTCGGTACCCCGGGTAAATGAAGGGTCCTATCTGAGGAGCATCAACAATCATGCCATTGCTTGACTTGACGATTATTTGGTCAGTCTGTCCTCAGAGGGTTGTACGTTTCAATCTGTGAGTTATGTTCATGGTTTAAAGGGTCCTTCAAAAGAGAAGGAAAAAGTTGGTTTCCACACCAAGCATCTACTGCTATTTCCTGTTTCTACAACCTGTACTTTAATGTATTCAGTTCAAATTGTCCTAGGAAGGATCTCCAGTAGCAGTCAGTCTTGCAACAAATCTAAAGTGGCCTCTGACTGAAGACTGTTGCTGTATGACAGTCGCATGATTGTCATAAGATGCTAACAGCTCAATTTCTTGGCAGTGGAGACGATATTCCATAGAAATATGTCCTGGATGACTTCATTATTTGTTGGCAAGCACTGCTAATCCATCTCATTTGCTTTTGTTGCTCCTCATGCCGCGTAGTTAGAAAGCCAGGCAAAGAGACATTGGAGTCTGAGATATGATCTTTGCCCATTGTGATCCATGGAAGACATGGTTTGAGCTTCTTGTTTCTTCTTTTGTGCTTTGGTCCTGCTCTACAACCATGAAGCCTCCTTTTGTTGTAGTTATTTGATCATTTGTGATGCTAATCAGCTGCTCCCAGGTGTAAAAACAATACTTCGCTGTGCAAAAAACAACTGTCTGAAAGTTAAAATGTAAGACCAAAAGTCCTACCAGCTGCACATCATCCAAAACCAGAGGCTTTAGACAATTGTGATTAAGTTTTATGGATCAAGATTTCAAAATCTTTGTAAAAGTATTCATACAACTTGAACTTTTTCACACTTTGTCGCATTATAACCACAAACCTCAATGTGCTTTATGTAGAGTTTATGTGATAATCCAACACAAAGTAGCACATAACTGAGAAATGGATGCTTGGTTTTTATTTAATTTTTACAATAAAAAATCTGAAATCTCTAGAATACATTTTTACATTAGAATATTAGAGATCTCCTTCCAAATCCAGTTTGTTTAGTAAAGGGCCTGCATTTGTATAGTGCTTGATCAAGTGCCCAAGGACACAACAAAACGGTTGAGGTTTATTAGAGTATTACTAAACAAACAGTATCATGAAGACCAAGGAACTACAGACAGGTCAGGGGAAAGCTACAAAGCTGGTAGAGATCTACATTCAAACGTCTGCTGCTGTAATTGCAGTTAGACAGGGATCTACATTAACTCAGGGGGACTAATGGATGCCATACCTTCCAAATTTTGTTTAAAAAAATGTTTAAAAACGATGTGTCATTTTCCATTTTGACAAAACGTGAAAAATTCAAGGGGTATGAATGTTTTTGCTGAGGCATCGTGTGGCTTGTTTTTAAGATTTAAATAACGATTTGTTTATTTTACCATGACTGAGATGATGTTGCTCTCTAGTCCTGGGATCAGCTACAGCATAATATTAGAAACTAGTGACATAACATGGATTAAAAATGTTTGATTTGTGATCTTGTAATGATCTCTGAACTGAGTGATGCTGTGTTTGCTGTTGATTTCTGAACTGACAGGGTTTTAGTTACACAGGTGAAGATGAAAGTAAGTTCCTGTTTTTAATATTAAATAAAAAACATATATTTACTAAAAACAAGTTGGATTTGCATTTTATGCTTTTTATTTTGGTGAAGTTGCATATTCACGCAACCCTGGTCCACACAAACACTCACTGTATCCCACATATTTCCAGCAGATTAATATTTCAAAACGATCGACGGCCGTGTATCTTGAACCTGTAACACAGGCTGGTGTGTCTTTGCAGACTGACTAACCCTCCCTGTTTATTGTGTTGACCTCTGCAGGTGTGAATGAGTGACGTGGTGCCTCCCACAGCTCTCAGTGAAGTCCAGCTCCGCTTCCTCTGTCACGATGACATAGAGAATGTCAAACTGCTGTGTGGTGATTGGTTCCCCATCGAGTAAGCTTCCTACTTTCTGAAAGCTCTATGAAGCATGAATATTGAACCAAAGAAACATTGAATCTGTTATTTACCTTGATTTGCACAGATAATTCACCTTCTACCTTTGATAGCAAGTGAACATTTGTTTGCTTAGTTCTCCAAAGTATTGTAAGTGCTGTGATAAGAAAAAAACATGACAAAAAAACTCACCTTTGAAGAGATATTTCTCAGCTTTTTTCCTCATTTTGTGTAATGTTAAGCAGGGATGGTGCATATGTTTGATTTTAGTTGTTTAATAATAATATCCATATATAGAGAATGTAAAATTACTGTGGACTTTCTTGTGATTGATAAGCAGTGGTGGTCACACTTCCACTAATGTGTTTAGCACTTTTGATGGCTTTAACAACATTTAGCGTTGTTAGCTTCCCCTAAATAAATTCTCCGGATAAATGCTAAAGCGTTTTGTAAACTTTCAGTTGAATATTTCAAGTAGTTAGACGTTCATATTCAGGCTCTTAATTTGAAGTGGGTGACGACTGTTTACCATTTCCTCTCCTTCCGTTCTCTCTCTTTTTTTTTTTTTTTTTCCCCAATAACTTTATTACAGGAACAAAATAAAACACGAACAGCTGAGAACAAGATATAATCACGAATACAATATCTAAGGGCACGATTTAAAAAAAAAAAAAAAGATCATTTCGAAATTGAACTGGTGTTTGAGGGTTGTAGTCTTTCCAGTGCAGAGATACACTGAACAAAAATATAAACGCAACACTTTTGTTTTTGCTCCCATTTTTCAAGAGCTGAACTCAAAGAACTAAAACATTTTCTATATACACAAAATAACTATTTCTCTCAAATATTGTTCACAAATCTGTATAAATCTGTGATAGTGAGCACTCCTCCTTTGCAGAGATGATCCATCCCACCTTGCAGGTGTGGCAGATCAATATGCTGATTAGACAGCATGATTATTGCACAGGTGTGTCCTTAGGCTGGCCACAATAAAAGACCTCTCTGAAATGTGCATAGCATTAGCTTCTGTTAAATTACATCATGGTGCAGCGCTTTAGCATTAGGTTCTGTTAAATTACGTCATCGTGTAGTGCTTTAGCAGAACTAATGTTTGCTATTAGTACTTTAAAATTATGCTACGTTCAGACCGAACGCGATTTGAGCCAGTTTACATGCAAAGTCTAGACGCATGTCTAGGGGCGTCAAGAAGTCTTGCAGGACGTTGCGCATGTCAAGTGCGGCGTGTTTTGAAGCGTTTCCAGCATTCGACGCATGGCAGATGCTGGAGTTGTAAAATCGGAACTTTTGCTGCTGGACGTGGAGCGCCAACCAATCACAGAGACTCTATGTGACATAGTGGCGCATTTTCTGACGGGACGGCAGGACCAGGAGCCCATCTACAACCAGTGGAGCTATCACTACAGAGAGAGAAATAGAAAGGTCCTTTCCTGGAGGAGGATTAGCAGAGAGTTGGGATCTCAGGTCAAAACATTGTTACCACGCTAAACATTTCCCCCCCATTTCAGCTAGCCAAATCCGTCCAGCACAACGTTGAGCCACTACCAGTTTCACACTGAACAATGAATGTATTTATTTAGAGGAAATGTGCAGGAGGTGGAAGAGTCTATGCAAAGCAGTCAAGCAGAGAGGCTCCTCCCAATGCGCATCAAGAGCGATTTAAGCATCTAACTTTAAAGTGCACAAGCGTCCAACTTGAGGCGTTGGATACCTTTTTGATGCGCAAAACGCGTTCGGTCTGAACACAGCATTAGCACAACTTATTTTCTTAGTTAGTGGTGCCCATCACTGTGCTTACTTCACTTCAAATTATTATGTCACATTACATCCGCAGAATTGAATGAATTTCTTGTACTAAACTAACAAAGTATTTCAAAATTGTGAGGTGGAAGGAACAGGATACATGGTTTTCAAAAGATTTTTCTACGAATAAAAAGCTGAAAAGTGTGGCTTGTGTTCGGTTCGAAGTTTGTGGTTGTAATGTGACAAATCGGAAAAAGCTGGAAGGGATGTGAATATTTTTGCACCTGGCTCTCAGCTGCCGTTCTGTCTCCAGGTACCCAGACTCATGGTATCAAGATATCACCTCCAACAAGAAATTCTTCTCCCTCGCTGCCACTTTCAGAGGAAACATCGTGGGAATGATCGTGGCCGAAATCAAAAGTCGGACCAAAGTGCACAAGGAGGTCAGTCAGTTCTGTCGCGCTGCAAGAAGGACCGCTTTGCTGGAATGAGCAGTTTGAACTTGTTCTCTGTAGAAATGTTGTGAACAGGTGTGACTCTGTCAGTTGGAAGAGTCAGATGGTCTGTTTTTAGTGTGTTAATTAGATAAACCCAGTGCCTCTGACGGAGGGAGTCTTTAGTCCGAAAGGCAAAACGCATGATGAGAATTAAACTGACTCAAGTACAGACCTGGAAAACAAAAATGTTTCAAAAGTATCATCATTCATAGCTGACTTGTTGTGAAGAACACTAAGAAAATTACTACCTGGTGTACATCTGTGATATCCTGGACTCAGATTGTTTCTGAAAATCTGTTCCACTCACGAAGGTCACGTTCTTCCTCCAAAATGTTCTCTCTGATTTCCATTTGGCACTATTTGCATCTTTAGCATTTGCCTTCCCTGTGGCCAGTTTGCATAGACGCAGATGCAGCACATGTAATGATCATTTTCAAGCTGATCCCAAATTATAAAGCAAGGATATTAATTCAAATACTTAGCAATTAAAACCAGTTTCATGCTCAGAATGTTTTATTTGAATGCTCTTTTCTGTGTCCTCTGCTGGTGTTAGGATGGAGACATCCTGGCTTCCAGTTTTCCTGTGGACACACAGGTCGCCTACATCCTCAGCCTGGGAGTGGTCAAAGAGTTCAGGAAACATGGCATAGGTAAAACTCCTTCCACAGATGTTTTTAAATGAAAGTAGCAGTTTTTCAAGGGGTTTTATTGCACAGGTTAGAGTTATGATTGAAGCTGAGGTTGGATTCCTGACTTGAGACGAGATGGAAAATAAACTTAGTCAATCTTCAGTTTCTACTAGATAAACAATATACTGACTTTGCAATATCAACGTTAGCAAAATCACAATTCAAACTCTTTGGATGCAATATTTGGGAGACTTTTGTCTTTCAGGTTCCACTCATGTAAACAGGATAGCTGTGCTTTCATATGAACTTGCGTTTATAATGTTGCAGTTCCATGTTCCAATTCATTTCTATTTAATGAAACACTACACTATGCAGTTTTCCATTTCTGTTGTTAGATTATGAAATCGTTAATGCCGTAAAAAGGCATGAAAACCTTTAACTTTATTTGCTCTTTGTTGGAAAAGAATATTATACATACCAACTGTACATTCCCCACTGTATATTTAAGTCAAATGTACAGTATGGAAATGTAAATGTCTGATATGCCACCAATATTTCAGGTTTCCCCTCTAATAAAGAACAGAGAGGTCGGTTCAAGTGAATTCTGGTGCAGTTCGAATGCATATATGAACGCAAGCAGAGCGGAGACCGCTCCAAAAGCAGGAAGAGGACTGTAGCGCAGGGGATTCTGGGTAAATATAACCAAAACAAATGCAAATGTCTAGCGCTGGTGGGAGAAATGGCTCGTGGTCTTTTACCTAAGACAAAAGAGAAATCCTACAACCGCTAAAATCTAACGCCACTCCGTTTTTGTTTACATTTCATGAAGAAGGAAGTAGCGCTCAGTGTCTTGTTCAGAGATTTTCATGTCATTTCCTTCACTGGTTCTTGGTGCAGCGCCCCCATAGGCGAGGAGGGGAACAGAGGGTTTGGATTGCTTGACACCGTGCAGTGTGAAAGCGAACCACACCAGCTGAAAATGTAACGAATGTTGCAGTTTTGGTCCCCGATTGAACTGAGTCTCCTGGACTATCAAGTGTGAAAAGACCCCTAGACCAAGCAAAATAAGCATTAAGTCATTAATAACAAGGTTTGCAGTCACTGCAGCAAGGATTTTGGCAACACGTCGCTTCAGCTCCCTCCAAAGAGGGAGATAAAAATGTATTTGTAATGTAAAATGTGAACTGCGCCAACACACCACAGGTGAAGTACAATCTTGCTACATAAAATATGAAGAAAATATACATAAAGAAAAAGAGGAAAATAGAACCTCAATGCCGAGAATGCGGCTTATAGACGATATCTCCGTCTCTCTGCTCTAGTATGATCGTGTTGCTCAGACTCACGTGAAAGGCCCAGTTCTTGGATTATGAAGCTTCAGCATCCAACAGTTGTGTAATTCAGTAAATTTATCCATGGGAACGTGACTGTAGTTGCTGATCATTTAATGGAATCATGGAGGAGCTCTTATTTGCCGTTGCAATAAAATTTAATTGGGACTCACTTTTAATGAGAAAGTATTTCAGAACCTGAAGTGAATCATATTGGAATTGGCATTTCTTATCTCCCAGTATGTTTTTTGTTACAGTAGAGCAGTCATTTCATTGATGGAGCTCTGTGGCTCCCCTTGTCCCCTTCTAACCACCCAGGCTCCCTGCTGCTGGACAGTCTGAAGGAGCACATCTCAACGACTGCTCAGGACCACTGCAAGGCGATCTACCTGCACGTCCTCACCACCAACAACACTGCCATCCACTTCTATGAGAACAGGGACTTCAGGCAGCACCACTACCTTCCCTACTACTACTCTATACGCGGCGTCCTCAAAGACGGATTCACATATGTGCTCTACATTAACGGGGGCCATCCACCCTGGACACTATTATATCCTTTTGCTAAAGCAAAAATGAGGTGTAGTTGAGGGCAGCTTATAACATGTTGAGAGGAGACGTGCTAATCTTATTGGTTACAGTGCCATGCAAAAGTACTGATACCCCTTAAATGTTTTTTTTTTTTTTTTTTTTTTTTGCAGTTTCTCACATTATAACCTCCAGCTTTGACGTGTTTTATTAGGATTTTAGCAGTGGTGGGCACACTTCCACTAATTGCTAATAGTGAAGCTAAAATATAGCTTAGCACTTTTGCTAACTTTGAAAACGTTTAGCGCACTTTGTCCCTCCCCCAAAATTGATTTTTCTGGATAAATTCTAAAGCGCTAACTTGCTTGGCTGTTTTGTAAACTTTCAGTCGAAAAAGTTTGACATCTGTGTTGAAGTTTTGGTTGTTGACTGTTAAGATTTCTTCAAGTAGTTAGATGTTTATATTCATGCTCTTATTTTGAAGTGGGTGAAGACTTTACACAGCAGTTTCATTTCATCTACTCAAGTTCTTTCTGTCGAGTTTTTTTTGTTTTGTTTTTTTTCCCCCCAATAACTTAATTTAAAACAAGAAACATAAAGGAACAAGATATGAACATAAATACGATATCTAATGGCATTGTAGAACATGTAAGTTATAATTTCAAAATTAAATTGGTTCTTGTGGGTTGTAGTCTTTCAAAGACTGATATAATTTAAATTGAAGTTAGCGCTTTAGCATTAGCTAAGTGCTGTGTTGGTGTAGCGCGCTAGCTACAGTAGCATTGGTTACTGAGCCATGCAAAAGTATTAATACCCCATGAATATTCATTTTCTTTTTCAATTTCTCACATTAAAACCTCAAACTTAGATGTGTTTTTTTTTTTTTTTTTAGGAGATATTAATAAGAAATACAGTTGATGAATGCAAAGTTTTCAAACCATCAATGTAAAAAAGAAAAACTATGGCACAACCACAAACCTACCAAGACATAAAGGCATTGATAGTATATAAATAGAAATCCTTGTGATATTGTGACATTTTCCTTAACTCTCTGCTTCACTGACTATATCCAGCACATCGGTTCAGCTTTGGCCAGCCTGAGCCCCTGCTCCATCCCACAGAGGTTGTACCGCCAGGCCCAGTCGCTGCTGCGCTCTCTGCTCCCCTGGTCCAACATCGCCTCAAAAACCGGCATACAGTACAGCAGAACCATGTGACGTAGAATAGCGGAGTCCGTTCGAGGCAGGAGCTACACCTTTGCTGTCTTTGCAGCATCCACTGGATGTCTGGTTGTCATCGTCTCCCTTTTATCTGTTATTTTTTTTAGGAGCTCCACTGTCCTCATCGCTGTCAGTCTTCCCCTGTACAGACCATGCTCACAACATTCTGAATCTCTTACAGCTTCCCTCTTCCTGTGTGCATGACAGAGGACTCAGGTTAAACATTTCCTCATTCCTGTGCCAGGTTCTTGCCATTGATTTTCAACACATTTGGCCCTAAACCTGCAGATAAACAGGGTTGTATTTATACAGCAGTTGCAGGTGATTTTAGAGAACCTGCCTCCCCCAAAGCTTTTCTAGGTATTCGCTTCCAGTACTTGGCTATAGAAACATATACCACTCAGGTTACCCTGCCTGTAACCTGTGTTTACATCGTTATTCCACAGTTGAGCCAATCCAGGTTGACTTTGAGGCCGGACAGCAGAGCGAAAGGTAGATGTGACCCACAGAGCCCAGCAGAGATCTTACTGTGGGAGTGAAAAGATAGCGCACACAGCAGGAACCATAGAGAGACTGAAGTTTTATGTCTCCTTTCATCTTGTCAACTACTGTCAGATACTATGTATTCTATTTGTATATATTATATTTAGCTAATATATGACTTTATCTGAACATATATGTCTATTATATGTTATTGGGATTAGTTTGATGCTGAACCATCCTTGTCCCCTTTTTTTTTAAGTATAGATTTAAGCCTCAATCATTTGCAGTTTTGTAAAATTGACACCGAAAAGCAAATTTTATTGATGAGATTATTGTAACATGATTGAAATAAATGTGATTAAACGAAGGTAGCTTTTTGAGACCCTTTAAATGGACCAGTTATTTAATATTAACTGGAATTCTTCTTAACAAAGAAATCATTATTTTACTAGAATACAGTAACAGTATAGTTCATTATGATTCTGTTACTGTACATTCTGGCCTGTTTAGGAAAATGCTCTAAGCTAAAACGTCTCTAAGCTGTTCCTAGTTTAAACACCACAGTCGTCCGAAAGCAGTCTTTATTTTAGACATTGTAAAAGCTGACTGAGTGCAGTCTGCTCCCCCCCCTTTATTCTTTTTATGTTGCTGCTAGTATGAAGAAATTTCTAAATGTGAAGAAATTTCTTTTTGTGCAGATTTTAAAAAAAAATAATTTTTTTTTTAATGTCAGCCTGTGAAAGAGATTAGAAGAAAGTACATCCACTTCATATCCCTGCACATATGCAGAGGTGTGTGTTTATTTACCAGCAGCAGGCTTATTACGCTGCGTTCCATTTGCCTCCGAAGTCAGAGTTTGGAACTTGGAAAGACGGCGCAAAAACCGTAAAGAGAAAGTTCACAGTATCTGAATTAATGTTACCTACAGTAGATGACTCTCTTGGTTAAATAACTCCAGTCCTAAAATGTCAAAAGAATTTATTAAAGACATATTTTATAAACGTTTAATTTGTTTGCATTGGGCGATTATTTACCCAGAAGCCAATGACTGTATACATAGAGAATGCAGGTTGGAGGCAGCACGCCACCAATGAGCTTCCTGTGTGAAACGTGCTAAGAATGGACCATATTATACTTGTTTCATGACAGTAGAAGTCAGCTTGGGGTTTGGCCCCCTTGGCCTTATTTTTGCTTCTGTTGCTAACTAATCTGGGTTAATACAAAATTAAGAAGCGAAGAGAGTAATTTGGAAACTATTCTTTTTAAGCGTTTTTCCATTGCCAGTTGGAAAACTGGCAGGGTTTGCTATTTGTTGTTTAGTGATCAGACTGATTATCTCGTTGCATTCAAATACTGCGACATGTTCATTAACAGAGAGAAATGAACTCGCAGTAATCCAAATAGGTCTTTTACTACTGCCGTGGTCGCCACATTTTATGCGTTAGCTGGCAATTCACATTTTGAGGTTTGCTCCAGTGAGAAATTTTCCAAACTCCACTCCCAGGTTCAAATGGAACACACCGTGAGCACGTGTAAGTGCCAAATGCTGGTGAACAGTGAATGCTAACAGTGACTCCATCAGGAAGTTGCACTATTGTTTCTCAGTTTCATTCTATTCTGCTGGAGTTGAGTGATTTTACACTTATGATCTAATGTATCAGCCAGTGAGCGAATAATTATTTGTTGGGGTTTTTTTGTTTGTTTGTTTTTTTTTGTTTGTTTGTTTTTTTTACTTGGTATAATACTGGGATGAGGTATGGGTGACTGTGTGGAAAAATGAAAGTTCTTTGTTGGAAACCTTAACATTTCTCACTTTCCCTGCCCTTTGGAAGGTGATGCAAGTTCTTTCCAGACATTGTTTATGCAATAAATTTGTTTCATTTCAGTTATTGTAAAGTCTTGGTTTCCTCTTTTTAAACTGCTTCATATTGTTTAGATGTGCTTCTTGTTGAGATGACCTCATCTCAGCCCATCGATGTACCCTCTGCATGTCTTCTAGGGGGGTAAACTGATGTCTTTCTTCTCCTTCCTCTCTCTCTCTCTCTCTCTCTCTCCCCCTCCCTCCCTCCCTGAAGTGACCCCCTTCATTGTAGAGGACCAGTGTTTTCACCGAGCCCTGGCCCGGTGCCTCTGTTCTGGTTAAATGTAGATACATTCAACGTGGTCGTGATGTGTCCTTTTCCCACAGGGAATCAGTTAACAATCATTGGGTGCACCAGAGTGTATTTACTCTTGATTTTTCTCAAATACACACATCGGAAGGGGAACATACACACTTTATGTATTTATCAGTGAGGTCCTGCCACAACTCTGGTTGAACCTTTATCCGCTTTTTCCATTGTTTAAAATGGTTGGTTTCCTGGCAGAGACTCTGCTTTTCAGAACGCTTTTCGAATTTAAGCTCGAGTTGAGAGCAGGGACATTATAGAAGCTCAATCGTTTGCTTTCAGAGCCAGTTTTGATGTCCATGAGGGATCATCTGTTGTTTGAAAGTCCAAGTATCAACGCTCACACTGGTGAGATGAGGCCATATTGATGGATTTGAAAGCCTCCATTATTCTATCCCCTTTCAGAATAAGGCTGTAACATACAGTGCTGAAAAAGTGAAGCGCTGTGAATACTTTCCGGATGTACTGTGTGAGTGTCCACCATGCACAGAGATGTTCTCCTACTGAGGAGAGAATCATGTTGCCACCAGTGCAGAGCTTGATTAACACCAAAAGCAGGTGAATATAAAGACTTTTGGTCCAACAACAGAGTGTGCTCCTTGTTTCCCATTAGTAGGAAACAATTTACTCTGCTGTGTATAAGCCATAGTCTTTTTTGGATCAACTGTGTTTTTACTGGAAAAAGCTCAAAACGATGTACATTTGAACACCTCTTGTAAGACAAGTTGGGAAGATTCTGTATTTTCAACTTTTTACTTTCTTAGATTTAGTTTATTTGATTATTTTTGGCCTTTTTTTATGTTTTCTGTGAACCGCCATCAGATCCTGTAGGGATTTCAATTTACTGCTGTAAATGGGCAGTTCAATAAAATGTATTTATCCCAACTCAGAGTTGTTTCTGAGAGCTCCATAATCGTTCTCTTTTACTTGTGATGTACAGAACCAAAAGTGCTTTCATTTTAATTTACCTTACCAATTCTCGCAGACAAGACTATTAGTAGCACACTCCAGAAAACTAACCTTCATGGAAGAGTGCCAAGAAGAAAGCCAGAGGAAGTCCTGTTTGCAGTTTGCCACAAGCCATGTAGGGAACATCATAAACATGTGGAAGAAAGTGCTCTGGTCAGATGACGCCAAAATTAAACCTTTTGACCTGCAAACAAAACCCTATTTGTGCTAAAGAATGAGTATTTCATGGCACCTTCACGACACCATCCCCGTTGTGTAACCTAGTACTGGCAGCTTCATGCTGTGGGAGTGCGTTTCTTCAGCAGGGACAGGAAAGCTGATCAAGGTTGATCAGTCACTGCTTTATGTTGGTCTGACATACAAAATCTGTTAAAAAAAAAAAAAAAAAAAAAAGGTTGAAGTTTGTATCAAAGCTAAAAGGGTATGGATATTTTTGAGCATGATGTGTTCTCTGTTGAGATGTAGATTTTTAAGGATATGTGTAAGAGAGACAGAAGCTTAAATACATTGAACATTCATAAAACTAATATTAAGAATTCAAATTAGAGCCAGTAATAATATTTATTAAAAGAACCATGAAAGTTGAAGGAAATTTTATTTACTCACTCACAACACAGACACACACACACCAACTCCATTCCCAACAAACTCGGTGTTTACATCCCTGATGGCATTTGTACTATCATTGCATCGTTTCATTCATTTTAAAATAACATTTGTACTGTTCTTACACATCTGTTTTTCTGTATTGCACTGATATACTGTATTGTAAATAGCCTGTTGTCTTTTTAAATTTCAATAAAAATGCACATTCTGTACATTTTAAAAAGTCATCCTACTCAGTTGCACATCCCTTGGATCAAGAGTACAATATTTCTATTTTTGATAACTACACAGTATTTTTTATATTATCTTGTACAGTATATTATTATTGTTAATTATTATTAATATTTTTTATATGTTTAATATTTTTTGTCTTTTGTGTGAACCTATATGTCTTGATGCCGCTGTTACACCTGAATTTCCCCAATTTCCTCCAATTTGCTTTGCGCTCTGTATTTAAAATTTACGGGAATGTGTTTGTTTGTTTTTTTGTTTTTTTTTTCTCCTCTCACAGCAGAGGTTGTTACGGTAACTGATGACGTTCCCCCACAGAGAAGTTACGCCCATTCAGAAAAAAGAGAGGGAGAAAGCGGCAGAGCGAGTATTTACGGTGCTTGGCTCTTGGAGAATGAACCTCATCCCTTCTACTCTTTGTGTAGCAGAGGAGGAACATTAAGCAACATAATAAACTAGTTTTGGGTTCCTTTTGGACGCTGTTTCCGGGCTTTAGAACGACCTGTCAGTCCTCAACTTGAAGGAACCAAGGTGAGTGATGCCATTAAACACTTAATAAGTACAAACTCTGTGAACGCCACGGTGCTAGCTGAGTAACAATGTGTTAGAGGCTAGCTACTCAGTTTCAGTCTGAGTTCGGTTCAGGTAAAATATTGGCTCAGTGGTCGAGCACAGAACTTTTTAGCTGTAGTGGTTCGCTTTCGTTCTCCAGTAACTTCGAATGACGTTTGAATTGACATATCTCTAAAAAATCTGCGGTCCTATTGGGGATTGGCCTGGCGCGTGCAGGCGGTCATTTCCTTTGAAGGTGGGGGTAGGGACGAAAATATCAAGAACAGAGGGACCGCAGGCTCAGACAGCGTGGTTTTTATGAGAGAAAGTACTGCTGCTGTGGTTCACACTGTGGAAAATTATGTCCTGCTTTAAAATAAATGCCTGAAAGATGCTGTCAGTATTTAAAAACATTAACACACCTTAGTCACATTTGATTTAGGAGTAGTTCAAAGGAGAGTCTGTTTTTCTGAGCTTATTTACTATTTTTACTTTAGGCCTGCTGATGGTAAAAGGAGTAAAAAGTAAAAAAAAACAAAAAAGATAAGCTAGAGCTCTGAATCCATCTATGCCTGTGTCAGACATGTCAGATATGATGTTTTGAAGGCGGTGACTGAGCATGACTACAGCATTTGAGCTAAGAAACGGGAGGTTTATAAACTGAGAGTCCTGCCATCCCCTGGAACACACAGAATAGTACACAGGTTTAAAAGCATGTGATTTAGAAATTCATTACATTTGAAAGTTGAAAGAACTGCATACCTTGCATTTTATTATTCATTATTTGGTTGTTTCGGTTTAAAAGCACTATATGTTTTGCTTAATTTTTCTTGGACTAACTTACAAAAGCAAGCATTTTGATACTATAAACCTGTTTAAATTAAAATTTAAACCGGGCCAGTCTGAGAAAATTTCTTGAGGGTGAGCACGTCCTGAGTCAAAATTTCACGTTTCTTTGTAGCAGATGATGCTGACATAGGCATTCGCTTCATTTTCTCACTAAGTTCTTGTTTTTCTTTTCCTTCAAGAAGTTTTTCAGCAACTGTAGTCATCCATTCTTTCACAGCCTCTCCATCAATAAATGGCTTTTTGTGCTGACCTGAAATCCAAGCAAGTCTGAGGGAACACTCGTGAGTTCGTTGCTGAGCATTAAATGTGTGGCTCAGGATCCTGCTGGACTGGTCATACTGGGCTTTGAGTCTGTATTTTCTCTGATTAGTTCTGATTTGAGTGGGTATGTTTGTTCAAAACTTTTATGCTTTGTCTCATAATGGTGTTTCACATTTCCACTTTAAATAATTGCCAGTTTCTGAACATATCAGACACACTGGTTTAGTATGATGAGAAATGATTCTGTCCATTCCAGATTAAATGATCCATTTTCACTGTTCATTTTTTGTTTTTTAGACATCATTTGTTCTTTTTCTACTTGTCTGTTTAACTCTGCCGTTTCTCCCCCTTTCTCCTCAGTGATCAAGTTTTCTGTCCTTTCCTCTGTCTCGCCCACCTGTATTTCTCCGCCTGTTTCTCCCTCCTTCTCTGTCAGAACTGTCAGTTTTCTCCCCAAATATCCACTATTTATCCACTAATGTATTTTATACAACTAATCAGTAAAGCTCAATGACGATGAAAATAGTTTGATTACAACAGTCCAGACAAAAGAAATTAGGAATTTTATGAAAATGTGTTTTTGTATGTGTCCCACTATTCTAGTCTGGAAAACTCTAAACAAGATTTTAATTCTCAGGTTTTAACAAAGACACGGGGGAGTGGATCATCCACGAAAAGATGGACAGGGAGAGCATACGCAATATTATTAAAACAACCTGGATGTCAGACAAATGCTGGGGCAGCTGTGTCTGTGCTTAGTTTAAGTGGGTATATGCAAATCCAAGAGATTTTTAAGTGGTTATACAGCGCATACCTGCGCATCACGTAACAGACTGCACCACTGCAGACTACCTGCCATTATTGTTTTGCTTTATTGTGGGGATCTAGGAGATAATCAAAGGGGGAGTTTTTTCAGAATGAAAGCCAAGCCCAAATAAGCAACATCATGTTCAAAAACAAGGTCAAAAAACCGCGACTCTAGAGAAAAACAAGCCCAAAGCCGCTTAGAATAAGCGGACATGGCAACACAGCCGTCCTCGCTTTGTTGGAAAGTTTACCGGATGGCTGATGGGATCACGTGGTGTGGTCACACTCGCGCTGCGCCGGTAAACCAGAAAGCACTCAGTAAGGTCTTTCGGTATTGGATTCGGGTCCGCATGAGACATCATTTTAGTCAGGACCGAGGTCCGCCTATTAGTGACCTCTGCTGTAAACCTTCCCATTGTGGTTGACCTGAAGTGGCGTCAAAAAAAAAAAAAATGGTCACACTCACTAGTATTTCGTTGGACCACCTTTTACTTTATTAAAGCTCACATTTGCTGTGGCATTGTTCTGATAAGTTTCTGCAATGTCTCAAGATTTATTTCCATCCAGTGTCGCAATAATTTTTCACCAACATCTTGTGCTGATGATGGGTTAGTCTGACTCCTGTGCAACGCCTTCTCCAGAACTTCACAAAGATCTTCAATAGGGTTAAGGTCTGAACTCTGGAGGCCGATCTATGTGTGAAAGTGGTGTCTCCTGCTCCCTGAACCACTCATTCACAATTTCAGCCCGATGAAGCTTGGTATTGTCATCTTGGAATATCCCCATGTTGTCAGGGAAGAAACAGTCCATTGATGGAATAACCTAACCCTAACCTCGTCATGTTGCTGGACCTGGACCTGACCAACTGCAGCAACCCCAGATCGTAGCGCTGCCTCTACAGGCTTGTGCAGTGGACACTAGGCACTTCATCTGCCTCTCTTCTTACCCTGATGCGCCCATCACTCTGGAAGAGGGTAAATCTGGACTCATCAGACCACATGGCCTTCTTCCATTGCTCCAGAGTCCAATCTTTATGCTCCTTGCAAATTGAAGCCTTTTTCTCCGGGTGGCCTCACTGATTAGTGGTTTCCTTGTGGCTACACAGCAGTTCAGACCCAGTTCCATTGTACGCTTGGAGATGCTCTCTCACTATTAAACATAGCCCTGAGTTCTGCTGTTGTTTTTCTTTGATTTGATGTCACCAAACGTTTCAGTAATCACCAATCACAGTCATTCAGAGGGGGGCTTTCCGACCACATTTCTTCCTCAAAGATGACAGTTCCCCACTATCCTTCCAGTTTTTCGATTCTCAACCTAATTTTAGCAGTTTCTGCATCCACCTTAGTTTTCTCTGCTTGATGCCAATGATTTGACCCTTCTTAAACAGACTAACATCTTTTCCACGACCTCAGGAAGTCTTTCCACATAGTTGAAATGACAAGTTGGGGTTAAATAACTTGTTGCCAGCTGGAAGACAGTTGTCCATGCAGTAACTATCCAGTAAGGAAGCTCATACCTATTTGCTCAACTAAATTCAGGTGGCAGCTTCTTTTTTTCTGGCCAGGCAGTGCATATTAAAGATCTTCTGTGGTGAGGTGGATAGAACTGGGTAATTATGGAAAGATATTTATGGATTTAATCATGTAGAAACAGATGCTGACAAATTTATTGACAGTTTTGGTGAAAATGTGTAAAAAGCATTAGAATAACTTATTTTATATCTCAAACTAAAAACTTTAGAAAAATCCTACCTTGAGTGTGTTATCTAGTGGACAGGAGTCCCATATTAAGTAAGAATTGTTTTTACCCGAATCACTGATGTTGTTTTTGTTTTTTTTTTTACACATATTTAACAGGGTGCCAACATTTATTTATTTTTTCGGGGCACCATATTTAAGGGAGTTTTTAAAATGTTATTTCTCACACCTTTAACATAAAAGGCATGATTTTAAAAACTCATCAGATCTTTTTCACATCATCAATTTGGTTAAGTGTGAAAATGATGAAAGATGTCGGGACAGTAGGGTATATTTTATTTATTTATTTTAGTTTTGAGATTGTGTATATTATTGTAAGTGAAGCAGCTCTAACCCAAATATGATTTACTATCTTTTTTTTTTTTTGTCTTTTTGAGTGACATTCCTATGTCAAAAGACATTTAAATAGCAGTCTACCCATTCTTTAAAAATTATTATTATTATTATTATTTTTTTTTTTTTTTTTGTCCTACTACATGCTGTTACACTACTGCAATTATAATTACAGTGTGTTGATGAGACTGTTTGTGCAGGAGGCCAAAACCAAACGACAGGAAGAGTAATAAAATGTTGTGGATGATTTGTGAGACAATATAAGGCCTGACAGGAAGACTGACGGTGATAAAAGGAATCGAGTTCTGCTATAGAAGCTCATGTCTGTTTATTAACCTCTCAAACTGGTGCATGAGCAAACTGTCAGCAACATTAACATTTCCAAATCATTGTTTCCTGGTGTTTGTGCAATGGGGCAAATTCCATTGACATAAGTCAAAAGTGACTGAACCAGTTGCCAGATAAAACAAAGTAACACTTTGCAAAGTGCTGCTATCAGCATTGAAATATAGTAATAAAATGTTTTCAGTTTCTTTCTATTTAAAGAGGCAGCATCTGAATGTGCACCATTTCACTTCAGTTCAACAATATCTTATTATTCCGAGAAGAAATGAAAGACATTTTATTAATAAAGTTGAGGAAGTCAGTATTGATGGTGGTGGTCCTATTTAGAAAAGAAGCTTAAGTTGAAAGAAATGGCTTTGTAAATTATTTAGTTTAACAGTTAAGCTACCTGTACTTCCTGTCCATTTAGTGTATAAACCCCTCCTCCCCCCCACACACACACAAACCAGGGGAAATACAAGATCAGGTTGCATTAAAACTGAAACTTACTCAGACATATGTGGAATTTTGCAAATGTACTTGGTTTTCAGAACTTGTTACATCACAACTATAAACTTCAGTCTAATTTTTTTTTTTATGAGAGGCCGGGATTAGCCTGTCATAAAATAATTTAGTAACTCTGGAGTGAAGTATTGCATCAGGCCTGACCTAACCTACAAACTAATGTAAGAAGTTTTGAAACACATTGAAAGTGTGCATATGTATATAAAAAACTAATTTCCTCAGACCTCTGTTTTATTTTTCTGGCTGGTGTTGCACCCTAACTTGCATTTTAAAGTTTTTGACTTAAAATTATACATTTTAAGACCAGATTCTGCAAAATGTTGTACTTGACCTGTCATGGTTGCTTATGGTATGATCAGAACCTTTAAATTCAGATTTTTTTTTTTATTTATTTATTTTTTTTTCCCAGTCAGATGGAACGCCATACGTTAGGTAGCCGGGTCGCTCTGACGACTCTTCAGTGGGGACGTTGCTACTGCCAGAAGAAGACTTGATGAAGTGAGGTGTTTAAAAACGAAGTCAGAGGAAGCCTCGAGATGCAAGAAGCTTCTAGAAAGGAAGCTTCCCTTTCTATTTCCTCCACACCGTTGGTGTGTTGTTGTTTGTGCGGCTGCTTGCTCCATGTCCCATAGTGGTGGGCTTCCTATTTCTGATTTTAATCATCGTTTTTGTTTTTTCTCATTTTCCTTTCAAAAAAAAAAAAAAAAAAACTACAAATGACAACATTTTTTAAAAACTTGCTTTTATTTCAATCATTCCTTCTGGGAGTTGACCTGAATTAAAAGCCTAAATACAAGCTGCAAATTCCCTGGGCGGGCTAACATCTGTCTGAACTCCAGAAGCCCAAGGAACGCATTGGTGAAAAACAAATCCTGATTTTCCAAAGAAATAAAATCTTTATAAACAGCAAATTCAAATAATCGATAAAATCAAATAAAGTCAATTAGCCCCAAGTCCCGGGTTTTGTCTTTGGCATTGTAGTTAGGTCGAGCGGTGGGTGGGGCCTACCTCTTTGGGAAGTGTGTGACGCCTTGTCGGTCTCCCAGGGGTGGCTGCAGCCTTTTGCTGCTATTTAATGTTGAGTGTTGCAGTGTTTCTCCAGTTCTGGCCACTCTTAACTGTTCACTTCCAGGTGACAAAATCACTCACATGCACCGCTTTAACAAACTTCCAGTACAATGTGACACCACTGGTCGTCAAAAGAGCTCCTGTATCGTCACAGTAACTCAAAAACTAATGTAATAACCGAACACACAACAGTAAATCCGTTTATTTTCTTGTCAAGTATTATTTTAAAAAATCTTGTATTTTGAAATGTAGTATCTTACGTGGTTCACTGCTACATTTTGAGTTGTGCGAATAAAAAGGTTGAGGCAAAATGTATCTTTTAAAGGAAATGTGCTGTAATTCTTTTCAGTTTTCAGTGTGTGTGAAAATACAAAAAAGTGATCTGTTATGTGTAGTTGTCAGTTTTCATGTTCACAATCAACATGCTAAAATTAGTGATTTAAAGTCAACCACAAAAGATGTAATCTCTGCAGATATCCGTTGTTTCTCATGTTTGAGGAAAACTTGTTTGGTAATTCACACGTGCCTGATGAAGGCACAGCAGTGCGTCAGTGTGTCCTCAGACACATAAAGGCACCACCATGAAGTCAACATATTGATAACAGCGGTGTTGGTAAGAAATTAGTCCCCTGCACTACATCACTAATTCAGCTCATTGACTTCTGTTGTTGTCACCTCTGTGTTTGATCAACATCAGTTACATTTTAAACATCTCCGGTCCATCTTGAAAGTGTTTATATGAAAGGGGCCAATTATAAGCAAATGAGTTCTGCAGCAGTGCCACCTTAACATTGTTATAGTTGTCGTGACATATAGACAGAGATGAGATAACGGTGTTAAGCAGGTGAAATGATGGTTTTGCTTGACTCATTGCTGGCATAATTATCGGCCCTGCTCTGTGCCCTGTTTGTACGCCGAGCTGAAATGACTGACAGCTTGACACAGTCGCACTTTCACTGTTTCACTCTTGTTCATTGCTATCAGAATAGATGCTTAGGCTCTAGAAAGAATCTTCACGGTCCCTGCGTTTATAGACAAATTCAAATTCAGTGACTCAGTTGTCAAATGATGATTTCATTTATGAAGGAAAAAGCCATCCACTGCATTCTGGCCCTGTGTGGAAATATAATTGACAGCTTTGTTAAACCACATTAAATCATGACCTGTGGAATCAAAAAAATTCTTGCATACAATATGACACCATGGAGAAAGGCTGGAAGATCTCAAAAAGCAACACATCATACCCTGATCCAAAGAAATTTAAGAACAGCTGAGAAACAAGATTATTGACATTATCAATCTATCAGCATTTCAGAAATAGAATATCATATAGTCAAACATGGTGGCAGTAGTGTGATGGTCTGGGACTTGGCAAAAATGGCATCCATTTGAGAGTTCCAAGACCAAAACTACTGGAGACAAAAATATAGCAGCAGTGATGAGCAGCTGTGCATTGTAATGTAAATCACAGCTCTCATCCAGAGCCAGGGAAAAATAGTCCAAATTAACCGCACTGCACTTAAGATGAAGCTCCGAATTTTCCACGACCTCCTCAACCCTTCTCATTCCAGTGCACCGGGAGAGGGGGGCGTTCTCAAATGCGCCCTTTTTCTCTGCGCATATTAGCGCAACAGACTACACCAAACTCTCCGTCAGAAAAAAGGTTTACTTTTTCTGGCGATGTTGTGAGGCATGACATAGCTTGTCTGGACAGCTGTGTATCTGGGTGCCGAAAGTCTTGTAAAAAGTATTTGTTGGGTTTGCAGTTTGGCTAGCAAAGCCTCAGACTTTGCACGCTCTTCATCTGAGAGGTTCTTGAATTTCTCCTCATGTTTGGCGATTCAGATTATAACCCTTAAACACAGCTGCTTGTGCACCATAAAGTAAGCACACGCCATTACCTTTGACTTCGGTGAAATATTTTGCAATCCATGTCGTATTGAACACGCGACAGTCGGAATCAACTTTTCTTTTTTTTTTTTTTTTTTTTTTTTTTTACGTGAACTGGCAACTTTATGGTGACAGGGGTAGCTGGCTAGGATCACCTGTTGCTGTGGAGACAGACTCAGACGGGCGTCCATGCATAAATAATACGTCGTGGCTTTTCAAAGTAAAAGCATCACAGTAATATTGCATTCATAGCATAAATACATGTTCATTTGTGTTTCTAACTGGCATACAAGGGGCCGGACAGGGATGTGGGCTGTAAAATGCTCAGGTCTGGCCTTAAATACTATGTGTTTGAGAGGTGCACCATAGATTTAGCGCCAGTGTTAACCTTCACACCTGACTTATGCTCTGTGTTTGTACATATAAATGCAGACTGAACTCAGGTCCAGGCCAGGGGACTGCTGATGCAAGTCAGAGACGCTCAGCTACAGAGAAGCTGCATTGACGCACATTGGTAGGATGAGTCATGAAACTGTCAGGTCAGGATCATTGTTTGCTGTCACACAGACAGATCTCATTTGGCCTTGTACACACAAACAGTTGAATACACTCACTCACACACTTAAATTGTAAGCTTCGTTGATACTTTCCGGCTCCACACAGGCAGCACAGTGCCTCTGAAGGAGATTGCCCCCGATCTTGGTCAGTGTATTCAGGTTTTCAGTGAACTGCCTGGAGCTGCTTATGTTCCTGGTTCACCTCATCGAGTCATTTCAGTTACTGTCTCACCAATGCACCACTATAACAGACCTAACATCTGCTACAAAGGCTTCGATGCATAGAGGATGGGGGGAAATACAGAAAACTGAAAATGCAAAAGCAGATATTTTCATCTTTTGATCAACCTGTGATGAAAATATTTAAATTCCTACACCAATATAATCTTTTATTGCTTTATTCTTTGCCAATGCGGCCCTATGTTTTGAAAAGCTTAAAATGACAGTTTATTGATTGGGAACGTTTCTGATGAGGAAGTGGTTTACTGATCTGCATTGGTCTTTAGGTGATCTACGGTGTTGGTGGTTATAGTGCAGCACGAACCTGGCATCCTTTCATCTGCCTCTCAGCAGGAAAGCAAAAACGCTACGCTAAATGTCAATGCAGATTTTAGACAAAAGGTGAAGAGAGGGAGAGAGAGAGCGATGCATGCTTTATGGCGAATTATAAATATACAAATGACTTTTATATATCCTGCTACCCGAAACCATTTCACATCTATATAGTGTCAATTTCTGCTAAGATGATGATAAATGATACAAGACATTTATTTTTTTTTACCTCATGAAATTTAATATTTTCTGTAAAGTTTCTTTTGTACTAATCCAAGTGATCTGCTCTATCTCTCCTTCCCTACAATGTTCTAGTGTCATCGCGGCCTCAAATAAATTTTTGAAGCTTCCATGTTGTTTTGCACCAAGGTTAATAACTAAGTGAACCTGTAAGGGAGCTATTACAGTAAAAGAGTATATGAAGACACAGATTTAGTCTGAATCCCCCTACTTTGCACAGTCTTTTTGTTGGGCTGTCTCTTGTTTTGTTCTTATTTGCTCAGATTTATTTCTGTATAGCCCTTTCAATTTATAGACTGTTTTGCTGGGAATTTGATAGCATCTGATGTAGCGACAAAATTGTTGACTAAATGGCATTCTTTATTAGTCAACACTGCATGCAAGACCCACCTCCTTATTTGAAAGTAAGAGTGGTACACATGGCTAAAACAGGTTTCAAGCTTAAAACTCGTAAAAGTGTAGTTATTTCACTAGACTAAGTCACATGCTGACAGCATGTGGATGGTCCTCAGTATAACTGACACATCTGGATGTTTTGTGCATTTCGTATTTAATATTTGTGACATGTAAGTAAAACCTTCCTTTTCATGTCATTTTTTTCCCCCTTATCTGGCTTAAAGGCCAACACTTCAAACATCCATATTAGCCTCTTTCACAAAGTGGTTCTATATTTAGCCTGCAAAAGCAGCAGAGCATCTCTGGCTTGACCTGAAACATTTTCTGAAAGAGACAAATTAATTTCTCGGTGGCCAGATATTGGTATGTGCTGTGTTTTTCTCTGTGTGTGTGGAGGTGTGTGTGTGGGGGGGGTTTCTTCCCCTCACACAGTTACAGGCTTGCTCTCCAAACTTCAGTTTTGATTTCCTGCCTCATCCAACAGGATGGGAGGAGGCATGGCTTCCTTCCATTCAACACTCAACCATTTGATAAGTTGAACAAAATACATATTCTGAATCAGCTTTTCTTGAAGCCATCTCATTGACAGGGAGGTTAAACATTGTGCCAAACAAGAACAACTGAACAGTCCGCTCTGATACCCAGGTTAACATTGGAGCTATTAATATGGCTGATTAGTAATATTTTTTGTTTTAGTTATCTCACCATAAGAATATCATACTATGTATTACTGTATTCAGAGAAACTTGCTGAAAAAGTTGGCTGGCCGCATAAACTCTAGCCCTTTGCTTTAAATGTTCCAAGCTTTATTGAGTACTGTGCCGGCTGCTCTCTGCACACCTGTGGCGTGATGCAGACGGACTGGAAGGTGCGGCAGCCAGTACTGTCTCTCTGTCTCACTTCTGTAATAGTTCTTGTGAGAGGTGAAAAACACTTGGTACGTTAGGGTAAGCTCCAGATTTGTTACATCAGCAAATGAATGTGTAGGGTAAATAATGCAGTTTTGCAAGCCACACACTCAACTGGGGCTTTTTTGTATTTTGCCACCAATAAACAAAAAACAAACAAATAATGTGGTTGTATGAAGTACTGGGGGTGCTGCTGACAACAGGAGATACTGAGTTGAGTTCATTCAGGAACTCTGATAAAGGGCATTTAAAAATGCCTTGGGTGATGTGGGTTTGATATCACTCTTTGTTAAGAATTTGGCTGAGTAATATGCATGCAAAATAATTGCTAACGGAGAAAGCTAATATGACTCCCTGCTGTAATGTGAGAGCTTCTGTCTGAGTAACCAGAGACACACCTGAGCATATGTGCAAACTGCTCCAATGGGAGATGGAGAGCTTTAAGTGGTCAGTTGATTCTCAAAACTCATGTTATTCTGCAGAGGTGTGTGTGTGTGTGTGACCTGAGAGAGCTGATGTATGGTGTTTGCATGTTCGTTGTGCCCCAGTGGACTGGTATGTGCTGTTTCAGCAGGGTCATTAGGTGACAGGGAATCCATAGAGGACGAGGATGGAAAATTCTGTGAGTGGGAGCAGAACAACAAAGAGAATGACTCTTTGTTGTGTCTGCCTGACAGACAAAGTCCTGAAAATACAGTGGAATGGGAAATTCTTGTCCAGCCTTGCTGTTTTCATAGTGTTCTAAATGGAGCTTCTATTTGTTACTATGTTACAAGTTAAATCTAAAAAGAACCTACAACCAAATATCCACCCCATAAATTGTATTTATATTTTTGTTTTATTTTAATATGGGCCGAGGTCGTTGCTATACAAAAATCTGCTTTAATGTGTTGCTTTCCTATTTAACAAAACAGTAGATAAGATCACACGCGTTAATATCCTTTATTGAAGTTTGTACGTTAGATTACGAACCACATTACGTTGACATTTGAGATATTTTTGGTGAAAAGTTGGATCTGGTCCATACAAAGATATTTTTTTATTATTATTTTTTTTTTATTTTTAGTTTTTTTTTGGGGGGGGGTTACACAAAAAGGCAGCTGGTTGTATAAAAAGTTTTTATTTGAGTAAACAGTGATTTGGTCTGTGCAGACCTATTCAGCAGCAGCAACCTGGTTCAGTTTCTGTGTTTTTGGTCATTTTGCAGGACTTTATATATTCTTTTTGATAAACCAGGGTCAGCTGAGTAGATTGCTGCTGGTTCTGACTATATTTTGCTCCAGTTATCAGTTACAATTGAGGTCCACCGTTTCTAAACCTTTTACTCATTTTATAATGAGCCACATTAACGGCTAATTCCTTTCATACCAAACAGAGTGGAATAATAGAAAGAGGGCGCACTGATCATTTTTATACCCACTGAGCCGTCTGTCTGGAAGTTATTCCTATTTAAACAGAAAACGATGTTTGGCATGTTTACCTCTTCACCACCGCAGATTAAGAAGTTTCACTGGTCGTTTTATTCTCTCTCAAACATCACAGTATCTGTCTTTTAACATCCTTTGCTTTGTAACCCCTGCTCAGGACACCAGTTAACATCAAAGCTCACCAGCATCCTTCCGCTTTCCTGTTTGTTGTGTATTGATTATACCAAAATATCAATTATTTTGGCAACCTTAATGTAAACATAGTATGAGCCAACAGTGTTTCAAAGCTGTTGTTTTTCTGGATTCCAACTCAAGAGGGACCAAGTGGACCATTTTCAGCCTTATTAACCCTGGCCATTGGTTGCTGGTGAGGAAATCAAAGAACGAGCTTCTATTAGAAATGTTGGCAGCCATTCATTCAGCCTGCTGGAGAGAGGGAACTTCAGAAGATAACAGGAAGGCCAAACATTTTATCCTTTTCAGCTTTCAACCTCTGCCTTTGAACATGGAAATGTTGACAGCCTTTTGGAAATCTTGGGTAAAGATTCAAAATTAGCCTAGAAACTCTGATTGGTCCGTCTCAAGTAATTGTGCTAATAGTATAAGGATCTAAAGGGATAATTAAATAAATGCTCTACTAATTCAATTAATTAAAAACTACAAATCCCAAAGAAGATGTCAATTTTACCTCACACTTTTAATAATAAGTTATTTAAAGCACAGCAGCTGCCATTTACAAGCTGGTCACTGTATGTGAATGCCAAGTGGACTGGAGCCCGCTCCAAAAGCAGGAAGCGGACTACAGCGCAGGGTATTCTGGGTAAATACAACCGAAACAAACGTGCAAGTCGGAGAAATGGCTCATGGTCTTTATCAAACGACGAGAGATATCCTACAACCGCTAAAATCTGATGCTACTCCGTTTTTGTTTACTTTTCATGAAGAAGGAAGTAGCGCTCAGCGTCATCTTGGGAGTATGGGGGTTTATGTCGTTTCCTTCAGAGGTTCTTGGTGCAGCGCCACCTCAGGTGAGGGGGTAAACAGGTTGTTCAAAGGGTTCGTTTGACACAGGGCTGTGTGAAAGCGACCTGTACCAACTGAAAATGGAACAAATGTTACAATTTTTGGTCCCCAATCGATCCGAGTCTACCGGACTATCAGGTGTTTGAGTATTCTGCAGAAATGTGTCATTTTAGGCTCTAGATGTTGTTTTGACTGGTATTGCAGAGAAAAAAAATGTATAAATGTTTATAGAAGTTGTACTGTTGCCATAAGGGCAGCTCTCTATGCAAGTTTCCTGTTTTTCTACAGTCTGTGGACATTTTTAGCTATATTTATTCTTTGAAACACACCAATCAGGCTTTTGCTGCCTGATGCTGATTTCTGGTTTTCTTTGAGGTCTGACATGCAGACTCGGACTTTGACTTTCAGAGCTCTATGCAAACTCTTAAGTTAACTTTGTTTTAATATAAGAATTAAATGCAACAGACCTGGAGCGATAAAGCACATGCCCTAATCTATTTAGACATTTTCTGGTGCATTTCATTGCCTCTCTTTGACCTCCATAATAGCCTCTTAGGGAAACACATCTTTACCACTAGGGTTAGTCTTTTGACTTTGATTGAAATAACTGCATTCAGTTGCATGAAAGGACTCAATGCTATATTTTTTTTCTTATTTGAAGTCTCTTAAAGCTTTCTGCTGTAAACGGTTAAATCTGAGGTTCCTGCTGTGTGTGGCCAGAATGTCAGTAGAATTGAAATGTTTTCAGTGGTGTTATTGGGATGTGTGATGCCTGGACTGAAGATAAAGATGATTTGAACTTGACTGTACTGTGAAGCTTTGTGCGAACCAATGTGAGAGGATTCTGTCCATCATGTCGCTACAGTATACCAGCAGGCAAGGGCAAAGATTTGGGTTGTTTTTTAAGAGATGGCTTTTGGGATTGGTTTTTCCCAGATATTCAACAGATAATTTTAGATGACTGCCTTTTATTTCCCTCCAATAACTTGCAGTGGTTGGAATTTACTCTGCGCTTCATGAGCATAATGCTTTGCTTTAGGGTCTTTTCACACCTGATAGTCCGGTAGACTCGGTTGGATTGGGGACCACAATCGTAACATTTGTTCCATTTTCAGCTGGTGCCGTTCGCTTTCACACTGCACTGTGTCAAACAAACCAAGTCCTTTGAGCAACCTATTTATCTCTTCACCTGTTGTGGCGCTGCACCAGTGAAGGAAATGACACGAAAACCTCTGAAGAAAACATTGAGAGCAACTTCGTTCTTCGTGAAATGTAAACAAAAATGGAATGGTGTTAGATTTTAGCGGTTGTAGGATTTCTCTTTTGTCTTTGGCAAAAGACCACGAGCCACTTCTCACGCTAGCGTGGTATATGCATGTTTGTTTTGGTTTTAGTTACCCAGAATGCCCTGTGCTATAGTCCTCTTCCTGTTTTTGGAGCAGTCTGCGATCCACTTGTGTTCACATATGCATTCGAACCGCACCAGAGTTCATTTCAACTTCAACTGAACAGAGATCTAGGTATTTAGGTGGACCAGAGTTTGCTTTTGTGGTCCGCATCAGAGTTCGATTGTGCGTTCACACCTCCCCAAGTGAGCTAGACTTGGATTAAAGTGGACCAAACAGGGCCAGTGTGAATCCACCCTTAAAGGTCTTAACATTTCGTGACTAGTGTTTCAGTTACTCTCCATACAGGGAGAGCTATGGAGATCAGAGCACAGCTTGCAGATCAGGTCAGTGAGCTACAGCAGCCAATGCAGGGTGAGAAACACTTGTCTGGATCAATGAAATATAATTCACAGCCAGTAATACACTTTTGCAAGCTGTGGGCATGAAAACAGGCTGTAATCGTGCTGCTTGATGCAACCCCACAGTAAACCAGCAACATCTATCAGGAGATAGGTTTAGTTTAAGCCTCTAATACTGATTATTTAAAAGAATGCTGTAACTAGTTTTTAATGTTGAAGTGAAAGCAGCAGATCAATCTGGTCCTTTTGGAACATACCAAAGTATGAATAGTAATATAGATATGAATAAAACCCCATGAACTTTTACACTTTTTGTCACATAGAAGCAAAATGGTGCATATTTGTGCAGTGGAATTAAGATGATACAGTTTTTGAATTGAAATAATAATCTGAGAATCTCTCTCCTGACCAGAGCACCTACTAACATTTGCTGCGTCCTCCTAGAGGGCCTGTGACAAACTGCAAACAGTACTTCTTTTGGCTTTCTTCTTCCAACTTCACTATAACAATCGCATTTGTGGAGTCCAGCAGCTATAGTTCTGCTATTCATACATCAAATTGTAGACTTTAATCTGATGGTTTGAGTTCTGTCCAATGACAGCTGGGTTTGGGAGACACTGAGACTGTTATTCTGTGAAGCGGTAAAGATAAATGAAGCATGCTGTCCAGAGAAGGGACAATTACATTAACTCATTGTTTATTGAGTTTGGTCCAATCAGATGGCAGAACCACTCTGCTCTCTGTTCCTGTAAAGTGTGTTCAGATAACTGGAAAGAACCGTCCCATGTTTGGACTTGCAGATATTCTAAGAAGCCGTAAACATGGGGACCTGATGTTTCTTATCAGTTAATTGTCAATCCTTTTAGTATCTCTGATCTGACAGCACATGGATTCTGTGGAAGTTGAGTGTTTTCTATGCTTCCTTCATGTGCTAAGATATACATGTCCCACAGCTGAAGAACCCATCAGAACAAACACACAGGCTTTATGTCCCTGGCTTCAGTTTGATCAGACAGAAAACACTAAAGATCTGTTTTCTTTTTTTTTTAAAACCCAGTGGGTTTTTTTTTTTGTTTGTTTGTTTTGTTTTTCTACATTAAATCACCAAACAGGATTTATTTTCTGGAGACAGCAGCTCTTTTACTTCTCCATCTTTGTTAATTATCACTGTCAGAAAAGGCGTTCTTGTACGGCTGTTAATCTGCAGGCCAGACAGATGCTGCTCAGTGCCTGGCGTGTTTGGACTTGTGCATAAGCTGCTGTGGATGGCCGCATTTCAGGAAGACAGAGCTGAAAATGCAGAAAGGACGAAGTTTCTATATAGCTGCATTATAGTCATTAAACCGTCTTTGTGACCCCATAGCAGCTGGGATACCGTTAAACTAACCTTAAATGACACAGCGTGGACGTAGAAACGGCCCACCCCGTCCTGAAACAGCAACAAGATGGAAATAAACATCAGTTGTTAATATTGGCCCAGTTTTACTTATCGGACCAATTTAACAATATGTTTAGGAGAAAAAAAAGGAATTCAGCCAATGTCGATGTTGATCCTGTTATATCGTGCATCCCTGTATTATACACATCTTGGGATTCAGAAAGTACTGTAACCATGGAGAAACATGGCATTATTTCCTTGTGTCCCTCATGACCATTTTGATCAGGAGGCTAAGACGAGATTCATCTGTGTGGCCAGGAAAAGCAAAGCCAGCATACCTGTTTACCAGTAAATCCTTCTGTTCACTTCCTCACATTTTACGTATGTGTGCTTGGTCTGAAACGATTAATCGGATTAGTCATGATGAATTGATTGTGGAAATAATCATCAACTAGTTTAGTAATTAATGACTCGTTAACTGTATATGTTTTTGAGTAAAGAGACTCAAAAACATATCAAGTGCCATAATTGACAAAACTGTTCCAAAAAGATATACCTCTTGCATTTAAGATTTAAAAAAAAAAAAAAAAACTTTGTCTGTAAATATGTTCAGCCCAGAACTCCTCAAGTGGCACTTTTAGCTTCACCTGGTTCAAATTCTGTAAATAATCCAGAACAATCATCATCAGCTCAGCCTTATGCTATTGATGTTAAGTCAAGCAGGAAGCGCTGAGATTTGATGTTAGAAGTATTTTTTAGCTCTACATGCACCCTTTGCTGAGAATGATCAAGGGTTCACTAAAGAAATGCAATGTTGTTGCAAATGTTTATTTTCTTCTTTAAAAAGCGATTGAAATATTTATTTGTATTTCTAATATTGTATAAAATAAGCTCAAGTGTTTAACTGGAAAACCTGCAGAATGTGTCCTTTTTTTTATTTATTTATTTTTTATCCGATTAATCGTCAGAATAATCAATAACTAAAATAATCGTTAGTTGCAGCCCTAATGTGTACATAATTTTACAAAATATTTTTCATAATAAAACCACACATGCTGAAACACACCAAGGTGATACATGGTGGTGGTAGCTTCATGATTTGGGGATGCTTTCCTGCTGCTGAGAGAATCCTGGAGGGAAAACCTATGAGAGGCCACAACAGAACCTCCACCCCAGTCTCAGGTCACCTTTATATAAACAAGTTATAATGTCAAAGCATTTTCATATGTTGGAGTGGACCAGTCAAAGCCCAGTCCTGAATCCAACTGAGAAACTCTGGCAAGACTAAGATTTAATGTTTTCTTCCATTTTTAGCTGTCCTCTGCTTTGTGTTGGTCTTTCACATAAACCTCCAATAAAAGACAGTAAAGTTTACGGTTGTAAAGTATCAAAATATATAAAAGTTAGTAGAACAGGATATGGAGCGTGGCAGTGGCGCAGGGGTAAAATTGCATGACCTGTGTACGAAGGCCTCAGTCCTCGACGGGATTTCACTGAAAACTGTTCAACTATAAAACATTGATTTGCTTTGTGGTTCTAATCCTAAAATACATTTTCTTTTTGAAAGCAGACTTTAACTACGCTGGGATGATCTGCTGTTATCAGCTACAGAAACTCTCCAATTAGCTGATTCTGGATCAGAGGGCTCAGTGCTCATCTAGGGTCAGTAATTAGAGCCCTTTATTCAGCTTGTTTAATGGCCAGAAAAATCCAGCCGTAATAAAAGGCAGCTTTCCTTTCCTGCGCTTCTCTAATTGGTTGACATACAATTGCTGAGGTTTTATTGGACGATTATGCAAGTCCAGGGGAGAGTTGAATAAAAGGTCTGGTCTCCCCCTCTGTCAGGTCACAGTGGCAACAGAGTGTTCTCAAATTATTGTTGCCAAGGCAACAAGTTGTGCGACCATATCACCAACTGGCCACTGCTTCAGTTAGTTTGTTTGTAGGGAACCGGGGGGTGTACTCTGCTGCAGGGAGTGAAGGGGTTGATTGTTACCTGGAAACTGGAATAAAATGTTCCGAAAAGCTGCTCGGCTCAGGCTGCTGTCTTTATGGGGTTCTATTTGCATCTGTGTAGCCCCTCTGAAACCGTTGTCATGTTCTCCTTCCTCCAGCTTCAGAGTGCTGCTCTCTGACCCTCTGGTATCCCTGACTCCAACTCTTCCAACATGTCTTCTGAAGGCACGTCCAACCAGGAGTTTCGAACTGTGACCCCTCCGCTGTCCACTCCAAAATCCCCAAGTTCACCAGGTAAAAAAATGCTGTCTAGCTGCTCTGCATGGCTGTTCAGAAAACAAAGATTACTGCGTGAAATCCATATCATGATATAGATTCCGGCTGAAAATCATTTTCAGCTTTGCTCATCTGCTTATGCGTTTTCTTTCTTTTACATTTATCCCATTGTTTTGCCTGATTAGTTCATATGGTTAAAGAATATAATACTGTAGTTTATGAAGGGCAGTGGTGGGGACACTTTCGCTAATTCGCTAATAGCAGACCTAATTTTTTTTTTTTTTTTTTTTTTTTTTTTTTTTTTTAAATTATTATTTTTTATTTATTTATTTATTTATTTTAGGCACTTTAGCACTTTTGTAAACTTTGAAAACATTTAGCTCACTTAGCTTCCCCTAAATTAATTTTTCTGGATAAATTCTAAAGCGCTAATTTATTTGGCTGTTTTCTAAACTTTCAGTTGAAAAAGTTCAACATTTGTGTGGATGTTTTGGTTATTGACTGTTAAGAATTTCTTCAAGTAGTTAAACGTTTATATTCATGCTCTTATTTTCAAGTGGGGTGAAGACTGTTCATGCAACAGGTTTGCTTCCTCTACTCGCATGCTTTTTTTTTTCCCCAATAACTTTATTTATACAAGAAGCATACAGGAACAAAATAAAATACAAACAGTGGAGAACAATGTATAAACATAAATAGAATAACTAAGGGCATTATAGAACATGTAAATAATAATAATGTCAAAATTAAACTGGTGCGTGAGGGATGTAGTCTTTCAAGGGCAGATATAATTTGAAGTTAGCGCTTTAGCATTAGCTTCTGCTAAATACCGTGTTGATGTAGTGCTTTAGCGTTAATGGAACTAATGTTGGTGATTAGTGTTTTAGGGTTAGCACAACTAATTTTTTATTTAGCGGTGCCCACGACTGATGAAGGGGTTAAGTAACTTTGCTCTGAAAATAAGCTGAAGAAACCTGTCTTTCCATCCTCAAAACACTTGTTTGAATATTTCCGTAATACTTTGTTTTCATTAAGTGGAAGGAGCTGGACACATGTTTATTAAAGCTTTTCTACAAATAAAAATCTGAAAAGTGTGGCATGCATGTTCCCTGTGTTTAACAAGAGTAGAAATGGGACTTCTTATAACAGAATGACTTTAACTGGAGGTGTCAGAGTAAAGGGGCAGAATATAAATATACAGCACACTTTTTAGGTCTTCTGGTAACACTTTTGAGAAGCATGTATTTTCCTTCCACTTCACGCTTAAGCACTGCTTTATGTTGGCTGGTTGCATAAAATCCTAATTAAATCCACATCTTTGTGGTTGTAAAGTGACAAAATGTACAAAGGTGAGGAGTTCTGATTCTTCTGCAAGGCTCTGGAAAAAATGTCCATGCACATTAAAATCTTTATGAGATCAGGCCAGGTGCATGAAAACCCATGTTCACTGTTACACTGTAAAGAAAGCAGCTTGCAAACCTCTATATGGGAAAAAAAACCCAGTTGTTTAATAAGAGAGTCTTGCTAATATGTTAAATAGACGTGTGCTTGGTTACTCTGATGTGTCATTTGTCCAGGATGATTGAGATGTGACTCAACACATCACATTTGGCACGATGTATGTAGCACCTTTTTGTTCATTTTCAGAGTCTCTTCATCTTCCAACCAACAAGTTTAGAGAACGCTCCCCTTCCCCAATGAGAGACTTCCTCATCCCTAGCCCCCTGCCCACACGCAGGAACAGGACCTTCTCAGCGTAAGGACACACACACACACACACACACAAAATATGAAGTCATTGATAATACCAGGTATTACATGTAGCAGTTATTGAAAGTTTCAGTGTGAAACATTTACTTTAGCACATTGACAACAACACAACGTAATATAGAGCATGGTTTCTATCTGTAGCTAAACCAGCAGTCCCCACATGCTGCTTCCTGGGAGGACATGTTGCCCGTTTGCCCTTTTTACTGTTTCTAGATTCTTTACATGGGTTGTATTTTTGTTTTGTTTTTGGTTTTTTTGTTTTTTGTTTTTTTTTTGTTTTTTTTTTTTTTTTGAGACCACACACGTTAATTCTGGCTGCCGGTGGAGCAGCCGCAGTTAAAGCAGCGAGATGCCGCATGTCCTCTAGAAGTCTGCTGGGATCATTGTCCAGCTCAGACACCCAGTTGTGTCCAAGTTTTGACTGTTGTCATTGATTCCAGGTGAAATTTAAGAGCTTGAGGTCGTCCTTCGTCAGGCTACACAATATTAGAAAATATTACGATGACGGAAGGAGTTGCAATATGTGCTCATTGTCTTCTTTCCTTTCTTTTCTCACCTGTGCTTCCATCCCTCTGCGTCCTTCAAACATAACATTTTGGGCCAAGTCATTTGTGTCCGGTGTGAACATCTGCAGCCGCGAGATTAAATGTTCAGAACACTTTGAATATATCAGCCAACAATTACTGCACTCCAAACAGTGCTTTGAATACTGCGCACGCTAATACTGCGATGACAATCTATATTCGCGATATATTGTGCAGCTCTAGTCCTTTATTTCACCCACTTTGTGCAAAGCAACAGAACCAGTGGTAGAATATTAGCCCCACAGCATGATGCTGCCAGCCCCGTGCAGCACCGGTTTAAACAAATCAGCAACTGTTGACCGTTGGGAATCTTTACCTCCACACCTTCTGGGCTCTGATCTGTTAAGTAGCAGGTTACCCACGAACAGAATCAGCACCGTCTCTTTAATATTTCTTCCCTCCCTCTTGTTCTCCAGGTCTGCCCGAGCAGCAGAGGGTCCCGTGTTTTCTGGCATGTGCAAGTGTTTTTCCCGCTCCAAAGGCCATGGCTTCATCACACCTTCAGATGGAGGCAACGACATCTTCGTCCACATCTCAGAGTAAGTGTGTGTGTGTCTCCTCTGGTGTTAGGTCAGCATGTAGGCGTGTGTCTGTCTAGACACGCAGTCAGTGTTTGAGCCTGAGAAAAGCCTCAGGATGCGTCTGTTTTTCCTGCTTCGTTACCTATAATGAGGTGCAGCAAGAGGCCTGCTTTGGTTTTAATTGCCGCCATCGAGCTGTGCCAGGCCTCGGTGTGGGAGGAGAGGGAAACCCACGCAAAGAGGAGGGAGGAGTGTGTGGGAAGACAGCAGAACATGGACGACCTTCAGCGGAACGCTTTTGTTTTTAGCCATAGACGTCAGGAGAGCACACACGCAAACACACTCACACACCTCTGTGGATGTGGGAGAAAAATAGGAGTACATTCAGACGAAACATCATGAAACAACTGAATCTGCCGGCTTCGTTTGCTTTCAGTGGAATGAATGAAAATCTGCCTACAAGCTGCAGGAGTTAAACTAACTTTGAGCACAGGTGTGCAGATTGTAACGAGGAGTAAGTTTCCTGGATTAAACCAGTTTCACTTCTCTGATTTATTAGTTTTAATACACATTTCCAGACCTTTTGTGAACCAAAAGTATTAAAAAATCAAAACGGTGATCTGGAATTTCAAACCCTGAAAAGATGATCTGATAGGATAAATGGATAAATTTAAATGAATTCAATTAATTATAGCGGTTATACAACTGTTGTGTACATGTATTACATAATATTGCACTGAAACAACAGTTAAAAACAAAAAAAACATCCATTTTCAACAATTTGTTTCATTGCTTTTCAGATCACAGTTGAATCTTTGAAGGTTCTGGAAATCAAAACTCTGGTTATTGGACGCATATTTTTCGGAAGATCGGATGCTTTGATTGGACATGAGATGCTCAAATAGTGCTAATAGTCGTGTGTGTCCCATAGATGCTCAGTTCACAAAGTTACCACTGAACTCAACACGGTAATATGTGGTGCCTTGCAAAACTTTTCACACCCCTTTTAAATTTAGTCACGTTTTAATCAAAAACCTCAAGATCTGAAGCATTTTTTGTTGCAAATCTCTGAATTTATAATGGAGAATTTCCTAGTTTTAATATTACAAATTTATGCCTCCATCCTGGACATTTTTTTCCCTGTTTTTTTTTTTTTTTTTTTTTTTTTTTTTTTTTTTTTTTTTTTTTTTTTTTTTTTTTTTTTTTTTTTCAAATTTATGACTCTTTAACATCAGAGAATATCTACTTTTTTTTTTTTCTTGAATATGTGAAATTAATCTCAAAATTTCAGTTTTTTTTTTTTTTTAAATTTACACCTCTGTGGCCAGTTATTTTTTTCTTTTATCGATAATAAACCTAATACTCCGCGGTGTCATCCAGTCGGATTCTTCTGCTGTGCACAGACCAAGGAACTAAAATGGTCACTAGATGCACAAGCTGGTAGCAACGAACCCCAAAACACTTAAAGCGGTAACTGCAGCAAAATGTGGTTCGACAGAATATTTCTCTGGAAGGGGGGGGTCAATACAGTTACACACCACACTTATTGTCATATTTTTATTTAAGAAAAAAACAATCAAAAACATGTAAACTTTGCAAAGTTAACTCTTTAAATGCAAAAAAAAAAAAAAAAAAAAAACTTAAATCAGACAAGGAATAATTTTGGTGGGAAAAATGACTGTATTCAGCATCATAAATAAAGCTGATGCTTCAGTGAAGTATCTGAGGAGATAAATGTTTCTATTTGGGCCGCACTGATTGCAGTTTGTTTTTTTGGGCCGATCAATGATCTTTAAAAAGCCTGGCCTGCCAATTCAGAGTTTGGCCGTTATCAATTTCTTTTGTCTGAAAAATCGCTAAATATAGCAACGAAGTCGCCAAGTTGGCAACAGTGGGGTGACTATTATGAAACGTGCGCAGGCAGACGTGACCTGGTGGGCGGGTCTGTCAGTCGGTCCTCTGACAACATCGCTTTCACATGATTCATCAGCATTAAGGAAATCGGGGCCGATATATCGGTGCATCCCTTGTTTTACCTTTATTAAAGTTCTGCATTTCTTTTTTTTTTTTTTTTTTTTTTTATCGTCTTCCAGCGTCGAGGGAGAGTACGTTCCGGTGGAAGGCGACGAAGTGACCTACAAGGTCTGCGCCATCCCTCCCAAACACGAGAAGATCCAGGCGGTGGAAGTGAACATCACCCACCTCAAACCAGGAACTAAGCATGAGACCTGGGGAGGGCACGTCATCAGCAGCTGAGCCTGCTGTCCCTCACCGGGGGGGCAGGGAGCAGGGGGGGCGGTGATGTTTCTGAAGAATTTAAAGGTGTGGGGAGGGGGAGGGGTGGTGGCTGCAGTGGGTGAGATAGTTTTAAATCCCAAGCATCTCATACTCTTCTTGTGTTGAAGTGTGAGCAGCTGCTCGTGGCCTTACCAGCCGGCGGTTAGCTCCATCTGGACACAACCCAGTTTTCTTTAAAAGGATCTGAAATCTTGCTTTGACTGGTATGGGACTGGACTGCAGCTCTTATTATTCCTGTAAAACCTCACTGAGACGCGTCTGGAAGTGGTTGGAGTCATAAAGCTCTCGGTGAATGTTTCAGTGTCTGTGCTGTTGCAGGATAACTGGTCTGCTGTGAGCTAACCTCTGCCTCTTCTACCCAGAGAACCTACGTCAATCCATATGTTTGGGAGAAATAAAGGACTTTCAGCAGCTCCTGTCCGGTGTGTTCATTTTTTTGTTTTAATAGATACTGTGTATGATTCTGTTTTGGATTCAGGTAATTTGCTGTGTAATATTTTGTAATATTGTTTGGTATAGAAAAAAGCGATCCTAATATTTCAAAGATTCCTGTTGACTCAAATTTCTGCCACTCGATGCAGCTTCCTCCACTGGGTGTCTGGGTTCAGCCCTTAGGGTAAGGTAAGGGCTGTCATCAGAGTACAGCTGCTGCTCTTTAATAAAAGGACTTTTCTGATGTGCTTTGAGCATCTCTTGAGACGCCCCCACCCCCACAGGCGGAGACCCTCAAGCAAACACAGGACTCCAATTTAAAGGAGAAACTTGACCTCAAACACAAGGGTTCCAGGATCTTGGCGTGTTGTTCATGACTGGTGACGGAATGGAGCTGAGATGGATGCATTTATGTCGACTCTGCAAAAACACAAAATCTTACCAAGTATTTTTGGCCTAATTTCTTGTGCAAATATCTTCACACACTTGAAATACGACAAAACTGACAAGGAACTTTTCTGCAAGATATAGGAGCTTGATTTAAGTAAATAATTTCTTAATATTCATGAAGTTCTAGTTCCACTGGCAGGTTGCTTCACTTATGGGAAAAATGTCCTGTTAAGTGAAATAATCTGCCAGTGGAACTATAACCTTTTTTTTTTTTTTTTTTTTTTTAATCAATATTAAGGAATTGACTTAAATCAAGCTCATATCTTCCTGAAAACATACTTGTAAGTTAGTTTTGTCTTATTTCAAGTATACAAAGATATTTGCACTACAAACTAGACCAATAATACTTGGTAAGATTGTGTTTGCAGTGCATCTGCCGTACGTTGCTGTTCTCCATCATGGTGAATCAGTAGGTTGACCCATCTAGAATCTGGCCATGAGATCTGGATCGTGACCTAGACAGCAACCAGAAGTCAGTCAGTGTGCTCCAGGATAACCCCAGGGTGCCACCCACCAGAGCAGGCCCACGTTTGAACACCTTGGGTACCCTCTGGAATGAGCAGAATATTGTTGCTGGGGAGACGGTTGTCTGGGTTTTCCGTCGTAGATTTGTAACCACAGCAACCTGAACTTGGACAGCAGAAAGACGACGAATGGATGAAATCCTGTCTCACACTGAAGTCATCCTGTTGTTCTTTCTCTGCTGTTTTTAGAAGTTTTAGGCTCATCATGTTGTCACAGAGACATGCTGGCGTTTCTCCAGAACTCTTGATAACCTCCTTGTGTCATTCCATCCTGTCCAGATTACAAGAACCCAGTGTTGTAGCAGAGCGACCCTAGAACACAGCAGTACTTCATTTGTTTGTTTGTTTGTTTGTTTGTTTGGGGGGGGGGGGTTCAAAATTAAAGACAAACTTTGCTGGATTTAGAGAGACTGAGTTCCCAGGAGGCAACTGGGAACTCTTATTCCCTTTTAATTCTCACTTTTTTGGGGTACATTTTCCCCCCTCTTAGAATCAGTTGAAGTTAAATGGCTTGCAGACCTCCTGTTAGCAGCAGCAGCTCTGCTTTTAGGAATGTGAGCACATCCTTGTCAAAAATCTCCTTATACCCTTTGTGTCAGCGATGTTTGCTGGTTGTCTCATCTTCGTTTTGCTTTTTTGTTGCCCTTTTTTTTTTCTAGATCAAACAAACTTTAGTATTCAGAATCATTGTTTGAAATCTGCTTTTTGTGTACTCAGTTTTTATCTTTTATTGATAAAATTACATTGATGAGCTAAAAAAAAAAATCATTGTGATGAAAATCAAAGAAATCTGAGGGTGCCAATACCTTTTCCAGCGATGTATGTCTTTGCTTTCATTCACTGAGGTTCATTGTCGTCATGTTTCTGTGGTATTATGCTGAAGAATACTTGATATGTTTGCTCCCTTCTCTTTATACATCTCCTTTTGGAGAACTGAACACAGGTTCTAGGTGGGGTTCTAATTATTGAGCTTGGACAAAAAGTTAAAAGTTCTGACTTTTGCAAAAATGTGGGGGCACTGATAATATTTGCTTTTAAGTCCAGAAATGCTACCTTGGGCCACACATTATACTCTGTTTTGTTTTGTTTTTTTGTTTTTTTTTTTTTTAAAAAAAAAAAAAAGATTTCAGAAGGGCACTTTTTTTGTCCAGAAGAAAAAGGACAGGTGCTCTAGCACGTATCTGGGCGCTCACATTAGATTGTCTCTGTTGCAGACAAATGATTTGCTAGATGTTCCAAACACCTGAAAGGAGGATTAACCAAAGAGAACTTAGAACCCCTTTCTTGTACTTCTAGCAGAATTTCAGTTTGTCCTTCATGTTTTTACGGTATGTGTAGATGGTCACCCACGCACCTGCTGCCAAAGCTGAGCAAGCTCTGCAAAGGAAGAGATGGTTCTGGAGTTTGCTGAACATGTCCTGCCACTTCTCTGAAACTGAGCCTCTCCTCTTCAAGTTCTTGATGAACCAGAAAACTGTTCTTTCAGCTGCTATATTCTTAGCGGCAGGTTCCTGGTATGTAACACAAGTCAGTGATTTTCAGAACAACTACAGAAATATTGAAGCACTGTAGGCATCCGCAAAACTTAAATAGGCCTTCGTCATTTAGCTATGAACACAAGATCTGAGCTTTTTACAGGGGGAAAAAAAACTGATCCAAAAACACAGCCATTCAGTGTGTATCGTTAGTGTCTGGGAACCTTAAAAGAATTTTGGAAAGAAAGCTTCCCGCTCAGGGTAAAACCTACTTTACAAGATCTAATCCAGTAAAACTCTAAACCAGAGGTGTCCAGACGTTTTGCTGTGAGGGTCAGTCATTAAGGTGAAAGCACTTGGGGCCACAGACATGTTATTTTTCATAATGTTTTTTTAAACAAACATGCGTTTTTTTTTTTTTAATCTGGTCAATAATAAACTCTAATTTTATTAAAATGAACAAAATGGTGTGATTTAAGTCAGAAGATTTGCTTTTGGGGAAAAAATAACTCGATGTTTGTGGGTCTAGTTACTTCAAAATTAAGATGACTGCAAAAACTTAAAAATATGGGGATCTGTTCCTTGCACCTAGTATTTTTTTAAGATATTTATCTATAAAAACAACGTTAACCTAAAAGATGAAAAAGTGTCCATCTGCATTGACCACCACTACTTGCAGGCCGGATGTGCTCCATTCTAGAATTGAGCTCGGTTTTGGGCCGCCCAAAATCCTTCACAAGGCCTCAAATGGCCCCCGAGCTGCACTTTGGACACCCCTGCTCTAAACTCTGGGAATGAACTCTGACCTGACCTGAGGACAACAGAAACCCCTGATGTTTTTTTAAAAGCTCACTCACTTTATTTAACTACAATTAGTTATTCCTAATTTAATCATGTTTATTATATCTATAGGTTTATTGCACTTTTTAAACAATAAATAAATGCAGCCGCTATATTTTTGTTTCACCACCACACTTTTTTTACACAAATTATTCAAATTAAATTTAAACATTCACATTTTTATTCATTTATTATTCTTGTGATTTTAGTTTTAACTCCTAACGTTCCATCAAATCAAAAATATTCTCTGTTAAATACGTGTGCTCAGCTCAGTAGTTTTTCCTCTGTTTGTCGCTGTTGTTCATTTTGATTGCTTCAAGATCTGATCTCATCTGAATCCCTTGGTGCTGAACCTATTGTGTAGGAAACGTGCTGTAGAAATCTAGACAGGCTGAGGAGGCAGTCGCATTTCTGCTCTCCACCTAATGTACACAGTACGGACGGAAGCTGAATGAGGAATGAAGGACGCCATCCATGTCAGACTGGAGAAGCCAACGGTAAAAGCAGGCCTCCGGGATCACCTGCCTATGGTTTTACAAAAGCACCATTGATTCTCCTCTGCTGGTTTCACAACAGCTCTCACCGTGACACGTGTGATGGAAACATGTCTCCTTCCTAAACAAAGCAAAAGGTTGAAAATGGGACGTGTGATTCAGCAGCGGAAAGGTAAACTCCATGTTTACCTTTGTAATCCCCTGTGATATTAGGGCACAGGGGATCACAAAGACCTGGCACAGAATCACTTAGGATCGTTCTGATTTTTATTTCTTTAAGCAAATTCTTTGTTTTTATTTACTAAATATGTGAATATGTTTATGAATTCAGCAGAAGTCTGCAGAAAGGCATCTTATTTGATTGAACATGAATGTTGCAGAGCCGTGCAGCCGATAGCTCTGTTGCCTTTGTTCAAATCCTGACCTGGGGTGTTTCTGCATGTTCTCCATGTGCATGCATGGGTGCTCTCCGGGTACTCTGGCTTCCTTCCACAGTCCAAGAACATGACTGTTAGGTTAACTGATCTCCCTAAAAGTGTTACGTTTGTCTCTGTGTTGCCCTGTGACGGACTGGCCGCCTGTCCAGAGTGCAGATGTCGGTTCTAGACTAAATTTATAAGGATGGGTCCCGGTTTTCTTCATGGGGTACAGAATAAAGGATGAAACAAAAACAAACAAAAAAACTGTGCAATATTTCATTGATTAATGTATTAAGTGAGCCACAGAGGCAAAAAGCCACCTGCGGCTCTGGAGCTGCAGGTTGCAGACTCCTGATCTAGCAGATGAAAGCCAATCTTATCTCAATCCGGCTGAAGCTGAAAGTGCAACACATTAATTCACTGTTGAAGTAAAACTGTGAAGATATGAAATGAAATTGATCCAAGGGATCAGTTAGTTATGGTTTCTGTGCCAGTGCATATCATAAGAAATTGATTTAGTAGTATCTCTTCAGTACATGGGCCATAGCAGGGCCCAGGACCAGTTCTACAGGGGCACTTTTGGCCCCTAACAAGAACCACCCATGTACTCCACCTACCGCCCAATGACCACTAGAGAGAGGCGCCACCCCCGTCCCCGCGACCCGGACCCTGCAAGGATAAACGGGCACCGACAAAGGATGGATGGAGGTTTGCTTGGTCTCCCCACTTGGAAAAACTTCAGTGTGCTGCCCTCCTCTGGCCAAACTTGATTACTACAGCTTCTAAGCAATGAAATAAAACTGAAGCAGATAATTATGTCAAAGTGCTCACATAAAACAGAGATGTTGGTGAACTTGGAAACAAGAGAGAGCCAGAGCATCCTGCAGTCCAAATGAAACCCAGCCTCCAAGTCTCTGCAGGTATGTTTTCATTACGCATAAAGATGTAATGACTAACACAAAGAATATAAAATATGTATAAAAAAACAGAATAAAGAATAAAAAATACTGTACAGTAAGGCAGTAAGGCAAAATTTCAACATAAAATACTGTGTAGCTGTAAAAATTACTACAGTCCAGAGGAATGTGCAACTGAGTTGGTTAATTAAAATGTACAAGGTTTACATTGCACGTCTCTGAGCATTAAAAATACAAACTATTCACAGTTCGTGACAACAAAAAAACCATAGAGTTGTACAGATACAGGCACATCTAAAAAAAATGAGTGTCATGGAAACGTTACAAATTTTTGTCACTCATTTCTGAAAGTGAAACTCATATATAGGTTCATTACCCATAGAGTGAAATATTTGAAGCCTTCATGTCTTATAATTTCAATGATTATGGCTTATAGATTATGAAAAGCCAAAATTCAATGTCTCAAAAAAATTAGAATATTACATAAGAGCAATAAAAAGGATACTTTAAACAGAAATGTCAGGCTTCATAAAAGTATGGTCATTTCTAGTTATTCAACACTTGGTTGGAGCATGAAATACTGTATTTCAAAATGATTTTCAAATCTGAAAAGTGTGGCATGCATTTGTATTCTGAACCATATTTTGCTTTAGTTAGAGCTGCAGAGGTCTTTAGAGCTCAAGCTCCATCAAATGTAATGGAGAGGGTCTGTGAATGTTATTTAGTCTTAGTCCCAGATTGTCAACTGGGTTCATATTTCACCTTTAACTAGGACGTTCTAATACATTATGCATACATATATGCTTTAATCTAAACCTTTCTATTGTAGCTCTGGCTGTAAGCTTAGGGTTGTTGTCCTGCTGGGAAGTGAACCTCTACCAGTTTTCCTGAACCGGCTGGAGTACAACATCCCCATGATGATCATGATGTTGCTAACACCATGTTTCACCATGTGTTCAAGTGTTAGCTTTGCATCAGTGATGTGATCAAGTGTTTTCCTTCCTGATTTCCTATTTTTTTGCATGTTTGCCACACTTCAGTGTTTCAGAACATCAAACCAATTTAAATATTAGTCAAAGACGACACAAGTCAACACAAAATGCAGTTTTAAATGAAGCACTCTATTATTAAGGGAGAAAAAAATCCAAACCTACATGGCCCTATGTGAAAAAGTGACTGCCCCCTAAACCCAGTAACTGGCTGGGTCACCCTTAGCGGCAGCAACCGCAATCAAGCGTTTGTGATAACTTGCAATGAGTCTGTTCCAGCTGTGGGGGAAGTTTGGCCACTCATCTCTGCAGAATTGTTCTAATTCAGCCACACTGGAGGGTTTTCGAGCATAAAGGGCCTTTTTAAGGTCATGCCACAGCATCTTAATAGGATTCAGGTCAGCACTTTGACTAGGCCACTCCAAAGTCTTCATTTTGTTTTCCTTCAGCCATCCAGAGGTGGACTTGCTGGTGTGTTTTGGATCATTGTCCTGCTGCAGGACCCAGGTTGGTTTCAGCTTGAGGTCACTAACAGATGGCCGGACGTTCTCCTTCAGGATGTTTTGGTCGACAGCAGAATTCATGGTTCCATTCGTCACAGCCAGTCATCCAGGTCCTGAAGCAGCAAAACAGCCCCAGACCATCACACTACCACCGCCATGTTTTACTGCTGGTGTGACGTTCTTTTTCTGAAATGCAGAGTTACTTTTACGCCAGATGGAATGAGACACACACCTTCCAAAGAGTTCAGCTTTTGTCTCATCAGTCCACAGAACATTTACCCAGAAGTCCTGAGGATCATCAAGACGTGTTCTGGAGATCTCTCTCGCTGACCTGTCTGCTGTGTTCCTGGGGCTTCATGCTGTAGTTTATTCTCCAATGAACCTCTGGGGGTTTCACAGAACTCAGTGATTTCCGAAGGAAATTGGATGCGGGTTTTATTTAAGGGTATCACAATAGAAGGGACTGAATTCAAATGCAAACCACAATTTTCAGATTTTTTAAAACATTTTTCATGAATATGACAAAGTACATAAGGGATTTGGATAAATCTGCATATATTATTCCTCGGATACTGTGAAATGACTGAGGAAGGATTCAGGAAGCTTCAGTTAGTTCATGATCTCTGATCTTTGAGATTAACATCTGACAGGGTCACATATGCACACTAGCATGTGAGGCAAATGTTAAATACGTTGCATCAACTTTTCTGGGCTCAGAGAGATAATAGATGGACCATCACACCAGAAACATGGACCTTTATCAGACAAACCAGATCCCTCATAGAGGACAACACGTGCTCTGGAGCCAAAGCAAAAGGAGCCCTCCGTTTTTTCAACCCCATTCCTGGAATGTTACAAAGGTAGAACTGGACTGACTGCCCAGAGTCCCGACTTAGGTAGAGAATTTGGAAAAGAGAGACCCCTTGATGTTGCACACCTTAAGAGTTCTTTGCAAGTAAAATGAGACAAAATAGTTCATATCTCTATCGTGTCAAAACATCTTTGTTAGGTTCATTCATGAAAAACTCCTTGCATCCTTGGTAGGCACAATATGAAATGAACCTTTGCTGTTATACAAAAGAAGAATGGGCAAAAATGTTGAACGCTGGCGAAAATACTCATCAAAACTACACTTTATTTATCTGGAGGAAAATTTGCAAAAGTATCATTTTCCTTTCTCTTCTCCATTCTTCTTTAAACAACTTACTTGTCTTGTTTTTGCACCCCTTCCAAAGCAATCAATCTGATGAAGTACCTCGGGCTTTTGTTTGGTCGTCGAGCAACCATCCCAGAGCCAGCCGGTCTGCTTTGGCTCATTGCCCTGACTTCAGGCCACATGAGGCAGCATCTGACTGCAGTGTCGCTCCTTCAGGATGCCTTCTGTTCAGCTTTACTCTCATGTTTGCACTTTTCATCCTTCTGCCTGGCTGCAGCAGTCTAACTGCACCCCAAGCAGCATTTCATATATTTGGCCAGCAGATGTCGCTGAAACACTGCTGCAGCCATCTGTCATCTGTGCCAAAACAATAAAAGGTCAGGCAGCCACCATGACAGCTAAACAAGGCTGTTGGTGCTGATGATGACCTCTCTGAGACTGCTGCCAGTTGATTGTTTTATTCATCTCTTATTTCTGTTGATATGTTTCCATTTTTGCATCTTTTTGAATGTCTGTCACTTACTCCTGGATATTTAGCTCACAAAATGAAGACATTTGTCACTTAAGTTTCCGGGGGCATGTTCTAACATGTCAAATCAGCACACATTGAAGTATATAAGAAACTGAAAGCACGGACATGTAGACTGTTAGGTGGTTTAAACTAAATCCAAACCAGGATCAAGATTCCTCAATAAAACTCCCTAACTCCTGTTATGGCTGGTAGTTTTCCCTGTTCCCTCAGAGCCGGCCCAAGGAGTAAGCAAATTGAGCTGCTGCTTTGTGCCCCTCAGCCAGCCCCCTCCCGGCTGTGTGCCAGGTGGATGAATTGTTGTTTTGCGATGGGTTAATTGTGGCTTAGATTCCAGCTTTCTTCATCCCAAATGGCAAAGTGCCCTTGGGCAAAGAACCCTTACTGATACCTGACCGTGGCTGTATTTGTGATTGACTCAGCACTTTGACTGACTGCAACGGCCAAAAAAAGGGCTGTTCAAATTCAGTCCAAATCCAATCTAAACGGCACCTGTTTCTGAGTTTCCACTGAAATAATCTGCAGCAGATGTGACTTCCAGGACCAAGTTTTAATACATTTGCTGCTGCTTATTTGCTGAATATTGTGAAGTAAATACAAAGAAAGGTAAGTAAAACACAATATTGTGATATAATTGCTGGCTAACTATTAAGCCCAGAAGAGAGATGTTAAATTTACCGCACTCAAAGAATCCGTCTATCAGAGTTTAATGTGGGTGATAGTGATATGGCTCTTTGCAAAGGGAAATATGGGTAGAGGGAGTCAAAATGAGAATAAAGAAGAACAACAAGAAGAAAGCAAACAATTATCAGCGTTCTATCATCTGTTTTCATGTCCAGTCAATATGGGGGTGGGTGGTTTTGGGGTGCCAATTTGTGTTGTGCACAATGTAAGCGATGTGCCTTTTGAAGTTGGTGTTTTATTTACAGCCTAACATATGCTAGATTAATCGCCTATTTGTGCATCTTCTTGGGAAGTCTGGACTGTCTTTGATTGTCTCTAGTTCCACATCTGAAATATTTAGACTGGTTTGATTCATTATTCTAAACTAAACAGAGAATCCTTACAAAATACAATTTGGGATTTATGAAAGTATCATTCCATTTGTGAAACACAAAAGAGAGAATTCTTGTCATTAGGGCCAATATAGCTTGAGAATAACTTGAAATGGACAGTATTCAGGCAGTTCAAACCTAGACTAGGTTATTCTATATCAGGGGTCTGCAACTTTTACAATCCAAACAGCCATTTTCAACCTCTGTCCAGTGAAATTAAACTTGTTCAGAGCTACAAATTATTATGTGGCCTGTTGGCAAATAGATAAATATCTACTTTAGGAATTTTGTCATTTTAAAAGAACCACTGATTTATTCTTCCTTTTAGTTTTAGTTTTCTTCTGTGAAATGTTGACATTTGGATAAAATTCTGTAAAAGAAAAAAAAAAAATCAGTGTTTCCAACCTAAAGACAAAAAAATAATAATTATAATAAAATCTAAAATAGATCTTCTGTTGTGGAAACTCAGTGCAATTATTCTATGCCAAAACAGGAGTTAATAAAAACCTGCATTTGTTATTATATCTGTATTTAAAAACATTAGTTGGTTCTTTATCATTTTAGTCAAAGGTATTATGGAAGGTCCAAAGAGCCACTTGCGGGTCCAGAGCCTCAGGTTGTAGACCCCTGTTTTATGCTGATTACCAAGCCTTTAAAACTTTATATGACAGGGAAAAAAATCTGAGAATTTTAAAAATATTTTTAAAATATGTGTATATATGTATTTGTTGAGATGAAAAATTATTAATCAGACAATTTTTATTCTCTTATAATGTTCTTCTTTACTGGGGGAGGTGGCCAGCTCAGGTTGCCATTTATGAAACTGTTGATGAGGTGAACAAGAAGGGGGCCCCAATTTTAATTCCACTTAGAACCTCCAACAATTTTGGACCGGCCCTGGTGCCATACCAAGATTACAATTTGTGGCCACCATCCGGCCAGTTCTTACAGAACTTTGTGGAGCCCCACCTGATAAAGAAGGAGAAAGGAGGAGGGAACTGCGAGGTGGGGAGAAAGGGATGGAGGAAAACAGATGATGAGCGAAAGGAGGAGGAGGAGCAGCGAGGAGGCAGGCACTCACAGGAGGAATCAGCGACAACAGCAGGACAATGGGCTGTCTCCGCTACAGATCATAACGGGCACCGGGTTAGCTTCGACTAACTGGATTACCAGGTATGACTTACGGGGGAACGGGTCACCCTCCGGCTCGGTGTTGATGGTTCTTTTTGTCCCGCTTTTGAAATGTGCTGTTTGTCAGCGGCAGAAGGGAAGGGAAGGTGGGGGGGGGGAGGCTGCAGGAAGGAAGCAGCGCAGCAGCTCAGCAGCAGACACCCAGCGGGGCCTGCAGACCGTCTGCCTCCGGCTCACAAACCAGCCGGTGACACCGAATTATTCCGCCACAGCTCTGACTGGGCCTCCGCTGTTCTTGTCCGAACCGGGTGGACCGAAAATCACAGCGCGAGAGCACATCCGGAATGTCGGCTCGCCTGCACATATGCGCCCCCGCCAAACTCCCTTATGAAAATCAGCAATTTTACATTTTTAGCCTCCCCAGCAGAGGTAGTCATCACTGAACATGTTATATCAGCTTTATATTAACCCGACTTCGTCTCTTGATTAATTCGGCTTAAATGTTAAGTATTAAAATGTTGGAATTTAAATTAAAATTGAGCTATAAAGTAAAAATGTATTTTCGATTTTTGAAAATGCATTTATAGTGATTTAACAGTAAGTAACAAATATATTTGGCACAGTCGGGGAAAAAAAAAAAAAAAAAAAAAAAAAAAAAAAAAGGAGCGCCTCCAAACAAACATCCTGACCAGCAGCACCTCACTCCCAGCCCAGAATGGAGCTCCGCACCAGTCCAGGCCCGGGTTTCTCCTGCACAGATGCGGGGATTGTCGTGGGAATAGACGGACTCATTGTGTTTACTATAATGCGCCTTCTGTTGGACGCTGCGTGTTTGTGACGCACGCAGACGAGCAGTGATGGGGAGATGCTGTGCAAGGCATCAATCAGGAGAAACACACAACACTGATGTGACCAGTGCCGATGCAAACAGACAGATGTGACAGGCCAGATCCAGATGCGTGTGTGTGTGATGCTGCCAAGGAGGAAAGAAGAGATAATTTGGGAAAAGATGGACTGACTTGCACCCAGTGCGCATGGCATCTGCTGGAGGAGGCCAGAATCTCCTGATTTTAGATGCTAGGAGAGAATAGAATGCCATGGAATCCTGGGGTTTAGATTACAGAAGTCGCTAGAGCAGAAAGAACTGATTAAAGGGAAGTGCTGAGACAGAGACTGAGCTAAAGCTTTTACAGCAGCCTTTATGACATATAATAAACTGGTATAAGCACATAATCAGCGCCAGCCCAAGGCATAAGGGAACTAAGTAGCTGTTTAAGGTCACAAAACCCAGGAAGCACAGGAAGAAAAGTAGCTTTTAGCTGCTGTAAAAGTTGCTAAATGATGTAACTGCCACATTTGCATGATTGTATTTGCACATGTTGCAATAAGCAATAAATTAATGAATGAAATGATGAATTTAAACGAGCTCAATAATTTCTGTTTGCTTGATTGTTTGTTTGACTGGATGACAAAAGGCTTCAGTCTGGTGCGTTGGTCTCAACTCGCCCCCTTTTTGAAGAGCAGTTTGGTTGACAAGAACTTTAGTGTCTATTTTATTTGTTGTTTTGTTTATTTATTTTGGACATCTAAAATGTCTTCCAGTTTCAGTGTTTAATGTTCGTTAGAAATTGAAGATTATTTACCTTTGACAGGTTGTACTTGAATTATTATGCCATTACAATTACATTATGTGAAAACGGTCCCAAAACAACTGTTTTATCATTGAGCACAATAACTTCTGGGACAATTTATCATCCAGCAAAATTTGTTATTGTGACAGGCCTAATAATATGTGCTGTAGGATGAAGGAATAACATCACAAGAAGGCAGGAAAAACAGCCCTTGTCTTACTGGTTAGTGGTATCAAGGAATAGCAACTAAAACAGATCTCATCTGCTACCGTTTTCTGCCTTTTGTTGTTGAAAAAGATTTTGTTGCAGTAGTGGACTTTAATCACAGTAATCAGACATTAAACGGGCAGAAAACAGAGGGGGTGACATGCAGGAAAAGTCCTGATGTCGGGATTCGAATCCTGGGCGCCTGCATCAAGGATTATGACCTCTGGGGTGCACAGTCTACCGCTACACCGCCCCCACTTCTGCAGCGTTAATGGGATTCCAGAAAAAGTCTCAAAGTGAACTGAATTTCATTCCTGTATAGAACATATAGTAACACAGGGCCCCCTCCTCTTGTTGCTGAAAGGACTTTCCCTTTGCTTACAAAAAAGGCTAAAAGGCTAATTTTTGCTAATTTTGCAGTCATGATATGGAAAAGAGTGTCAGCTCTACAGGTGACATATCTATTGAGCAGCTGGCTGGAGGCTGCCTGAGCAAACAGGCTGATTAAGCAGCTAATATCAGCTTGTCTGTGTTAATCTGGAAAAAGAAGAACAGTTCAACTGTATGATATTCTGTGCAGGTTTTCTATTTTTTGCTTAAGTCTCTGTATCAAAATAACAACACATAAATGTTAGAAATAACATTATTGTTACTTTATTAATCAATATGGGAATAATTTAATCTCCTGTAAGAATTATTTGTTCTAAAGAAAAACTAGATGATGTGGGGTGCACGGTGGAGCACATGGTAGCACTGTTGCCTTGCAGTAAGAAGATCCTCGGTTCAAATCCTGGCCTGTGGTGTTTCTGCATGGAATTTGCATGTTCTCCCTGTGCGTGCATGGGTTCTCTCTGGATACTCTGGCTTCCTCCCACAGTCCAAAAACGTGACTGTTAGGTTAATTTGTCTCTCTAAAGTGACATTAGGTGTGAGTGTGTGCATGGTTGTTTGTCCTGTGTGTCTCTTGTGTTGCCCTACGATGGACTAGTGACCCGTCCAGGGTGTTACCCTACCTGTCACCCAATGACTCCTGGAGATAGGTACACTCTCTTGGATAATTTCCAGCCACAATAGGATTTCTGTAAGAATAAATCAAAATCTAAACAGTTTTTAACATGCACACTTTGAAGAAATAGGTCAATAAAGCTAGTATTAGTTAAACTGTGCTGCCTGATGCATTGATGAAACAAACTTTTGAATTTAACCAGTAAAATTGGTGCAGCGGTTGGCATAAATTTTTTATTTGGTTAGATTTTAATGAATATTTATGAGGAGAAATTATGTAAGGTTAACAGCTAAAGAAAACTAGTTGATGATTTAGTTAGATTCAAACCAACTTTTAAAATGTACTCACTCGACCAGTTAAAAAATGTTAAATTCTAGCCAGATTACTTAGCTGTTCTGGTTAGTATATAACCTTTTAACATGTAAAAAAAAAAAAACCTAAGAAGGGGTTGTGGTTAAGGCATAAAATGTCACTAGCAAACAAGCTGGCGTGTAAAACGTTTGACAACCACAGCTAAGATGTATGGTTCACTGGCAGCTACTGCTTCATGGTTAAGAAGCTCATCCTACTAGTATGTTAATTTCAGCGTTAGCGCTATTGCTAAATTAGATAAAGCTTGATATAAACTTATATTCTTGCTCTAGATTGAAATAGCAATAAACATTTGAAATCTATTCTAACAAGGTGGCATGTAAACCTTTTCCTTGACCACCAGAGTTGTGCCAATGATTGGCAACGACTGCCTAAGGTTAGGATAGCTTAGCTTGATAGCAATTTAGCTATTATTATTTACGGTCTCTTGTCCAGCAGAAAATGGAAAGGCTTATTTGTTTATATCAAAAAACTAATTGCAAAACAATTTGCCCCTTAAGGATGAAAAAGGTTTGATCTCTTAATCCTGAATTGTCATTTTATGAAGCTGAACTTGCTCGCAACTGACTGTAGCATTACCGTTGTCACGAAACTAGTTAAAGCTGGATACAAACTTAAATTTTTGCTGCAGCAGGTCAACCTTCTCAACCACAAGTATTGTTTTAGTTTTTAAGTTTTATTAGGGTTATATTATATTCATATTCATATATAGTCATAACACAACCCATATGGACATATCAGCCTTATTGTTTTTTGCTGGGCATCACACAATGAGAATAGCTAACTTGCTAACAAGCTAAACCTCTTAACCCTGAGGCCGTCATTGCCAATGAACAACACACATCTCTAGTTGACGTAACCAGCATTTTTAGTTAAATTGTTATTAAAATGTTTAGGTAGGATTTATTGCCAAAATGAAATTGCTGATGTTAGAATGTTACCATTTTTGAGCATTGCAGTTACACCCAGTGACTGCTGAAGACAGGCACCAGCCCCCCATGATCCTGCAAGGATAAGCAGGAATAGCCAATGGATGGATGGATGGATGTAAAATCTTCCAAAATTAATTTTATAGTTTAATTGAAAGGCCTCTTCAGATTAAATTCCGTTTAGGCCCACCTAAATCCTTGGACAGGCTCTGCACATACTGCTGCCCCGAGTGGTTCCTCGGTTTACATTTCTGTTAGCTGCCTCTCACCAAACAGCAAAAGTCTCCATCTTTAAATAGGAAAAACAAAGATGCAATTAGGAGTGATCATCCAGGCTGAATAGCAGGAAGCAGCTCCAAACCGCAGGGGATTGGGAACCCAGCAGGAGGCAGATGGAGTTGTTCTTGGGAGAGCACTGTGTTTGTTGTTTCTTCCTCACCAATGAAGAAGCGATGCACCAAGTCGCGCAGAGGTGGAGTTAGTGGATTCAGCTTTTGTTCTCCCGTGTTTTTCACTTAAAGCAGGAGCCATCAGCTTCGTGGTAACAATGACAGGAAAGAGGCGAGGAGCCGTGTAGTAGTCGTTTGCTTTTCTTTGTGTGTTTTTGTATGCGTGTGTTGCTGTGGACCTCTGTAAAGATTGTTTGCATCATGTTTGCTCCACATGATCAGTATGTAAGAATCTATTATTTGGCAAGAAAGTGTCACAAGACTGCAGTCGCAGTGTGTCAGCAGTGCCATCTGGAGCTGCTGTGGAACCAGACAGTACCATAAACACTCTTTCCTATTCCACAGACTGCCTTTAAGCAATGTTTACAATGGGATGGCATACAATCATGACTGGTCTTATTTATTATTCTGCAGTTTTTCTTTAGATGCCCTTTTATGAGTTTGAGCTCAGTAAATAAAAGAAAAGATTGGTTCTGACTAAGTAGGGGCCACTAACAGATTCTCAGTATGATAACCTGGAGTAAAGATGCCACACAAGCATAGCTGATGTATTAGTTAGGCTATCTGCTCAGGTAGCCACTTTCCTTACAGTCTCTGGATCCATATTTAAAGTCTAACCATGAACTGCTTTGTATACCTCGGCACCAGTATCCAGCCCATGTGCAAACAATAAGTTGTGTTTGACCAAGACATCAAAATGTCACACAAACATTTTTCAGGGTATCTTTGGGTTTCATCAAGGCAAATTTAAGACTTTTAAAGACCTTTTTGAAGCCACCTTGAATAAAATTTAAGACTGAAAAAAACGATAAATATAGGGGATGGTTGGAGCATCCTGCTGTATTACTATCAAGTATAGCAAAAACTGTGAAACTTCTGGGGCCTGTTTTTGGTTCTTGGCAGTAACTTTGTGCTTTTCACACTGCTTATGGTTCTCTACACCCTGAACCCCATAGTGCCAAGCTTAAAAGTTTTCTTTGCACAGAATGCACCGAGCCTCAAATGGGTCAGCAACAGAAGTAAAAAAACAGCTTGCTAGCTAGCTAGCTAGCAAGGGTATATTGGTAACTAGTTACCGGTTGCCTCAACCGCCTTTAGTCACACAATGCAACGAAGATGTCTGGGAATGACTCAAACTTTTGCCCAACAGGAAAGTCCCGCAAAAAAAGAGACATATACGAGATTAAATAGTCCTGCCATGACAAAATGTCAGACCTGTGATTAACGGCTTTAAGGCCAACTTATATTTTTTATGAATTTAAGACATTTTAAGGCCCTAATTTTCAATGCAAGACTTTTTATGGCTGCGCAGAATCCCTTTTTTTCATTAGAGTGACAAAATATAACTCAAATACAGTCTTTACTGATGACATTGTCATTATGCAGCACCATTTGAAGTCCCTTGATTGTGAACCTGTAAGGACAGTATAATTTAGCTGAGTGACAGATCTCAGATGGTGCCTGTTTGGCACTGAGTATGTTGAATTTAGAGGAGCTCTATGTTATATATCCGATGTAGACTCAATGGCAATATGAATCCTCACACCTCAGCTGTGAGTTTTCACACAAATCCCACAGACACTGCTGGAAAAATGAGATTTCTCCTTGGCTCTGTAAAGAAGGTCATCAGGTCATTTATTTATTTAAATGGATTATCACAATGACAAGCAGCCACATATTTGTTCATTAGGCCCAAGCAGCGAAAGTGCGGTGAAGGCCTATTGTAATCATAGTGTTTCTTATTATGATTCTTGACACACAAGAAGCGCTAATTTGGAGGCCTAAACATATATGAAAAATCACCAAACTTTAACCAAAATTGTCCCACAACTGAAATTTTAGTATTTTATTGAAATCAAAAGTGGGTGTGACCAAACGACTCTGCAGCGCCCCCTAACGTGAGATAGACCAAGTGATAAATCCTAGAGAGGTGAAACTTGATACATAGGTAAATCCCCCTAAAACAAGAAAAAAAAGTCTCTTGGAGGTATGCCCTAATCCCAACATGAAGTCGGCCATTTTGGGTCAAAAGGTCAATTTTGGCCGTTTTTGAATTGTCTTACGTTAAACTTTAACGAACTCCTCCTAGGGATTTTGAGCTATCGGCTTCATACTTGGTCACTAAACCCTTAGAGCATTGGGGATTAAAAGTGATCAAAAATTTTGAGTTTTGCATGTTAAAGGGGCAGGGCCAGGCCTCAAAGTTGGCCTATTCGCCTTGAATTTCGAACCGCTATAACTTTTACATAAAAAGGTCAGTTCGCACCAAACGTGGTATGAGTCATCCATGTTGGATACCCAATGATCCTATGTGGTCACATGCTGACATCATATAAGGCCTGCCCCCTCAAAACAGGAAGTCACTTTTTTTCCTTGGAAGGCTCCATCTCTGACCCCTTTGATCAAGATGATCTTGCGTCAGAAGACAGATAACAAGTTGGTCTCACTTGCTTTAAAGCACCAACAGTTTTCAGTGGAGGGCGTGGCCGTGGTGGCGTGGCGAAGTCAGACATCACGCCGTTGCCATACGTTTGGCTCTAAAATCTACATATTTCAGCCAACCTGCACTAAATTCACTATGATCGATCCTAATCCTCCCCCATATATTTTGTGGGCATGGCCTAATCCCTCCACAGCACCCCTTAGAAATCTTTAAAAAATCAGCCCCAAGCCATGCTTTGACCGACAATCATGAAATTCGGCACACATGTGTGTGGTGTCAGGATTAACGAAAAGTCTCTTGGAGCCCTGGTCTAAACCCCACAGGAAGTCGTCCATTTTGGATCAAAGCCACCATTTTGTCTCTTTTACACATGTATCTGAGCGAACTCCTCCTACAGCTTTTAACATGGAGACTTCACAGTCACTCTGCAGAGTCTTGAAACATTGAAGGACAAAAGTTATCAAAACGTTTTGCTACATCAAATGTGGGCGTGGTCAAGCCTCAAAGTCTTACCCTTTCACATGCAAGGTCGTGGCTTAATGAAACTTTCTGTGTCATAACAGACCAGCACTAATCACATTCTCATCATCATTTGGTGACATCACTAACCCCAGCCCCTTTGAACAGGAAGTGGGCTGTTTTGCTGCTGGCTGTCTTTGTTTCACTCTTTGATTCATACAGAATTAAACCGATACAAACCGTATCCACAAACTCTTGATAAACACACATGACAGCTAAACAGCATACAGGAAATCCTCATCAACCCTTTGCCACAAAACAGGAAGTGACAGTAATTCCTGTCTGGATTTCGGAAAAACTTTTAAGATTTGTCACTGGACTCGTACTGAACTGAACTGAAGGTGATTTGGGAGATTCACCAAATGCTCTGCTTAGTGGATGGGTGCAGCAACAGTGTCAGAGCGTTGACGATGGTGTCGGGGTGGCGGTGCTGGATCTCAAGTGGTCGCAAGGCCAGCGCGGTGCTGAGCTACGAGGGCTGCCCAATGCTGCTTGCAGCTTTAATTACCTTTTGAGATCATTTGGTCCAGTTTCAGTGTTGGCTGGTATGTGATTCTCACTGTATGATAACCTTCAGTAATCAGTTTCACAATAGTTCTGCAAAAACATTCAACAAAAATACATGACATAATTTTATTTCTTTTCTCTACAACAGAAATGCAATAATTATGTCTCTTGTAGCTAAAAGAAAAAAAAAAAAGATTATTACACTCATAATAATGTTCCCATTTATTGTTAAAAAAGACATTGGTTAAGTAGTCGGACTATCTGCTCGGTCAGCTTGGAGGCGGTTATTATGTAGATAGATACACTCTCAGTTGGGCTGCAGTTGCCGCTAAATACATCTTGCATTACTTTGTACTGTGTACTTTCCATTGAAGTTATAATTGTTATTATTATATATGCATGTGTTGTTTGTTGTTGTGGATTCTCTGTTTTGTTCTTTCTCTTTCCGCAGGTCTGGAGGCAGACTTCAAGGGTGTTGACTTATTTTATCTCTATGCTTTTTTCTATCCTCTACTTCTATCGCCTTCTTTCCCTTTAAACCTTTTATTCCTTCTTTCTCGCTTTCCTTTTCCTTTTTTTCATCTTTGTGTCCATTACATTTGAAATAAACTCAAAGCAATGTCTAATAAAGTTTCATATATATACTGAGTGGAACATCATGGTGTGAGCTATAATGGTTTGCTTGTGAAAGCAAATCTGTTGGGCCTCACCTTGACATTTAGACAGAAATTCTGAGTGCCACACTGCTGGACAGGACACATTATTAAAAAAAAAAAAAAAAATTTAATAAACCATGTGACAGTTCATAGCTGCAAGAAGAATGTTTCACACCCTCTTTGACAATAAATGGTGTGAAGTTTCTATAATCCACTCTATAATCTATTGCAAGGAAATGTGTTTCTATGAATCCAGTGTAATGCTTTAACCGGAGGTTGCTTATATTTTTAGTTTATTGAAGGTCATTTTCTGTAAGAGTTGACTGGTCCAAACTGGGACCAGAACCAAAATAGATAAGGTGAAAGTCTTCAGATAATAGTAAATAAGTTATGTGTGAGATTTGAGCATTTTTATAACTGTTGATCTTCATTATTTACTAAAATTTCTGACTGCAAAGCAAAAAAAACTAAAATGCGAGGGTATAACTATATGGGTACGAAGTTGTTGATGTATGAGTTGGAGACAGAATGAGGAGGGGACAAAGTGGCAAAGCATAGAGACCAAATAGTGAAGGGGGAAACTGACCCGAAGCTAAATCACATGAAAAATATCAGCAACTATTATTCCTCTGTTTACAGGAGGCAAATGTAAAGCAGCACCAGGATGTGGCCCCCCTCATCTCTGTTAATCTGCTGTTCACCCGGGGGCTTTTGACTTACCAAAAATGATGAAGACTGAGCCCCCATCGGCCACAGGGGGGAACGGGGCCTCCGGTGGGAACAACGGGGGTTCCAATCTGCGGAGTCCCTCGCCTCACCGCAACGCCTACGAGGCAGGCCTGGCGGCTCTGAAGAAGGCCACTGACCACCTCAACAATGCTGCCAACGGCGCTCCTAACCCCGGCTCCAAACCTCCCCTCCTCCCCCGCCCGACCGGAAGGGGCAAGCGGTATGGGTCCAACGTCCACCGCATCAAGAACATGTTCATGCAGATGCAGTCTCCAGGTGATGAAGAGGATGGTGCCAAAATGTTAGGTAAGCAGCCTTTGTGTGTACAATTTGATAAAGTCCTTTTAAACAATTTGTTTCATTAATTCTTTGTTATTTGCAGGTAAGGAAGAGGCACTGAAACTATCGATTCCAAGGGCCTCTAGTCTCAATGAGAATGTCAACCACAGCGCCTTGCTGAAACTTGGGGATTCAGTCTCAGAGAGAGTCAACAGGTTTGACTCTAAAACAGGCACAGAGGGTGGAAGCTCAACTTTTGGTCTATCCAAGCTCCAGGAGACCAGGAGAATCTTTGAACAACGGACTCTGCAGGTAATTTCCTTAATGTGTAGATTTCCTCAAATCCATTTGTCCTAAGGTTTGATACTGATTGATCTTTCTTTGTCAGGAGAAGCAAGCCGCTACCAACCGCATCTTGCTGAAGAAGGAGCGGGCTTCGGGCTTTCAGGACAGCCGTCTAGACGTTGTGGCCCGCTTTAACGGGTCCACTGAAGCTCTAGATAGACTGGATGATCATCCAGCTCCCAGTCCTGCTACTGTTCCCTCTGCTGCAGCTTCGGTTGGCCCGAGTGAGGCAGTCAGCCCCACTGTGAGCCAGCTCAGTGCGGCGTTTGAAAAGGGTGATGTGCGAAACAATCTCTACCTCCCCCAGCGTCGGTCAGCCCCTGCCTTAGCGCCAAAACCTAAACCTCCAGCCAAAGGAGACGCAGCTGAAAAAAAGGTACGAATCGTTAAAAACTTACGCAACAAAACCTATGAATTAACTGAATTAAAACAGATCTTTCTTGCATTCAAAGGCACATCCTGTTGGTAAGGAGGCCAAAAAAGAGACGACAGCAGAAGCTACAAGCACCACAGCAGCTCAGCCACCAGAAGCAGCAGGTTCTGTAGAAAGGAGCACTGCGGGACAGGCTATAAGTCAAGAGAAGGATGGGTTCGGACTGTCAGGAGACCACTACTTAAACTCATCAGCACCTTCAATTACAGTGACTGTAACATCTGCCTCATTCGAGGCTAAACCTGATTCCCAGGCGGAAGGAAGTGAAGAAATGGATACAGCTATGGTGGAGTCCCAGGCCGTCTCCACTGAGGCATCTGGAGGGACATTGGTGCAGGCCGAGGTTCATGCTTCTCTGGAAAAGGTAGAGAAAGAACTTCCACCGTCTTCGGGGGAGAAAGGAGAGGACTCTGAATGGAGGGAAACGGAAGAGGACGAGAACGACGAGGATGGTTCGCGCAAGGAGGATTACTCAGAGGGAGATCTCGTAGATATCAGTGCTTACAGCGGAATCGGGGAGGAGGATTCAGGGGGAAGCCAGCTGGATGACGAGGACGACGAAGAAGACGAGGAGGCGTATCAGCCGGAGAGCAGTTGCTCTGAAATGCCCGGTCTCCCCGAGGAAGAAGAAGCTCCGCCGCCCAGCAGAAAGATTCGTTTCAGCACAGATCCAATCAAGGTCAGTCAGCTTTTATCCCTCTACATTCTACCTCATTAAGACAAAACTTTTTAAATGTTAGAAGATGCTGGAATTTGGGTTAAATGACCCACGCCGTGGAAAGTTTTAGTCAAGGAGAATGTCATAGAACAAAAGGAGCATGGCCCAACTTCTAACCTCCCAAAACTTCACATTGAACACACACTCCCCGTGGGTAACATGGTGCTGGCAGCATCATGCTGTGGGAATGTGAACCGGGAAGCTGTTTAAAGCTGGTGAAAAGATGGATGGAGCAAGTAAATGTGTTAGTGGCTACAACAGACTTTGGACTGGGGCAGAGGTTCACCTTCCAGCAGAGCTACAGTGGAACGGTTTGGATCAGATCATGTTTATCTTTTAGAACGTCCCAGTCAACCTCCAGACCAGTCTGTGACAAGCCTTAAAAATTGAGAGTTTGAGATATTTTGTTAAGAAAAATAAGCAAAACTTTGAGTCTGTAAATGTGCAAAGTTGATAGAGACATACCCCAACAGACCTACACATGTGGTAGCAGTAAAGGGGGTTCTGCAAAGTACTTTGGAAACGATATATCATTTCCCTCCCTTTCTTTCCCCCGAAAAATGTTGAAGGGGTGTGATTTCTTTTGGAAGGCCAGTGGTCCACCATGCTTGTATGTTAGTGTATTTGAGTACCTTCTTTGCAGCTTGAAGCAGGTATAAAATCTACTCTGTCCAGGACATGATGGACTGCAGCTTGGAGTCCAGGCATAGCTCACCTTAACAGTGGTAGCTTAGAGCTTGTAGCGCTGTTCAGTTGGAGAACACATTATAATGTTGGTATTTTGAAGTGTGCATTATCTTCTCAAGCACAATAGACTAAAAATCTGGAAAACTAAAAAAGTAGATGATGCAATGTTGGGTTTTAGGATGTGATCTGAATCTAAAATTATTTCAATTCAATTTTAAGTGCACAACAACAAAAATGAAGTCATAATAGAAAATCCTGTTGGACATTTTAAGCACATCCTTTGCTGGTTTTGTAGTTACAGAAAAAGTAGCATCATCCAATCAAAACGCTTGATTAATTTGTCATTTGAAGCAGTGACCAACTCTATAAAAGCAGGAGTTTGGGCAGTTTCTGGTCTGAAGTGTAAGGGTGGATGTTAACCCAATGTTAAAGTGGGAAGACATCAGCAGTAACCTTAGATGAAGCAATTGCTCAACAATCTGGGAAGCATTGTAAAGCTATTTCCAAACAATCTGAATGGCATCATTATACAATAAGACAATTATTCACAGGAAAAAACACCTAAACCATTTAAGATGGCTGCAAATCTTTCAATAGCCAAAACTGCGGCAAATTCACCCCAAGGTCCAATCAGTGGGCTCGGAGCAATTGCTAAAAACCCAAGAGCTCCATTTTAGGCTTTACAGGCCCCAGTTAACATGTTAAAGTTCTTCGGGACAAGAGTTAAAGATGAGCAATAGTAGGTATTCTGTTCTAGAACAACTTGAAAAGCAAAGTAAGTGTTGCCAAGAGAAAAAAAAATCTAGCAGTATGAATTGAGTTTGAGAAGTTGCCTCGAATCAGTGCTTTAAGTGGGGCGGTACACACTAGTACGCAGTACATCCACTTTTAAATGTTTTCCCTCAGCGTACTGGGACTTTTTCCCGTGTACGGCGTGTACCGGGACTTCAACAGTTGTTATATCAGCCTGCGCTTCCCCTACAGTTCTGCTCCGCACTGCACAGGTGGCAAAAAACGCGCATGCCCATTGCAAGCTCTCTTCCGTCCCATAGCAGGTGCGCTCTGTTCGCACACAGGGGGCTATGACAACTGTGAAAGCTGAAATATCCTGTTTCTCAGATTAATGGTATGATAAAGTGTCATGGATGTTTGTTGACATCCTGCCTAATACATATATTTTAGAGAAGGAAATTGTAACAGTAATAAGCTTATTGAAATCTTAAATCTAATAAGGACGTCTATGTTTTTACAGGGTTTGTTCAGGTTTCACAAACTCAAATTTTAGACTTTTTAAGACCTTTTTAAGACCGTTATGGATGGGATTTAAGACCTATATCATGACAGAAATGTACAAAAGAAAATCGCATATTATACATAGTAGTGCCAAGATTTTTGCCCAGGATGGATGTAGCGTCGTACAGGTTGGCAACAGAAGTGCGTCAGTGGCAAAGAAGAAGGTCGTCCAGCCAACTGGTGATAATTTACACTTACCAATGATAGTCGCAAAAATGCAAGCTAGTAAGGGTTTATTAGCAGCTAGTTAGCGGTAGCCTCAACTGCCTCGAGTCACTGAACATAATGAAGATGGCTGAGTAGGACTCAAACCTCTGCCTGACAGAAAAGTCTCACGAGAAAAATAAACTACATAGAATATACGAGAATAAATAGTCCTGCCACGACAAAATTTAAGACCTGTGATGAACATATTTAATGCCAACTTACATTTTTTTTAATTAATTTAAGACATTTTAAGGCCTCAATTTTGGATACATGAATTTAAGATTTTTAAAGGATGCACAGACACCCACTTGTAAGGAGATTTATTTTATGTCTTTATATTTTTCACTGTTATTTTTCATGTTGATGTTAACATTGATCTATCAAGATTGATAGACTGAGACTTTTGCAACAATGTCGTTTGGAAAGATGAGAGCAAAATTAGGAACAGTTGACCAAAATACACAATCAAAAAAAGCGTTTTAGCACAAACAGAATGCCACAGTGGTGGAGGACTCATGCTCTGGGCTCGCTCTGAAGCCCTGGCAGTCACTGGGTTGACCACAGGTTTCCTGTATGTCGAGACCATCTCTCTGAAAGTTAAAGCTTGGCCCAAACCGGGTCTTTCAGTAGGACAGTAGAACAGTATGACTGAAAAAGAAAACCTCAGACTCCTCAGACTCAGTGCACACTGTGCAGAAATAAATGTTCTGAAACTTAACATCGTTTCGAAAAGCGGGCCAGAATTCTGCCACTACGATGTGAAGGACAGATAGCATAATAGAGACAATGACTACCTCACATCGCTGCTGCTGAAGGTGCTTCTGCAGCATGCTGAGTTATGCTTTTTCCACTGGTGCTTCTGCTCAGTTTAATCAGTGAAATAATCAGTAATATATATATTCTTTTATCAGAAATACATGTTTAAAAACAAGAAGACAAGAAGCACTTACTGGGGGGATTTTTCACACCATAGTATTTCCTGCTAATTGAAGCTGCAGCGGTAACGCTGTGTGGGAGAACATCGGTTTTGATGTGTGTAACCTGTCAACCATTTGAACACTTCTGCTGCTCTTTCAAAACGAACAAGTTTACCCATCCAGACTTTAAATTTTTGAATTTTTTGAATGTTTATTTCTGGACAATACTGTTTTTTGTTGTTGTTGTTGTTGTTGTTGTCGTTGTTCCAACTCTCTACTCTTCTTGTTTCGGTCAGGACTGCAGCAGCAAGTTTGCAACTGAACGTTGTGCAACATGTCTCTGCACACAGCGATAGAGCCATAATATTACCAACATACTTCCTCTGTTAAACAGAGCATTAAACAACTTATCAGAGTATCGTGAAAGATTAGAAAGGGTTTCAGCTTAACATCACTTGAAAACATAGTGGGCTAAATAATGTGCATCGATTAGGATCATATTTAGCTTAGCCATCGTGTTTTAAGATGGTGGTTGTAAAAATGAATGCATTTTTCATGCCATAAAGGAATTCTTCTCGTTTTCTTGGCCATCCAGACGTTTAACCACTCATCTGTGTTGTGTTGCCTCACGGCAGCTGAGTGTAGAGAAGTGGCCTGAAGCGGCGGCGGTGGCAGCTGCTGCAGTTTAAAGACTTAAACTGCTACGTGCTTCAGGTTTGCATCTCACATTTTTATTTCATTGAAAGGACAGAACTAGCCTCGCGTTTCTCTGCAGTCTGCAGCAGAGGAAAAAGCTGTTTTCTAGATTTTGCTGTGGATACGGTCGTTGCTGATAAAGGTTTGAGTGTCTTACGAAACATTTTGTGTCGCAATGGTTCTCCAGCTTTTACATTCTATGATGAACCAAATAATAATCTTGAAACTTACAAAATTCTTTGGATATTCCTGTTTTTTCATATTTAACACATATCAGTCTTTGCATTTGTTTGTTGATTCAGCTGAATATAATCATAATTATTTATCATGTAAATAAAGGTAAATGACATAGGAAGAATACCCTTAGAGAGACTTTTATCTGAATAAATTAGAATATGATTGAAAATAGGGCTGAAATGATTAATCAGATTAATCGTGATGAGTCGATTATTGAAATAATCGTTAACTAATTTAGTAATCGATTAATTGTTAACTGTAGTATACAGACTCAAAAAAGGCAATTGCTGAAAGAACATCATACTCAGAGCAGGAATTTATCCAAAACTGTACAAAAACATATAGATTTTGTGTTTAAGATTAAAAAAACTTCTTTCTCTGTAAATATGTTTTACCCAAAACTCCCAGAAGTGGCAGTTTTAGCTTCACCCAATTCAAAGTCTGTATAAAACATCTCCTGTTAAGCACCTTTTGCTATCCAGTTATTAATTTGTTAATCCAAAAATAATCATCAGCTCAGCCCTACACTATCGATGTTGAGTCCAGCAGAACAGGCTGAGCTTTTCACATGTTGATGTTAGAAGCGTTTTTTAGCTGCCGGTGCATCCTTTGCTGCAGATGATCAAGGGTTCACTAAAGGAATGCTGTTACTGCATTTTAGGCAATAAAACATTTATTTTCTTAGTTAAAAAAGGAACTGAATGATTTGCTTATTTGCATTTTTGAATGTATTTCAAATATTGTATAAAAAGGTTTAAGTGGTTAAATGAAAAATCTCCCAAATTTTTTTATCAAATTAATCAATTAATTGCCAGAGTAATCAATAGTAAAATAATCGTTAGTTGCAGTTGCTCAAATCGAAAAGTAGATTTACTCAGACCTGCTGAAATGTCAGATTTTTGGGATGTAAAAATTGACACTTAACGTGACATTTAATGTGTACAGTTCAACAGAAAAACAAACAAATCTGTTCAAGGGAAAAATCTAAAAAGTAAAAAAGCTGCAACAACTTGGTGCCAGACGTAGGAATGTCCTAACCAAGACTTTGTTGGTCCTTTGGATTCAGTTTTAACATTCAGTCTTCTGTGGTGGGAAGCTATCAGCATTCAGTCATTCTCCACGTCTCCCAGACTGTGAGGACGTCTCTTGCCCACAGCCATCCTCAGGTGACCCCACAGATTCTGTCAGATTTAGTTCTGATCTCTCGGTGGGCCATTCCAAAACGTACGTTTCCGTCTGCTTAAGCTATTCGCTTATTGATTTCGATGTACCCTTTTACTCACTGTGATCCAGAAAAATAAAATCCCTCTTCTCCTTCAGCTTTCAAGCAGAAACCTGAAGATGATAATGATTTTATCCACTTTACGTCCACCAGAACAAGAGTAAGCCCAGGCCATAATGGTGCCACCACCATGCTTCTGCAGCTCCTCCATGTTACTAGCAGCCTCAGCTGACAGTTTGACTTGACTTTTCATCACTTTTGGAAAAATGTCCAGTTTTTTGTGTTGCCCTTGTTGTCCCATATTATCTGCAGTTACTCTAATGACTGAATGTAGGTGTGAAGTCAAGAAGCGTGAATGTTGAAACTGGATCAGAAGGTGCACCGAGCACTGGATCTCTCTAAGGGTGTGCACACTTATGGAACGGGGTTTTGCAGCTTTTAGATTTTCTCTCTAGCATATTTGTGTGGTTTTTAGTACGTGAATGCTGCATTAAAGGTGGAAAAAGTTTGGAAAAGATTTATTACGACCTATTTTTTTCACATCAACCTGATATTTCAACAGGTGCATGTGCACTTTTCAGTACCACTCAGTCGTTTATTTCGGTTTTGTTTCAGTGATTATGACTTATTGCTAATGGAAATCCAGAATTTACTCATGAATTAGAATATCGCATAAGAGTAATTTAAAAAATGATTTTAAATAAGAAAATGTTAAGTTATAGCAATGTTACAGCTTACACAGTCACATACTGCTGACTTGACAGTTATCTAGCAAACATTCACTCCTTCACAAGGAGGGTAACCATGAAAGGTGTTTATTGAAGAAGCTGGCTGTTCAGAGTGCTGTATCCAGGCATATTAATGGAAAGTTGAGTGGGAGGAAAAAGTGCAGTAAAAAGGTGCAGAAGCAACAGAGATAACCGCAGTGTTGAGAGAATTCCTGAGCTCAAGCTGTGTGAAGAGTGGCAACTCCCCACTCTCATTTTCAGATCTTTGCATAGATCCTTGAGAATTCATTTTTTTCCTGCATAGTATTCACAGATTCTCCTGTCGGCGAACGCAACTCTAAATTATTTGCGGAAAATTTGCCTATTTGTGGGGTTTTTGTCGTAGAGCATATCTAAAATCTTCAAAAGACGATGCAGCTTGGGAAGCTGAAATACACTGGCGAATGCTACTTGACCCACTATTGGCTGATGTTTGCAAAGCAGCCAATCCAAGAGTGTCATTCGTTTTTCTTGGCACTGATTGGCTGTACCCCCAAGAACAGTGATAAGAAGCACCGTGGATGTTAGCTTCTGAGGTAGTGCTAAGACTACTTCCACTGTGTGTTATAATATGTATATTTAATGTGTGAACTGTTAAGATAGGCAGTCTTAAGTGCTTTTACAGAGAGTCTTTTGTTTTTGTAGATTTCAGCTATTCACAGGTGGTTGTGGTCCCTAACCCTTCCAGATACTGGGTGGTCCAATGTATAATAGAGACAAAGACGGTTGACCAGCTTAGAGACAATATAAGTCGGTACCTGTATAATGTGAAGCTTCAAGCTAAAATGTTTGCACATGCAAAATACACCATTACACACATAGATCAATGTATTCCGTTTGCTAATGGCAGCTAGCCTAGTACATGGGCACAGCACCAGAGAAATCACCTAGCTGCACTGCTGGTCCAACTGGAAAAGTGTTCACTAGGTTGTCCCAGCTCAAGGTTTTGACTTCCAGGGTAAATGAAATCCAGCATTCAGAACAGGAAGTAGGGGCCATGCAGAGTTTGTGAGGCTGCTTTCTTTTGTAAGAACATCTACTGTTTTCTCGTATAACAACTAGTTGCTTGCTGTGTTGATATCTTTTAAAAATGCACAGAAGAATTTTAAAAGTAACAACAGCAACCTCTAAATAAGAACCAGCTAGAATGGCAGCAGTGACGAGGTTTCTATTCCTTCTAATTCAGCAGTAGGGTACTTCAGCCAAAGTAGGAAACCGTTCCTGCTTGACAGATTTAAGCTGTTCTACTTACCTCAGTGTGGGAATCAAAAAGCTTCCTATCTGTTGAACTTTTTCACACTTCACTTCTCAATGTATCTTTTTTGGGCTTAAAGTGAAAGGAAAAAGATGACAAAGTTTGTGTTTGTATTGAACCCCACTGATTCAATACGTTCTTATAGGGTATATCTATCTAGAGCCTGAAACCCATTCTTCTTTGCAAAATAGCTAAGGCTTAGTTAGATGTCAGATGTTTGAGACTCTGACTCAAGTCACAAAAATAAAAGACTTCAGACTCAACTTAGACTTATAGTGACAATTGTAGTATCACTGAAATGACCACTTGTTTTTATGAGAAAATGTTTATTTCAGTCATTAGAGATTTAATGACTGAAATCTCAAATAATAATTAGAGATTTAAGACGTGACTCTGAATTGGGCAAAAATACTTAACACATGGCTTGGATTTAAAAAAAAAAAAAAAAAAAAGACTTGTGAACATCTCTGATCAGTTCTCAAGTTCTGCCACAGAGTCTTGGTTGCATTCAAGTCTGCACTTTGACTAGGCCATTGTGTGACATGGTATTTTTGTATCACACATAGCGTTTTGCTTGCAAACCAAAAATGTTGCCCTCAGCTGAGCAGAGCACCTTCTTCTACATGCTGCTGGAGGAAAGCTGCTTAAACTGATGCCAAATTACTCACCATGTAATATCTGCTGAGGCTTGACGACAACTGGTTGCCCTGGATTTTATTTACAGTTAGTGATTTAAGGAGCTGAATAAAAAGACAACCCACACCTTTCAGGTTTTTATTTGTAGAGATCTTGAAAACCATGTACCTGTTGTTTTTTTTTTGTTTGTTTGTTTGTTTGTTATGTTTTTTTCACTTCACAATTATCCACAACTTCATATTGGTCTTTCACATGAAATCCCCCCAAAAATACATTGAAGTTTGCGGCAGTAGTGTTAAAAAAAGTGACAATGTCGTATAAACACTTTTGCTAGTTACCTTAAGCCCAGATCTTTATGGTTAAACCAGATGTGTTGAAAGAAAATAGAGCAGATGGAGAAAAGCCTTCTTGAGGTTAGCAGCCACAGTCAGAGAACTATTCTCCTGCTAGAGACACCCAGGAGATTCACAGCCTGGGCATGTTCACTGTAATTACGCTTCAAAACTGGTTGTTAATTGCTGTTCTGATAATATGTGTTGAGAGCTCAAACCTTCCCCCTGGAGCTTTGCACATCTCTAACCTTCTTCAGATGAACATCCTGTTGTAAAATTTCCGTTATATCTGTAATGCCATGTGACTACAGTGCTTGTCAGAAGACTCAGCAGATTTTGCATTGTCACACAAACTCAGCAGCCAGTAAACGTTTGCAACAGGCCGAGAAACGGTCGTCAGGCCCGCGGCACCTTGCGCGGGTCGTCCTTCCTCTCAGCTAAACTCAGAGGCACTGAAAGTGTCTGCGCTCGGCTCTAGACAAGGCTATCTGTGTGAGCGTGTCGGCAGCAGTTGGAATGTGATTGGGTGTGTTTGTTTTCCTTGAGGAAAAAAAGGCAACGTGCAAACATGCTCACACACATACACACACACATTCAAGCAAGGGAAGCCGATAGATAAGAATCAGAATGTAGCTTTGTTTGGATGAAAACCCACCTGATGTGTGCTTTTATATGAGCTCAAATAACTAACTTTCCTCTATTTTACACATCTATGCTGATTCCTGCTGATCTGCTCAGTATACAAAGAAGCACAAACCGTTTTGCTGACAAGGAAGAAAAATGTTTGCAATAAAAAGACATGTTCTGTGTTGCTCTGCTACATTGATTCTAATTCTATTCCATGTGTGATGCTCTGACAGGGTGTCCTCACATCCTTAAAAAGTCTTAAATTCATTTATCTAAAAATAAGACCTTAACATTTCTTTTAGAGAATGTAAGTTGGCCTTAAATACATTAATCACTGGTCTTAAATTTTGTTGTGGCAGGACTATTTCATCCCATACATTCTATTTTTTTTTATCGTGGGTGGGTGGATCGATCCAAAATATCACTAATATTGATACCAAGTCGGTATCAGATGGTAGTGACTGAGGATCAGAAGACAAGTGATTGCCACACCTTTCAGATTTGAATTTGTGAAAAACTTGAAAGCCATGCATTGTTGTACTTCCACTTCAAATTCTTTGCTACTTCGTATTGATACGTCTCACAGAATCCCACTAACAAACGCTGAAGTTGGTCGTTATAATATGACAAAATGTACGAAAAGGGGCGTGATACTTCTGCAGGCATGTTCCCTGGATTGAGGCAATGAAGAGGCAGTAATTATATGGGTTTTGAATCCCAGTAGAAACTGGGGGCTGGTATGTGGGTGTGTGGTTTTTTTTTTTTTTTTTTTTTTTTTTTTGGGGGGGGTGATGATCCAATATTCAGGAAAGGTTCAATTTCAACTTCTAACCACAAACCTGAAGTTCCTAAACCAGTCAAGACCAACAATGAAACTCTAGCCTTATCCTTCTGAATTTAATGGGTCTGGCTTCAGCTGTTGCATCTTTCCTCAGTGCCCAGAGAGCTGCCCTCTGCCTTAGTGCTGTGCGCCTTCAACAGAAGCAAATTATAACCCAGAGGACTGCCAGTGCCTGAACACTTGCCTCCACCAGATATGACTCACTCCTAATTTTCCTGTTAATCATCCATCAAACCTTCCTGCGTTGGCATTCAAATGAAAGGCATTTTCAAGTGGATGGGCTCCCAGCAGTATATAATAGGGTATGTTATAGCTTCTTAGTCCAGTCTACTTTCTAGAATAGGAACTTTTAGGAAATGGGATTGGGTATCTTACCAGGATGTGTGCATTTCATTCCATTCCAGACACAAAAAGCATATTTAGCTAAAATACAATTGAAGTATACAAGAAAAAATGAAAACAGAACTCAACATTCATCCAAGTTTGGCTGAGTGAGACTGAGGCTACATAATCTGAAACTGGCAGAGCCTTTAACAAGATGCTGGCTATGAAAGCATGTTGAAAAGAATAGACCTTTCAAAGTGGTTGTTTTGTGAGGTAGTTCAGTCAATTAGCTGTTAAAAAAATAATGAAAATGCCAAAAAGCTTGTATTGTCTGTCCTAAAGAGCTTGAGTAAGACTGAAAATTGGCTTCCTTTGACATGTAACATGGTTGTTGAGGATCCAAATGCAGAGAACTCAGTGGGATGAGCATGGTGGAAAAACGATGTCATAGAGAACTTCAAAATTAAATACAGAGGATATGTAATCAGGACAACCAGGTGAGTCAAGTTAGTGGAGTGTAGAACAGCTGTGGGAGAGCGCAAGTAGGGGGACTGAGGGAAAGAGACTAATCATGCACAAAGCACAGAGATTTAATTTAAATATAAGAGACTAACCTAAATGTATAAACAGAACACAAAAACAAAGTGAAGAGCTAAACACAAAGGACTGAACTCAAATGACATAAATAACAAATAATGAAAAAAAAATGATAAAAACACAAATTTAAAAAATCCCAGACACCCATGGATCATGACACCCTAGCCTTTTCCAGTTATTTAATACTTCTTACAAGCTTGTGTAAAGATATTTTCAATTTTAGTCTAAATTAAAAATAAAATACAATCCAATATAAAAACACTAAAGCTTATATGCCTTGCACTTAAATGTTGGAGTGAAATACACTTGTCTATGTAAACAATGCTATAAGGTAATCTTTCTAAATATCTGACATATTTGATCGCTAACTAAGCCAGACTGTCACTGTGATTTTTTTATCTGTGTTGAGCACCACAACTCTGACACTAGATGTGCTACATATTATGCCACAGCTACAGAAGTTACACAAGTGATGTGCAAATGGCAATGACCCAATAATAACATTTCCTAATCTCATACTAAACTATGCAGACACTCTGTCTTCACTGACTGGGATGTACTCACCTCTGCATGTTGACTGCAAGAAGTGGTTCCAGTTAATAGTAATTGAACCCTATTTATGATCATTTTGGCTAATTATAATTTTACCAGTTGAGAGCACTCACGTAACTTTAATTCTCAGATGGTCAGTTGATCTATAAAAATGAAAGAGAGAAAAACAGACAAGGATGTCACTGCAAAAGTAACAGATCCTGTCCTAATCCAGCATAGCTCTGAGTTCTACACCCTTCATTCCAATACAGAGACTATGCAAAACAGAAGCCTATGAATGAAGTCACACCCTGCCTAACTGTATTCCATTTGGAACAACAATGCTAATTTTTGCTAACAGGCTAACCTTTAATACAAAAAATAACTGTATTTCTCAGCATTTTATACATTCACACAGTAGTACCACTTTAACTGATTAATCTAAACTGATTACGAATGGTAACAAATGAAGTTACAAATGGTCAATTTATCACTGCAGCTATTGCTTTGTTATATGTGTAGCAGCCATATTGGATTTTGTGGTTGGGAAATATCCAAAGTTAAATTTTTAGGGGTTGTTTACTTTTTTTCCCAGTTTGAAACTTTAAAAGTCCTGCTTCTGAGTACAAATGGAACACAGCATGAAGCACGGGTGAAACACTAAAACCTCACAGTATTACCTGTTGTAGATTTCTTCCTCAGTAATGAGTCAAAACTAGATACTACTGGGATGATGGTAGAGGCTAAAAACTTTATTAAAGAAAGGGCACATAGAGAGCCTCCATACTGAGTCAACAGTTTAAATGGGCATATTTCACATTTCTGTCTCTTATGTCAGGATCTGGACTTTGTTTGCCATGCTTGATTGGTTTCCCACGCTCCTGTGTCACAACACAGCCAGCTGCAATAGACCGCATGTATAAAGTCACAGCCCAGCGTTTTACTAAAGATCCAGACCAGCGGGCCTCATGTGAGACCACATTTTGTGGCATGGCCTTTATCATGCAGTCATGTAATACGTGATTCCAGGATTCCTACACAGAAAATTCTAAAATTTTATTTAGATGTTTTCCATAAAGTGCTAAAACTGTCTGGCTTGCCCTTTTTGAAGCATCTGCTTATGTCTGCTCATAAGAGAGGATATTACACATGTTAGCGGGATTTATTTTATTACTATTGACATAGAAATGCAGTTCAAGAATTAAAACACAAATTAAAACACAAATTTTTCCTTAAATAAATTGTTTTATTTTTATGAATATCATATATTCACTCTAAAATATTTAACAAATTTAAAAATATCCCCATGAAATGGGCATAACTGTAAGCGCAGTAGTCTACCTATTTCAACACAAAAGGGGAAGCTGAAAGTTTCTTAAGAGTTGATCGAAGTTCAACTATTGAGTTTCGCTGAGTTAAACAAGCCTTGTCTGGTTATGGGTTTCATACGTTTAGTTCGACGTTGAGATTTGTTTTTGTTCCATTTTTTTTAGTTTGATCATTCTCTGAGGTTGACTCAGTTTTCCAACATTTGGACCATTTTGCAGACAGCCTCTTGCAGACATTTACACAGCTTTAAAGTTACTTAACAGGAAGGAAAGCGTGACAACAGGAAGCAGTCTAACAATACTGCCCTATGACCCTGTTTCTGCTGCCATGTGTGTGTGTGAGAGAGCGTAAGAAAGAGAGAGAGTGAGAGGGGGGAAAGAAAGAGTGTATCTTCCACACACTGGAATGTAAATAATACAGTAAGAAAAACCTCCCACACAATAAAATTCTTCAGTTCTCTTTGGTGTTTGTAACACAAACAGAAACAAACAAACGCACACACACACACACACACACACACACACACACACACACACACACACATATATATATATATATATATATATATATATATATATATATATATATATATATATATATATATATATATATATATATATATATTTCCACTGTGAGATTGGTACTAAATGTGCCAGCCTAAGGCTTCCATGGAAATGCAGCTATGTGATCAAGAAGATGGTCACCAAGGAAACCGATGCTGTTGACCTTTTTGGGTTGGGACAGGGGAATTATAGATAGCAACACAAATAAGAGGGTACAGTGAAAGGCTAGGCACACAGTTGAGATTTACAAAAAGAAGAAAGAAATGTTACAGATTTTACAGAACTTTTTCTCATTGCCACAAACTTCAATGTACTATGTTGTGATTTTATGTGATATAATTCGCGGTGGATTCATGATTTTTCTGAATAGTTTTATGAATCGCATATCTTCAGTGCCCCAGAGCCAATAAATTGTAAAACAACCTTTCAGCAGTCTTTTGGGGTATGTCTACTAGCTTTGCACATCAAGAGGCTGAAACCCTTGGCCAGTCTTCTCTTTAAAATGACTCCAGCTTAGCTTAAGTCAGTGAGCTCAGTCAGAAGCTTGGTGAACAGCAATTTTCAAGTATTATCACCGATTCTCGATTGAATTCAGGTCTGGACTTTAACTGGGCCATCCTAACACGTGAATATGTTTTGAGCTGAACTATTCCATTGTAGCTCTGCCTCGATTCTTAGCGTAGTGATCCTGCTGGAAGGTGTACCTCCACCTCGGTTTTTACAGCCTCCATCTGGTTTTGCCCTGTATTTAGTTCCGTCCATCTTCCCAACAACTTTGACTAATGTCCCTTTCCCTACTGAAAGCATGTAGGCCAAAAAGTTCAGCTTTGGTCTCATCTGACCAGAGCACACTTGCTGTATCTCCTGTACAGAATGCTTTTGTTTAACTTTCAGCAAAGTGACATGAAAACACCTGACCTTTAACTTTTGTCACATGTGCAGGTCTTCACCACCTACTCTAATGAAGACTACGACCGGCGCAATGATGACGTTGACCCCATGGCCGCCTCCGCTGAGTATGAGCTTGAAAAGAGAGTTGAGAAGCTGGATTTGTTTCCTGTTGAGCTGGAGAAAGGTTTGTATACATGTTTAAAGTTGCTAAGAGTCACTCAGTCAAGTCTCTTATGTAACTACACACAGCACATGCACACACAGATAAACTGGCAGGGTTCCTTGAGAGGACATACACTGTCTGTCTGCATATAACTCCTATCTTCTTATGAGATTAAAATTTGTGTGGATTAGCCTAATTAACAGCTAGTAAATCTGGAGGTAATAGATTTGGACCAGTTGTGTGATGGCTAGTTTGTAATATTAGATACCACAGCAATGTATGTTGGTATTTTAACTACAACACTAAAATGTATCAGCAATATTAATTATAATATTAATAAATATTGGTAACTGCAATACCAATATGTTTTAGTATAGTTGCTATGTGTACTGGCAAGTAAGAACATGAAAGGTACATTGCTAACATGTATTAGCATAGTTGCTACAATACTAATGTGTAAAAGCATGTTACCTATAATAGTTAAATGTATTAACATAATAACTGCAATATTAACACTTATTAGTTTACTGACTACAATCCTAACATACAGCCACATGGTATTTATGAAACCAACATATGTTAGCATGTCTAGCTATAATACAAACAAGTATTAGCATAATAGCAACAATACTATCATGTATTAGCAAAATAGCTATAATGAGAAAAGATTTTTGCATATTAAGTACAGTGACATGCAGTAGCTATAATACGGGCAAGTAATAATAAGAAAACTACAATGTTCATATTTAGTGGTATATGAAATACAACACTAATATGTGTCACCACAGTTGCTACTATACTAGCATTTATTAGCATGTTGCCACTGTTACCAACTTGGCAACTTTGTCGCTATATTTTGTGACTTTTCAGACCCCTGTAGTGACTTTTATTCAAAAAAGCGACTAGCGACTTTTCTCTGGTTTGTTGGAGACTTTGGCGACAAAACTGGAAAGCACCGAATGTACCGCAGTTACAGCAAGCAGTGAGAGCTGCCGTGAGCCCCTCCCACCGCAGAAGCACTTGCAGGCAGTCAATCTGTTCTCGTTGTGCAGCAGCCTGCGGTGGAGCAGAGAGGAGACCCACTCCATTCCGTTTCCATATTGCAATGCGTAAAACCGGTGATCTCGCTCTGGATCACAGTAAATATAATATAAATGTAGTTTTTCATGTTGCTTAATGTTTTTTTTCACCGAAACAGTCACACTAAAATAAATTCCTATATTTTATTCACACAGCCTCAGTCACTGATTGACCTCCTCCACTGTAGTGTCTCTGATAGCTGTTTTTTGTCTTTTGGTTAAATTTGATATCATACAAAACTGATTTATGTAGTCTAGGTTTAGATTTAGGTAAAATGTTTACATTATTAAATTGGCATTATTAAATTATTAACGTTTATTTGTAGTTCTTAATGTTTCGAGTATTTTTAATCACTTTTGTCCTGCCAAAGTAGATATTCCTTTCTTCCACTGCCCAGATTACACATTACAAATATGCAAATTAGGTGATGACGTCATTCAGCGACTTCTAGCAACTTTTGGGACAGCCTATAGCTCCTTTTCTTCTTGAGGAGATGGAAACAGTGCATGCTGCCTATTATAGTTAAATGTATTAGCATAATAACTATAATACTAGCACTTATTAGTATATTAACTACAATTCTAGCATGTACTACCAAAGTAGTTATGATAGTACCATGTATAAGCATATTTAGCTAACAAGTGTTAACATAATGCCAACTATACCATTAGTACACTAGGTAAAATCAGGACACATTTTTGATTATTAATTACAATACTAACATGTATTAGGATAATAAACCATAATCCTAACCTGTATTACCACAGTAACTACAGTACTAACATTTATTAGCATATTACCTACTATATTTAAATGTATTTGCATAATAACTACACTACCAGCACTTATTAGTATATTAACTATAATTCTAACATGTACTACCATAGTAGTTATGATACTACCATGTATTCACATATTTAGATAACAATTGTTAGCAAAATGGCAACAATACTATTAGCATACGAGCTAAAATCAGAATACGTTTTTGGATATTAGCTTTAAAATTAACACCTATTAGCATAATAAACTACAATGCTAAAGCATGATAAACTACAATGGCAATTTGTATCACCACAGCAGCAACTGTATATATATATATATATATATATATATATATATCTTAGCATAATAGCTAGAATGCTAACATGTATAGCATATTGAAAAACAGTACCAGTAACATTTATTATTCAGGACATACTAAAAAATTCTTTTTGTCCTACAAATTATAACCAGGTCTCAAAATAGTAAGGTTCAGTCTCAGATCAGCAAAAAGGTATTGGTTTCAATATGTGCAAAAACTAAAGGAGGAATTGCTTTATAAACACTAAATGGTTTTACCTTGCCTGCAATGAGGTTAAGAAATTAACAGAGGTTAATGTACAACAGCTTGGCCAAAATCAGCCCATTCAACCACAATTCTGGTTACAACAGAAAGGCTAAGAAAATTAAAAAAAAAAAAAACAAGCCGTTACTATGGTGTAGACAAAGTCTTGATCTTTGGGTGATTGAAACGCTGTTGCGGGAACTCAAGAGCTGTGCTGAAACAAATGCCCACAAACCTCAATGAACAGAAGAAACACCCTGATAACAATGCATCACACTGATAGAAACTGAAAATGATTTCAGTAACTTCTGCTTAGAGTTTTTCTACAGTTTATTAATTCAAGGGGTGTATATAGTTTTTCACACAATGGTCCTGCATTATTTCCTGATTTTTATCAACTATATATTGATACATGGATGGGCTGTTGTTTATTTGAGGTTGTGTGTTCACTCTTACCAGATAGCATGTACTTATAAACAAAAGGAAGAAATAAAGCAGGATATGTATGAGGTAAGACGCGTGTCACTGTGTTTGTGTTCGTGTGTGTGCCCCTCAGACAGTGACGGCCTCGGTATCAGTATCATTGGCATGGGAGCGGGAGCTGATATGGGCCTGGAGAAACTGGGGATCTTCGTTAAAACCGTCACTGAGGGCGGCGCTGCTCACAGAGACGGCAGGTAAGCTGCCCACCTGTCTGTACTCGTCCTGATACTTGTCTCAACTAGAATGGTATCAATGGTTCAATGGAAAAATGATGTTTACAGTGGCTTACAAAACTATTCATACTACGTGAACATTTCCACATTTTGTCACGTACAACCACCAACTTTTGTGTGATGGACCAACTCAAAGCACTGCAATTGTGAAGTGGATTTACAACATGTTTCACAAATAAAATATGGAAAGCCTATCACACCAAATCTCAATAAATCACTTTGACGTTTGTGGGCTGGTTCAACACGTGTCAGTACTTCTGAAAGTCACTGTACACCTCACCAATGAAAAGTTAGTCTAAAGTTCTACCTTGTGTCATACTGAAACTGTTCCCTACAGCCTACTTCCTTTCTGATACTGGAACTTGGACACAAATGTAGATGGTGGTTTGGACCCATGTTGAAAATATTTTTTAATGTTGTTCTGTGACTGCATACAGTGGGTTTGTTTCTGCTCTGTGTTTGCAGGATCCAGGTGAATGATTTGATAGTGGAGGTTGATGGGACCAGTCTGGTTGGTGTCACTCAGAGCTTTGCTGCCTCTGTCCTTCGCAACACATCAGGCACAGTCAAGTCAGTCTCATTTGGTTTGGATTTTTGAAGCTACTTGTGGAGTTTCATGCTTCAAATGTGTGGGTTAAATGTGTGTTGTTTTTTTTTTAGGTTTGTTATTGGCAGGGAGAAGCCGGGGGAGCAGAGCGAAGTGGCTCAGCTGATCCAGCAGACTCTGGAGCAGGAGAAATGGCAGAGAGAGATGATGGAGCAGAGATACAAACAGTACATGGACGATGATGAAGAGGTATCAGAAAGACAGGCAGCAAAGCATTTTTAAAAAAAAAAAAAGCACAGCACACACGTCCAAACCGTTAACTTCTCCAGGTTTTCATGTCTGTATTTGTAAAGCTGGCCCTGAGTCAGCTCTAAAATAACCTGAGAGCACTGTCAGCTGTGTTGCATGTGGCTGCTACAGCTTCATGTAACCACAGGAAATCAAAAGTGTCCTGAAGCACCCACTGAAGTGTGTGTTTGTGTTAAGACAAAATGTCGTCTGTGTGCAAGCACATGGCCTGTCGTTCCTCAGTCTAACTTCTCCACCTTGTGGTCAGAAAAGGGAACATAATCCTTACAATTAGCGTTTAAATTGCCTTTGTGTTATTTCATGTCAAGAAAATTACAATTAGGTATTTCAAATGTATTTAACAGTTCCAGCTGCTTGTTCGTTTTCCCTTGGAATGGGCCATGTCGAAATAATATGGATTGCTCCTGTGATTCCTGCATAACTTAGCTATAAATTGGGTAGTGCAAGGAAATTAAATAGATTGTTGAAAGAGGATCGTTTGTGCACCTGCTAACGTTTTGGGGACACAACACATAAAGATGTATTTTACATATTTACATCCAATTATGTTGCAAATTTTTTTTGGGTTTTTTTTTTTTTTTTTTTTCATTAATTTGGACAACTTTCAGAGGCAAACCTAGTTTTTGTGCCAGAAACTGTGGGAATGGTGTGTTCAGGGTCATGTGCAGTGTTAGTTTTTCCACATATATAATTTTTGCATGTAGGCCAGAAAGATACATCTTCAGGGTGTCCGCACATCCTTAAAAAGTCTTAAAAAGTCCTAAATTTGTGTCTAAAATAGGACCTTAAAATATCTTAAACTGATTTTAACAAATTTAAGTTGGCCTCTATCATGGGTAAGTGCAGATTTATCGCCAGTGTACTGGACAATATTCGTTTTCACCACTGGCTGCCTTCTGCCTCCAACCCATACCTTTAAGCTTGGCACTGCAGAAAGCCATATGCACAGTGGGACTCATAAAGCTGGGTTCACAGTTTTTGCTATGCTGGATTATAATGCAGCAAGTTCCCCCAACCATCCCTTATATTTATAGTTTTTTCAATCAAGGTGGCATTAAAAAAGGTCTTAAATTTGAGTTGCTGAAACTTGCAGATACCCTGATTTTGGTCTCATCTAACCGGATGGCAAATGGAAATTTAAATGTACTGTTAAATTAAAATTCATTCATATGCACAAAAAATACAAATGAGAAAACTCTGTTTTTTCAACCAAGATTTTTCCATAAATATATAAAAATTCCAATTTTAAGACAGGTAAATACTTAGCTTCTTTTAAACCATACAACCCAAGCACAAAGTGAACAAATAGACATTTATCCTTGGCATAAAGAAGAGGACGTTAATATAGTTATCTTCTTTGTTGTGGTCCCTAAATACTCTAATATCAATCTTGTCTTTGTGTCTGAATACAGAGGTGTAAGCAGAGCTGAAATCCATTAGGATGATAACATCATGGCTTCATAGACTGAATGCAAAATTCTGTTAGTGTGTTCAATAAAGCCTGTTAATGTGAGGCTAACTTGCTTTGTGATGTCGAGCAGAAAAATAATACCAGTGGTCAGGAGACTGCCATTAATCATTTGGGTGCTTTACCTTAAAGGCTCTGACTACATTTAGTTTCACAGGATAAAGTCTTTCTCTTGAATATTCATTTTCAATATACAACTTTATTACTTTTTTCTTTGTTCAAACTACACGAAACTCCCTTCCTGTAAAATCCATATTTAACAAGAAAAATATTGAATTTGTTACACTAAGTCAGAATAGCTTTTTCCCTGTTTTTAGCCTTTAACTAAGATGTTAAAATCAACTGGATCACCCAAAGTTGAAATTCCAACTTGAAAAGTCAAAGCTTACTCCTCAAAATCCAATATGGCTGCCATGCGTTGTGAGAGTTGAGATGATAGATGAGATGATATGATATTAATTAATCATACACTTTACTGTTCAGTTTCAAACAGTTCACATGCTCCTTTTAGTGCTTGAATATGTTGTTTTTTAGCTTTTATTGCTAATAGACTTTAGCTTAGTAACTGAGAATAACACTGAGCAACCCAACTGGTATTCCTACCTTTAACTGGAACGCCGTCACATTGTGTTTGACATCTTTCCTGAATTCTGACTTCGCAATTCAGAGGAAAATGCGACATACTTTAAGCCCATAATATCATGCTAGCTAAACTGCTAGCTAGTAGCAAGAGTAGGGTTAGCATGCTGCACAAATGATTGATACTTTCACTTTTCTTCTCTGTTCTCTCATTTTATGCTTCTAAATGTATTTTTTTGATTTTCCGTCTGCGAACAGACTGGCGAATACGCTACGGACGAGGAAGAGGAGATGAGCCCGATGTTTCCGAACTCCATAGAGGTTTTCGACCTGGCGGAAAACCAGGAGACATTGTCTCCTGTCGAGCTGGATCCTGAGAAGTTGGCCCACAAATTCAAGGAGGTGTGTTTGGTTTTCAGCATCTTTCCTTAAATAGATTTCATCTCTTTTTCTTTTTTTTTTTTTTTTTTTTATTGGTTTGCTGTATTTTTTTCAGTTTTTCAATATGTTTTTTTGTCCACTCTGAAGTAAATCAAATATCCTGCTATCTTTTTGTCGGCGTAGCTCCAGATTAAGCATGCAGTAACACAGGCAGAGATCCAGCTGTTAAAGAGGAAGGTGAGCCTGCTTTGTTTTCAGTTCATTTCTACAGTGGTACAGAAGGGAATACACATAAGCATTGGTGTTCTGTCTGTTCTCAACAATGGCTTAACGCTGCCTCTCCCTCCCACATAACCACCTCCTCCCTCCCACAATGACACCCCTTACCTCCAGCTGGCTCATGCGGAGCAGGACAAGCTGCGTTGGCGGATGGAGCGTGCTCAGTTGGAGCAAAACATCAGAGACAGCAAGGAGAGGATGGAGAAGCTCGAGGGCTACTGGATGGAGGCACAATCCCTGTGTAAGGTAATTTCTTAGAGAGTAAATGAATAAAAAAATAATAAAATAAAAGCTCCCTTGTCCAGTAAAAGCTGGATTCGGGTCATTGTAAAACACTCAGCATGTGCTTTTAGGCTGTGGATGAACACCTGAAGGAAACCCAGGCCCAGTATCAGACCCTAGAGAGGAAATACAACAAAGCCAAGAGAATGATTAAAGAATACCAGCAAAAGTAAGTGAAGAAAAAAACATAATGGAGTACCTGATCTGGAAGTATGTTTGAATGCTAAATAACAAAATGTGCATAGATTCAACCTAAAATTAAACAAGCGTCTGTATTTGTGATTTGTAGGGAAGTCGAGTACCTGAAGAAGGAGACCGCTCAGCGGCGTGCACAAGAAGAGAGCGAGGCGACACACAAAGAAGAAACAGATAGCCTGCAGGAAAAGGTCGGTGACGTGCTCGTATTGGTCACGTTGGTTTCCATACCCTTTACTGATGTAGAATTCCTAAGTTCTGAATCTGGAGCTGTTCCTTGTTAGTGCTACATGTTGTCATCTCCATGCCTGCTTCCCTGACCCAGACATCCCAACAAACGCTCCTAGTTTGCAAAGTTGTAATTTGTTGAAATTTCCTGGTCTCGTCTAACTTTATGGCTCTAGCTAAAGGCAGAGAGGACATGACAGGTAGACCTGCGCTCCACCCCACATGGGCTCAGTTTGATTTCTAACACCGCTGTGCCTCCTGAAATCAAATCAAAAACATCAAAATTCGCTCATATGTGGGTCGGTCGGAAAATGCTTTGAAGCTCACTCACGCAACCTGCTTCCCTGCCTCCCTTTTAGTACCCCCCTGGGCAACTGCCCATGTTGCCCATCTCAAAAACCGTCACTGGGTGTAACAGACATTTGTCACATCAGAAGAGTTTGATTTACCATATTACCATGATATTATTAAAATGGATTATTCTGATTACTACAAAGCATTACTTACCATATTAATTATTAGTTATATTTATATTATGATTAACAAGTCTCTTTTATTTTTGATTTGATACATAGACTTAAGCACCTTTATAGAGTGGGAAAATAGCAAACTCATATTACCCGCTGAAATTGTCAGGTTCTCGGCTCCATTTGAGGTTACAGTTACCGTGGTTACCTAACAGACATGCTGATCTCTTCTGGTCTTTATGACTTTATGAAGTGGATGGTTTGGAGTTCAGATACAACTATGAATGCTTGGAGGCAGTTTCTCTGTACTTTTCAACAGGATAGTTATTTTAGCACACCAAAGCTTATACAACCCTTGACACATTTATGACACTGTATGTCTTCAAGTCTGTTTCAACGAGTCATTTAGCTTTGCATTACACATCTCAGAAGTACTGTTTTTCTTGTAATAAATTTATAAGAGGAATTATGTTACACTGTACCATTTTTTCTTAACAAAATATTCATTTATAACTGTATTTTAACTGTCCAAACACCAAATATACCTTAATATGCATTAATACACAAAGTGGAAGCCATCCTAGCGCTACCACAGAGGCTAAAATCTACAGCCAATCAGTGCCAAGGAAAATAAATTGGCTGCTTTGCAAAAGCTAGTCAATAACCTATCAAGTAGCATTGTGCCTCCGTATTTCAGTTTCCCAAGCTCCATTTTCTTTTGAATATTTTAGATATGCTCTACAAAAAAATCTGCGAATAAGTACGTTTTCTGCAAATAGTTCGGAGTCACGCTCCACGGACAAATCCACGAACAAGTGAATCCATTTAGCTTTCCTAGTATCTACTGAAGTCGGGTCCAGCCGGGTAAACCTCCACCTCACCAACTCAATGCTAATCTATGAAGTTGTACCGTCAGGCTAAGATAAAGATGCTGTTCTACTCATTTGACTATAAATGAATTAACCTTCCACTGTGTTTTTTCCACAGATTACAGACCTGGAGACCAAAGTGGATGCCTTGAAGAGCCCTACACCATCCTAAACTGCTGCTAAGTCCTACCTCCTGTCTGTGACCAGAAGAGGGGGTCCTCAGCCTTCGTTCAGACCAGGGCCATATTCAATTCCAATTACCCATTTGCTGCACAGACAGACCGTAAAAAACTAAAATGCCAATTGTTAAAGAGAGGCTGAGAGGAAGCGACCCCTCACCCCACTCCCAGAATGCACCACCTGTAATAACTGGAATCCTCCTTTTGTGTGTCTTCCTGTCAACCAGCTTGGCAATCAACAAAAATCACAATCACTTGACTTGTACCCCATCTGTGGATGATCTGTTTTGTTTTCCTCTCATCATCAACAGTATCTTTCCAGGTTCTGATTATAATTCAACTGACTTTAATTTAAAAAAAGCGCTTTTAATACCCAGGCTCGTCACAAAGTGCTTTATAGACAGTGGGCATGAATGCGGAACAAAACAGAGCAAAGGACAAATGATTGTTGCTTTTTGAACTCAGAGAACCACGTGTTTTGCTTTTTTTTTTTTTTTCCCTCGGGAGTTCTGAGGAGGGATCCTTATGAAGAGGACGAGTTTTTCATCTGTTCTTTGGCATCGATCAACTGACTCAACAACTACTGAGACAAACAGCAGTGGAACCGGCCAGTGACCAGACAAGGAGTCTTGATAGGGAAACTTACGTGAAGTTTGTATGGAAAAAGCCAACAGACTGCTGGTAGTTAAGTAATAAACACAATAAAAAAAAAAAAAAAATGAAAGACACATTTCTCATCAAAACCTGTGAAACTGCAGAGAGCCTTGGGAAACCCACGTCTGTGGTTTCCCTCCTTCAGCCCTACAGTTACATGTCTACGTTAAAGTCTGAACGGCGGCGCCCAATGGTGTATATACTCCCTATACATTTATTTAAAAGCTTCTGAATAGCTTAGGCAGTTCGTTGGATCTGGTAGATGAGAACAGATGAGCCATGAGTGAATGATGACTCCTCACTTCAGTATTCCTCTGTTTCATCTCTTTTCTATCAACACAAGTGGCAAACAGGGTGTAAGCGTTCTGTTCTGTGCGGGTAGAGCTTATGGTGTATGTTGTTGGTGTCTGCAGTATCTGTGGGCTTACAGGCACACCAACCTCCAGCTCTCCAATCATTTACGTAAGACGTTTTGAGCTGCTGCAGGGGCAGGTTGCTATCAGGTTTCAGAAATACGCTTTCTCAAGCCCAGCGTAGTGGCGCATAGGTGGGGAATATTCGCTTTACTCCCATGTTCAGATTTAAGTTGCTCAAAACATTTCTTAGTATTGGAGAATTATTATAAAAATAAACATGTCGTGGAAAAAAAAGTTCTACATACAGTGTTCACACCCCTGTTATAGCAACGGGGTTTTGTGGTTTAATACAGAAGCCTTTGACATATAATGTGAGATCTGTATAATTTAACTAAAACAAACTGATTTAGAACCAAATTAAGGAAAAATATTTTTTTTAAAAAACATAAAAGCTGTATAACCTGGTTTCATAAATGTGCAAAACCTTTGAAGTAATGATTTGTTGATGCACCATTTTGATCCACTTTCAGCATTCAGTCCTCTTGAGTTCACCCCTTTTTCAGTCTGATTAACAGGAAATAAAGTTCGGCCGTCTGAGCAGGGTTGCCCTGATGTTTACTCATTTGCATCCTTTTGCTGAAGCCAGAGTTCACTCAGAAATGAAAAGGGATTAAAATGATCTCATTGCACAAAGGTATCAGTCAGGAACAGGGCCGGATGTACAAGGATGTGGGCCCCTGGGCTGGAGCCAATTTTGGTGCCCTATCCACTTGGGGAAAATTGTTTTATTAATGCAAATTACAGTACATTAAAAGGTTGTTCTATACATCAGCGGGTATTAATTGATGCATGGTAGGTTTCATATGTCCAGCAGCCAATAACTCCATGTTCCCAAAGAAATCAACTATAACTTAGTAATTTTTAAATACTTTATTATTGTTTATATTCAAAAAATAATACAACTCACATGATTTGGGCCTATGAGTTTTAAATAAAGTACAATGTTTGCAAAACACATGAATAAAAAAAATGGGGCATTGGGCTCATGCCCCCGTAAGCCCTCTCTAAAGTCTGGCCCAGGTCAGGAGAAGGGAACAAGAAAACAAACATGGCTTTATGTGTAAGTGAAGGCAATGAGAAAATTTGAGACAACATGGACGTTACAAAAATTAAACATTTCTACATAACTGACAAAAAGATGAGACTGAAACTGTTCAGGGAGGATCTCGAGAGGCTGAGACCAACACTTTTGCTCATGTGAAAACTATCTCCTGTAGGCTTTTCTCCTAAAGAAAACATCCAGGCCAGATTAAAATCACCCAGAACTGGGAAGAAACTAAACTTCAGCTTTTGGTTTGTCATTCTAAATGATTCATTTGGCACCAAAAGAACACCATACCCACAGGGAAACATGGTGGTGGCTGCATCATGATCAGGAGTTCCTTTTCTTCCGGTAGAACTGAATTGTGGACCGTCAAGGTGGATTAAGTGATAAACAGTTCCAGTTACCAGTCAGTGATGGCTCTGGACCTTCCAGTGTCTGCTGGATGAATTTCATTTTTCAGCATCACTGCAAGTCCAAGTATGTATCCAAATCAACAACAAAAGCAAAAAAAAAAAGATTTTGAAATTAAATGCAGATTTAGTCCAGAACTAAATCTGACAGAAAATATTTGGGGACACCTGAAAACGGCTCTTGTCCTCCAACAATTTGGAGAATTTCTCCAAGGTACAGTGAGTAAAGATTGTCAAGATAAAAAAGAGGACTGAATTATGAAATTGAATCAAAGATTGTTTCAGCAAAGTAAGGATTAATTAGGGTATTGTGCTGTTTTTAATTTTCGTTGTTATCCTAACAGATTTGCTTGTTTTTAGTTGAATTGTACAGGATAAATATCACATTATATGTGGAAAAGGTTTTGAATTGATTTATCATGGCCCCATTTTTCTATATCACAGAAACCTGCCACTGTAAGTCAGAAATGTAACTGAGAATGGTCCACATCCATTCTGTAGACATATATAAGAAACACTTGATCAGTAATACAGAACTCGATAAAAAAAAAAAAAAAAATCAACATAATTATAAGATAAAGTTCTCCTGTACCTTTTTTATTGACTCCTACAAAGCTGCTTTAATCAAGTTTTTAAAGTCATAAAATGATATGCTCATTCTAAAAGCAAAGAGAAAAACATCAGTGTTCTGGTAGGGGAACTGTAGATTACCTTCAGTCTTTATTTGATTATAAGACAAAATCCCATACAAGCAAGAAGAACTGACGAAGTGCAACATGTTTATTTAATTCTTTGTGTAACTGTTAAACAGGTCTTAAAAAAACCCTTATCCAAGAAGTATTAAATACCAATAACCTAAATGCTGCCTGTTTTGTAGTTGGAAGTGATAGTTCTAATTTATCCGGCTAACATTTCCATATGAGGCCTATATGTGTAGGTTATGCATTGAATAATATGCCCCAGGTGGGATTAAAAGATGGCCACCTGTTAATTATCTACACAGTTTTGATGTGGCTCAACTCTGGATAAAAACATGATTTTCTTAAAACCCATTTAAGACCTAGCAATGACCTACCTAAAGTGCCAAAATGGTTTTCCAATACAGGTTTTGTTTAGTTAATCCAAATGAGTCCAATATACGAAGCCCATTGTGAGCCCACATATAACCCAAGCAACATGAGCAAAATTCATATCGGTCCCACATTAACTTCAGTTGGGTTTTTGGTGTAGCGTTGTATTGAGGGTTATAAACTGTTAATATCTTACCTGCAGTAGATTATTCTCTTAGCATCTTGACGAAATCTTGATGAAAAAGAAAATTGTTTTCAAGCTAATGTCTTGCCAGAGTTGGTCCGAGAGCAAAGCAAATTTCTACCATCATAAAACAATTTCCATCTTAAAAATGTCATAGCTGTTCATGCAAAAGCTATTTTAGCATCTTTGATAATGGAACAAATAAATCTTTAGTTATTTACAGGGAATTCTGAGGAAGTTTATCACAATTACCTTCCTACGTGATTTGCTTATTGCCAAACAGACTGTGTTAAGAACAGCTGGTCCAAGAAACTGTAATACAAAAACAAAAGAATAACACAATTTTATTTATCATTTCCTTGATTTTTTTTTTTTAATTGATTTTTAAACTGCAATCCTTTCATGTTACATTCTTACAGACGCAAACTAACTTGTTTGCTTGTGACTTTTATGTAAATTACCATATATTGTATGTATTTACTACAGTTAAGATGACTACTGATAATCCCTCAACAAAACCTACTCTGAAAATGTAATCTATCCCTTTTAAAAAGTTCAGTATTTCATTTACATTTTTGGTAGCAGTATTAAAAATGCCAACTCATCACACTTTTGAAAACAGACTTGAATATACTGTACCAGACAAATGGTAACAAACTTTTGCGTTTGAATGTTTGACCTTTGAGTATCAAATCAGTTTGAAATTGTACCCCCAAAAATTCCCAGTCCAAAAATGCTGATTAATTTACAGAACATGTAAGGTCTCATAGCCCTGAGTGTAGAATATTTCAGTTCTGTGGATTTTATATTTCAGCATGCCATTTTGATTTCCTGCATGTAACTGTGCTTAGCTAGCCTGTAGGTTGCTACAAGACAAACATGCTAGTAGTGAATGATTTCATGCTAACTTAAACTTTTGTAAGGGTAACAAGTACAAACTGCGGCTTGCACAAAAATGGCATCTTAACAGTTACTTTATGTTCATATTTAAATTGGTATCTGTCCTTAACCATTAGCTAGTAAAACCCTATTCTGTAAACTGGCATCGAAAAATAACTTTTTAAATGAGTAACTGTCTGTACCCATTAGCTAGTAAGTAGTAACATCCTGTGGTAACTAGCTTCAATTTTTCATATTCATGTATGAATTACTAATTGTCCTTACTTACTAGCTGGTAAAATCTTATTATGATAACGGACATCTAAACGTTACATCATGTCGATTTTTGAACAAATATCAGTACCTGTTAGCCATTAGCTGGTAAAACTTTATTAAGCAAACATGGCATGGTGGTTTAACTTTTGGGTCACATTAGTGTGGGGACACTTTAACATGATAAAGCACCAGTGTATTTTCCAGAAATTCTGTGCATGTAAACAAACTTATCGGCCAAAAATTAGATGCTCCCTGTGCCAGTATTCAGCCCACAGAGTTTGAGTCAGTGTTAGGTACCTAAAATAGGGAAACAAAGTTAAATGGCTTTTAGGAGCCCTCTGATGGGGTATCAAACTTATTCTCATGGCTGTTCAAAAATAAATCTTATCTTTGTTCTGGTCAATGATAAACGATGCTAGCAGTTTTTAAAATCTTGTTGTGAAAGATATCCGTTTGCCTAAGCCATTTTAAATGCTGAGAATAGACTAATTGGCCTCGTCACACTGCTGTTACAGTATTCTGTATGTTTTTACAACTATATATCTAACTGTTCAGATGTTAACGGTGTCCACTGGCGATTAGTTATTTGTGTGGATGGTCAGAAGCAGTAGATTGAGTTGCTGTTGTCTCCCAGAACAGCAGGTTTTTTGTTTTTCATTTGTTTGAATTCATGAATGTGTTCATCGAGACAACATAGCTTGCTGGCAAGCTCTGGTTACAACACATCACTGTTAGTCCAGTAAGAAATTTAATTGGGCCCGTTTTGTTTCAGTTAGAAATTAATGAAGCCTGTTTATGTTTTACATCCAAAAAAAGTTTCAGAAATCATAAATATGTCAATAAAAGACTTCTCAATCATCAAAAATCTGACAATACAAATATCAAATACACATATTTATAGCACATCCTCACAGTAGAGGCAGATTTATTGTAGTATGTGGTATGTTCAGACTTTAGGTGACATGTTTAAGAACAGTTGGTGGAATTTAGATCGAAACAGGACTATGACCTTCATATTTTTGTTTGAAAACCATTTTGTTGTTGTTAAAGGAGAGACTCCATACTTGCTGTACATGGTTGAGATTTTGTAATATTTACACCAAGTATTTGTTAAGAAACCTGCAGTATGTTTAAATATCAGTTGAACTGGATGGGAACAAATGTGTTTGAAAGAACTGTTGTTTTTAATAGAATGAAACTCAGCCATAAGCAACTCACTTGAGTCCTATTATGTCTTTAGTTTTTTTAAATTACAGTTTCATCTCTATTTTGAACTAATGTGAGCTGTACAATAGCTGTTGTATCACCAAAATCACGGTCACTTTGGGTTTAATGTCTAAACACAGAAAGTGATCAGATTGCCTTTTAATGATGTATTAGTTAACATGCTGCTTTTGCCTCTATGAAGCCTTTACATGTGTTTTATCTGAAGCTGTCAGCCATTCCCTGTCATTGTCTGCCCATTGCTCATGTCTGCATCGAAAACAATAAAATGAAGAAAATAAAGCTGTTACCTGTTTGCTATTGAATTCAGGCTAAACGTCTATCCACCCATCCATTATCCAAATTTAGCTTATCCTTGCAGGGGTTGGGGGTGGATATATCTGTATCATATATTTATTGTTAGTTTGATATAAAGACTTAAATTAAAAAAAATATATATATATAATAAACAAGTCAAATTTACTAGCTGATTCTACATAAACATGCTTATGGCACAGAATATAATCCAGTTTTGGTGCTCTGCTCTTTAAAAAGTGACATACAGGCTGGTCGAAGTTGGTTAATTAGTTGGGCCATCTGCTCCCGAAGGCAGGCTATTTGCTGTTTGCAGTTGGACATGCCAATCATAATTTGCCATGTTTAGTTTTAAACAAGCATAACCAGGATAAAGGATGATATGGAATTAGAATTTTAACAATTTAACACTTTGTGGTATTTGTGGTGATAATGAAAATATAAAAAAAAAAAAAATTTTTTTTTTTTTAATTTCCATTTTTGTTAATACAGTAGCCAGTGCATACACCCAGAGCCTCACAAATACTACTCCAAAAATGAACTGACAGAAGTGAGGCTGTCCCTAACCCTAAATGAGTGGCCTGAGTATGGCTAGGGAGGAGTTCACATCAATGTAGAATTTAAGAACCAGATGGCGGACAAGTGAACACCTTCAGGAGAGAGGGACAGAGGCTTCAGGGGGAGCGGTGCTGCGCCATCTAACAGCCAAATCAACACAAAACTACATAATTTCTTTTTAGAACATTTTTATTCATTTTCAGTGCAGAAAATAAATACAAAAACAACATTTTTTAAACATCAGATAAGGTAACAAAGATCTGCTTCAGTCAAGCTTTGTGTGTCAGAAAAAAACCTGTTTATCTGCTCCAGCTCAAAATATCTCTGGAACTCCTAATAAACTAAACTGACCTCCTCCACACAGATCCAAGGATCAAGTATTTACCCACTTCAACATCATTAAAAACCTTCTGACCATCATATGTAACATTTTTCAAATCTTCAAATCTAGAACTTAAAAAAAAAAAAAAAAGAAAAGAAAAAGTAAAAGACGATTAAGTTTCTCAGATTTACTTACAAATGTTGCTTTTTTTATGGCAGAACCCAACATTCAATATATGGAACCAATGTAATGATGGCACAATGATTTATGTGGATTATTAATGAAAAAACAGGTTACACTGGTGATCGGCTGATAAATTTGATTTCCAGTTAGAATGGGAAAAATTTTCTGTTAATTCCAGTTACATTTAAAAAAATAAAAACGTTTGACACATCATGATCTAACACTATGGCAACTACAGATATATGGCTAGCTGGAATCTAAACTATCAACCTGAAAAATGTATTTAAAAAAGACATTTAAAATCGAAAGCTACTCAGCATAGGTTAATTATCTTGAACCTGCATATTCCAGCGGTTTCAATAAGCAATCAGTGAGATTAACAGATATGCAGCGAACCTGTGAAGGCCTGTGTGTTCCAAACCCTGCAGAAGGCACCGACTCTCGCAGTACTACCTCTAACTAGTCAAATCAAGAGACATTCGTTGCAAAAATTCGACGATACAAATGTTTTACATGAGTTTTTAGAATGGAGCAAATATACGAGGCAAGTAAAGAAGGTAAGGAAGTGTTTGAACAGTGGGAAGGCCAGGCGGTAGTCCATGTCATCCATTAAACACTGATCTGAGTGAGCTCTTCCACATTTTGTCAATTTATAACCTCAAACATCAACGTTTGCAAACTTCTTTAACAAATACAAATAAAGCTGGGCAATATGGCTTTAAATAAAAATGTCAAATTTTTTTTTTTTATCTGATTTTAAATCCATTTTTTTCTTACTTTCTTTTTTAAAAAAGAAATTACAAATGAAAATATTTTCAAGACGTGGCTTTTATTGCAACCATCCCTTCTGTGAGTTGCACTACAAGAATTTTTGTTTACTTACGAGAATAAAGTAAGTAAACAAAGCTGGTTTATTTATTGGCAGAAAAAAAAGATGCAATTTTACTGATCTGATTTGAACTGCTGATCACCCAAAATTTGTGAAGTGAGAGCAGATTTATTGGCCGGCCAGTTTATCAGTGCACCCCTACTAAATTTTAGTAGGTTGACCTCAACCCTTCATCCCAAGTCCAGATCTTTCCCATAAGGAGAGAAGAACACGTGTAGATCGTGGGCTGAACGGTGAAAAAGGGCAACAGAGTCCGTGTGTATAGTTTGGAAGAGTTTCAAGAAGAAAGCCAGTGTTTCAGGGCGGCCGTAAGCGGTCCTGACGTGTAAGAGGAGGTGCTCTGATCCAACTGAACCTTACCCAGAACGCTACATGAGGTGGGGGGGGGGGGACTGTCCATCACCCTGAACACACCGTCCACACAGTGAAACGGCAGCAGAAGCTTCATGTGGTGATGGAAAGTATGAAAATGTGTAGAATTTTCCTTTACTTTGTTGGTTTATCAACTAAAATCCACCCCCCCCAAAAAAAAAAAAAAAAAAAAAAAAAAAACCCCACCCAGATGTTTGTGATTGTAACGTCACAAAATGTGAAAAACTCAAAGGGTGCGAACAGTTCAAGGAAGAGCAGGTGCGCGTCAGCTGGGGCAGTTTGTAAACTGGATTCGTCAGAGAAGGACTTTGAAGGTAGCTGCTAAAATTAGCTCGTGCAAAAAATAAAAACTAAAACCATAAATAACCCCCAACAAGAGTGGGCTTGGTTTTGTACTCCAGCCTGAACTCTAACCTCACCTCAAACCAACTGCTGGGTTACCTTCTGGCTCTGACGTGTTAGTGTGAGGGAGAGGAGATGCAACATGTTAAAGGATTGTTCCCACAGGGATAGCAGGTTGCGTGGAAGCGCGACAGGCTGCTCAGTCGTCCACGCCGATGTTGCGGAACAGGTACGACATGGACTCTCCGTTGTGGATGCGGCGGATCGCCTCCGACAGGATCATGCTGATGTCCACCGTTTTGATCTTTGGGCACTGGAGCTTCTGCAGCTCGTGGGGGATCGTGTTGGTCACCACCACCTGAGGGGGGGGCGAGAGGAAACTTTGGAGGAGGAACGCCAACAAAAAGCCACATCAGGATGTAATTCCAGTTGAAAACCCTGACCTCATCGATGGCGGACTCTTCTATGAACCTCGGGGCGTCCGAGGACAGCAGGCCGTGCGTTGCCATGACGAAGATCTTGTAGGCCCCTCTCTCCTTCAGCGTCTCTGCTGCTGCCACGAAGCTATCCACGTCGTCGATGATGTCATCCTGCAGAACAAGCGAGTTGCCACAACTAGATGAAAAATGAAATCAAGTCCAAGCTTCGCTGGAAACCATTTTTGTTAATCTCACCACTATGATGGCGATGCGCCCCCCTACGTCTCCCACCACGGTGATCGGAGGCTTTTCTTTTGGGATCAGCACTGCAGACACAAATCAACATCTCCATTAGGCACCAAAGAGTTCAAAAAGTGAAGAGATGTGATTAGAATCAGTGCTTTACATGGTATCTCCATGCTCGGGTGAATGGCTCCAGTGGTCTTGACGGTGGGAGGGGAATGTCTTCCATCTACCTGGTCCGACTCGGCATCCTGAGCTTCTCCGTGGATCACGGCGATGCCGAGACGGAGCCGCTCGGCAAACGACTGAGCCCTGAACACCAAGCAGAGAAAGAACAACTGTAAAGAGGGAGGAAAAATGATCGTGTTTCCTCAACGCAGATCTGCGAAGGCCTTAGGAGTTTGTTAGAGAACATTAGTGATCATGCAGCATCCTGCAGGCCAACACTACAGCTTTAAAAGGAAGCCAAAACAAGTCCTGTTTGGAATTTCCCACGAGTCAAGTAGGGGGCGCTTCAAACGTGGAAAAAGAGGCTCTGGTCAGATAAAACCCAAACAGAACTTTCTGGCCAACAAGTACTACAAAACCTAACACTGCACATCACCCTCGATACGTCATCCCCAAGACAAAACAGCGTAGAGGCAGCATCGTGCTGCCATGCCAGAAAGCAAAACGAGAAAGCAGTGAAATAAAGCCTTATCGGCAGTCCATTCTTCAAGCTTTGGACAAAGCAAGAAAATACAGCCGCAAGCACCCGAGGGCAAGAGGTATAGCTCAGAAACTGAAGGAGTGGACTGCTGTGGATAACCAACCATTTTCATTCGCTGAGGGTATCAGATTCCAAAGATTTCTGGACTACGCTGATGGTCCCCAGTTGGAAATCTTTTACCAACGTAGCCTTACCTGAGCTGCGAGCGGTCGTTTCTGACGCCATTGAGAAGTAAATAGCAGTTGGTATTGATAGTATTGACCGATATTCATGCAAATATATCATTTATCTCTAATAAAATCCCAATAAAATACGTGGAGGTTAGAGGTTGTAACATAAAATGTGAAAATGTTCGAGATACTGCAGCTTTTGTCTGAAGTCAGTGTGGAAAACAAGGAGAGACAAACCAAGCTTTACTCTAACCTGCGGATGAAGGAGACCTTACCTTTTAGCAGAAGCCGGAGATTTAGCAACAATTACAGCATTTCTGTAGTCGGGGATCTAAGGGTTCATATGGGGGAAAAAAATGATAAGAAACAGTATATAAATATACACACTGTAAATGGATTTAAAACAGTTGCTTGTGACCGAGCTCTGAACAGTGAACTTAAATACCTCCTCTTGAATGTACTGAAGCAGAAACGGAGATGCTCTCAGATTGTCCACTGGAATGTTGAAGAAGCCCTGAATCTCCTTCTGATGGAGGTCCATAGTGATCAGGTGAGTGAGGCCTATACACACGCACGTGTTCACCTTTTACACACTGCTTGATGCGTTACTGAATACGCCATTACCGCGTGAGGGTCCAATCCTCTCCTACTTACCAGCTTTACACACCATGGAGGCGATGAGCTTGGAGACAATGGAGCCCCTCTTCCTCATCTTGCACTGCTTGCTGTAGGGGAAGTAGGGGAGGACCCCCGTGATGCTGCGCGCACACGAAGTCCTGCAGGCGTACACCATGATCAGCATCTCCATGATGGTGGTGTTGACATCCCTGGTACAGACGAACCAGAAAAGAAACAGGATTTATTCAGAAGCCTCCATTCTACAGTACAGAACCCAGCAGGGCTACTTCTACTGGCTGAGCTTTTTACAGGTTAAAACCATGACCTTTAACCCCAGTGCATCGTCTAAAAAAAGATGTGAACATAAAAATCTAAAATGTGTGGCATGGATTTGCATTCAGATCCCATCATCTGTTGTATCCAACTCAGACCAGCGTCCCCACAGTATGATGCTGCCGCCACCATGTTTCCAACTGGGCATGGTGTGTTTAGGCGGATGGGCAGGGGTCGTTTTCTGCCAGTCTGTATGTAGGTTACAATGTTCAACTTTGGTCACGTGACCAGAGCACCTTCTGCCACATGTTCATATCGCTTGTGACTGCAGGCAGGGCTTGTTATGGCTTTCAATCAAACGTGGATTTCTTCTAAAAACCTCCAGGTCCATTGAGTGCATAGCTCTGTCATGAGTTCAGCTCATTACAATTTTACTTATTTTCCTCTCCAAGGTTGGAAATTGTTATTAGTAATTACTTTTTCAGAAAAGAAAGCAAGAGAAAAAAAAAAAAAAAAATCTATGAAATCCAGCAGTCAGAACTATTCCATGTCACAATGGTGCACTACTTGGTATTGGGCTATAAGAAAATCCCAGTCAAACTCTAATGTGTAAATACTTTGAGGTAGCGTATGCGCTCTGGTTCTTACTTTGACACCGTCTGGATGACGAAGACATCTTTGCCTCGCACAGACTCTTGGATCTGTACCCGCGTTTCTATGGAAACAAAGACAAGATATGAGGGACAAAAAAAAAAAGAGAGGCAAAAATACAGTCAGCTGCACAAACACACCCTGTTATCCCATAACAAAGCCTGTGAGCTTGTCCACCCCCCACCCTGCTCTCCACCTACCCCACTGCTGCAGAAAACTGTAGATAGCAGCATTCCAGAACTAAACCACCCACATTAACAGGGATCAGAAACTGAATCCTTTCTAAAGGACGACCAAACAGACCCGACAGGGTGAACTGCGAACTGCGCTTCTCTGCTGTGTGACATCAAATCTGCAAGCAGTTTTAAATAATTCTACTGTCTGCAATAATATGCTGTGTTTTATAGAAACACACTGTACTTTAACCTGGTCAGAGTTGCTCCAATTAATCAATTTCTGATCTGCCTGACTCACATCAGCGGTGCTCGATAAAACCTTTGGAGGCAGCAACAGTTTCAAAGTTTAAGAATCAGAAACTGGCAAGTCGATGTGTTATCCCGAGAGACAAACTGAATCAGCTCTTCACAACCAGCGGGGAGGCAGAAACCAAACACATTACAGGAGTGATGCCAAATAGGTCTTTTACATTTGTGTTGTGTAGGAGGAACAGAAAAATGACATAGATGGAGGTGGGAAAACGTTTCATTCTGACTTCATCACACAAATCTGCTGGATTTTCAAGCTGAGATACATTATTGATTCATTTCACAGTGATCTCATAGGAACAATGAGTTCTGTGCTGAAGGTTCGGGCTGATCGGACGTTGTTCATTAGCGGAAGGAAAAATTCATTTGCATTAAAACTGATTTGTTTGTTTTTCTAAAACACCTTGGACAACGCATTCCTACCCTTTGAACTTTTCCACATCACTTTACATTGAACTTTTTCTGTCGGACCACCGCACAGAAGCGCAGGATTTTGAATTGTGGACTGAAAATAAATAGCTGCTTGCACAACTTTGCACAACTTCACACTTAAGTTTTTGCCCTCTCTGCTTTGCAAAACAAACTCGGACTGAAAGACGAGCGTTTAAGTTTTACAAAAGATGAGGGGGAAAAAGTTTTACAAAAGATTCACAACTGCATTTATGTCAGAACTGGAAGACAACGGGCACAGAGCATCGTTCTGCCAGAATGTTCTGGGCTCAACATATTCCAGCACCAGGTATTTGACAGCTTGAGATCAAAGACTCTTTGTTTGCATCTGTGTCTGTCTGTCTGTTTATCTGTCGATTCATAGTAACTGAAACATTAATCACTATATCTTGATGATGGCATTTGACAAGATGTAATGTTTACTGCTGTTTCGTAATTGGCTACTGTATTATGCTTTTATGGTGTGAAGCACTTTGAACTGCCTTGTTGCTGAAAGATGCTCTACAAATAAACTTGACTTGGTCATAGTCTGTCCATCATCTCTGTTTCTTTGCTAGTAAATAAGAAGGCAATAAGAAGGAAGTTAGTGATGCATGAGACGATATTTCCTGTTTGTCATCTCCTCACCTCTGTTTGCTTCCTGGTATACCTGCACCTTTCCCAGCTCCACCCCCAATCGCCTAGGAATAGAGGGGGAAAAAAAAAAAAATTAGAAAACTTTATTTTCTGTGTTTTGCAAAACATTTTTCACATTTAATCAGATTATACTATTAGATTTGAACGTATTTATTTGACAGACAGCTAACAATAGAAGCAGAAGGAAAAGGAGATATTTTAAAACATTTCACAAATAGAAATTTGAAAAAGTTAGGAGTAGGATTCTATAGTGTTTAATACCACAGATCTTCCCATGAACTCCAAGCAGCTTACCTGACCCTGTGGAAGAAAAGCGCCCTCACAGCATGATACTGCCATCACCATGTTACACAGTGTGTACAATGTGCATATGCAGTAAATTTTATGCAGCTTAACAATCATACGCTGTTGATTTTAGTCTAAAAGGTACAGTCCATGACAGAATGTGGAAAAGCTCAATATGTATGCATTTGCAAGACACTGAATTCATAAGGGTAAAAAGCCAAGTAAAAAATACTTTATAATATTGAAAATCTTGAAAAGAAAAAGCTACATTTATTAGAGCACATGTTTTAGGTTTGTTAATATGCTGAATTCAAGTCCTGTCATGGAATTTATTGTCCAGTAGACCGAGCCCACGTGTTCATTTCCTCTCAACATGCAGCCCCATGTCTTTATATAGTCAGAGGTTGTCAGCATGTGTCCTCAAAGTGGGACCTGCACTTTGTTCAGATTTTATTTACATATAAAATGAGCTCAAAGTTGGAATTTATCTAGCAACCTGATGTGTTGTCAAACAAACGGGAAGAACAGCTATTCCTATCCCTCCGGATTGATTTTCCTTTGTGCAACGGAACACGCTGCAGAGCCGTGGCTGTTGGAGGGGTTTCAAAAACGGCAGCTCAATAAGTGAGTGTCAAAATATTTCCAAACTTAACTGTCTGTGTCCAAGACAGATACTGTACAGAAGCTCAACAGCAGGGGCTGTTTAGATCTGGTGCTCTCATGAGACCTGGGAGATCACAAGTGCACCGTGTTAAAGACAGCACGGGTGCACCGATTGCAGTTTTCTGGCCGATCACTGGCCTTTAAAAAGCCTGACTTGCCGACACCGATTTTTTTTTTTTTTTTTTTGTCTTAAAAGTCGCTAAATATAGAAAAAAAAGTTGCTATTGTTACCTGCACACGTGCAGACCTGACCTGGTGGGGGGGGTCTGTCAGTCAGGCCTCTCTCATAGCAGCGCAAACGGGGACAGCGATTGATTTTCAGACCTTTGCAGAGGCAGATCAGATCAGTTTCACGTGTAAGTATCAGCCGATCACGAGCCCTCAAAACTGAGGAAATCGGGACCGATTTACTGATGCATCCTTAAAATACAGCTTTAAAAGGGCTTTCATGGCAGACTGAGGCTGCTTTTAAAGGTGAAGTGGGACAGAGGTTTTCAAAGTTTCCCTCAGAAAGTTAGAGGGAAGATGAGAGAAAAAAGCAAAACGAAAACTGAATCAAATACATTTTTCCATCATAATTCTTTTTAATATTAAATCATAAAATCTACTCTCTTTTTCCAATCATAATTATAAAAGTTAAAATGATAAAATAAGTTTTAAAAAAAAAGTCTTCCTAGTCAGTTGCACATCTCTGGGATCAGAATAGACCATTTCTATTACTGTTAACTGCACAGTATTTTTCTGTTATGATCTTGAACAGGGAATTATGATTATTCATCTTGGGTTTTTTTTTTTAAATATATTTATAACACTTTTTGATTTTTTCTTGTACATACACTCCTTGAAGCTGCTGGTATATCTGAATTCCCCCACAGTGGGACAATAAAGAATATTTCTACTCTGTTCTAAAATAACTTATTGAAATGTTATTTGCCACGCTCATCTTTCTGATTGGCTGACTGTCAAATTGATCAGGCTGCTTTGCTCCTCAGGCCAGCACAGCTAGCGTGAAATGGAAAAGTTTCTGTCAAGAAAAAGAGCGAAGGAACCGTACAGCGGCCCTGATGTGGAGGACACTGCTGCAGAGAAAACACGAAGAACTCCTGGCCAACTAACATCAGAGTATGAGGCAACGTTTATGCTAAATGAATGTCATCATTATTGAGTTGTGAATAAAGGAGAGAAAGAACATTTTAAAAGTTGATGTTTCTTTACATATTTTGTAGTACTGTCTGTGGGTTTGCATTCGTGCAGAATCTAGTCAGAACCCCTGGAAATCTACCCGAATGACCGAAGCCGATCACCAAAGAATCAGAAAACTAGAAACTGCTGCTGCCTTTTGTTAGTTTTTTTTTTTTTTCTTTTAAATTTTTTCATTTCAAACATGAATATGTGTAAAACTACTATAGGCTACAAGCCTGAACAAATCAGAAAATGAACAGTTTTCAAAGTGACACCATATTCCCTATGTACACAACAACTGAGTATAGAGGAGAGCACCAAAGACCTGCTGGTGGTTAAGGGGTTAAAAGGTCAGCCAGCGTCCTTATCAGCAGAACTCCACAGACACGGATATCTGAAACATCCAAACTGTCATTTTATGATCTCTCTTCTCGTTTCACATGAGGATTTGAAACACCATTAGAGGTTTAAGCATTACTTTCGCCTTCTGTATAATGAATCAAAACAGAACTCCTGCTTTCTGTTTACACTAAACCAGCGGCATGCGGCAGAGTGAACATGTCGCTAAACCCTCCAACACTCACTCAGCGATCCTCTTGCCGAGCTCGCGACTCGAGGGGTGCGAGTTGGCGGTGAAGATCACCAGGCCGCCCTTGGTGTGGTTCATGTCTCTGGGGTCTCGGCCGCTGCTCTCGCCACACTCAGGCAGTGGATCCCTGGGCACCCACGCTGCACTGAGACCTTCCTGCAGAGGAGAGGGAGGAACGCTTACTTCCTCTCATATTTATCTGACAACTCGCAAAAACACAAGAGGAACAGGAAACACACTTAGGATGAACAGAGCCTAGATGCCAGTTTCAACTGGATGAGTGGATTGCGTTTGCAGTTCTGCAGAGATAACTTCCTATTTCAGCATATTTGAAATCCAAGGTCCATATGAATTTAACACGTCAAATTCTGTGTCCAAGATGCATCAACTCCTAAGGTTAAACACTAGACCTAATGTTCATTACTTTATTATTAAAACTATTGTTATTATATTAATAAGAAATTGGGATGGTCACAGAAAATGTGTTAGAGGGGCAGTATTATGTATTTTCCAGGCACATAGTGTATTTTATAGCTCAATCAAGTAACTATGTTACCTTCACAATTTAACGCCTTGAAATTGGGCCTCTGTCTCTTTAAAAACTCCTGCTGTTTCTGAAACTCCTGCTCCAGGAAGTCACCACAACAGCGCTTTTCTTTTAACCCTTTAACAACGTTTTTAATCAGCGTTTCACTGAGAAGTAGATCATACAATGAGCTCAGCAGATGTGCAGTTTCACCAGGTGTTGGCTCATTGCCACTGGCTAGTCTGAACAAGCTGAGAGGGGAAGATACAGGGGAGGCGGGCTCTGTGAAGCGGAAGTTTGGAAGCTTAGAAACTGCAGCTCTGAGGAGGAGCTGCGCCTTGAAGGTGGAGCTATATCCACCCAGGCGTTCTGCACAGTTGAATGGTTGCCACAGGAAATGAAAAGGATTTCTCAAACATGCATAAAAGAATCAAGACAACACTCTAGGTGTGTTTTTGATGAGGGAATAAAATTATAACATTATAGTCAGTTTTACATAATACTGCCCCTTTAAACTCCCAAGAGCTTCTCACCACTTCTCTGTTAACAGGATCACCCCTGGGAGGACATACAAGAAAGGTTAAACAAACATTTCTCTGGGAAAAAAAAAAAAAAAAAAGAAAAAAGATTTTAAAGCAAGTCTGTCACAGTTAAAAGTTCACAGAGAACATGAACTGTAAAAACAGAGATGAATTAAAAATAAATAAATAAATAAATAAATAAATAAATAAATAAATCAGATATATTTAGCACATGGACCCAGCATTTGGATGGAGTTTTGTGGAAGTGAAGTGCTGAAAATGTAAATTTGATTGAATTTTTAACATCATCTGTGACAAAAGTGCAAGTAAATCCTTAACTGAAGGGAATTTTTAAAGGATTTTTAATGGGTTATGTTCAGAGACACAAATAAAAAGAACCAAAGCCCCAAGGACCATAGAAAGATTTTTTTTTTTTTGAAAAACAAAAGTACTGTTGGATATGTGGTTAATGTTCCTTTCAGACATGCCCTTTATGCATTATTTTTTAAATATCTGTTTTTTGTTTTTTTAAGTGATTCTGGTTCTATTTCACACTAAATGCTGTGAAATTATCACAAGTTTATGGCTTAAAGGGGTAGTGACACTATTGTATAAACTATTTCATGTAGCTGATATTGCTGCTTATGTCAATTCACCAAAAAATTTCATTAAAAAAAATAGTCACCTTTTAGAAGGGGGTGTTTTGGCAGGCCAGTAAAAGGGTTGGGAACGGTAATGATATGTGGCTCTACCAAGTTGACTTCACTCTGATTGGCTACAACCTTGTTTGGGAAACTCTTCAGTAAAATGTGCTGAACATCGTCTCAAATTGGGGTTATAATTGCATGGTCCTTCTCCATAAATGAACTTCAGCCACTCTTCTCTGGTTCTCTCATCCTTCAGGAGTAAGTGGAAACTTAATATCAAAAGCACGACCTATTACCAGGGTAGTTTTTGGGGGGGTAAATTTGTACCAAGGGTAAATGTTTTGTTAACCTGTGAGATACAGTGGAAACACAGGAGGAGGGTGAGCATCCCCTATTTCTTCTCTTTTTTTTTTTTTTTTTTTTTTTTTTTTTTTTTTTTTTTTTTTTTTTTTTTTTACAGCAAGTCTAATTGTCAAGAGGAAAACGTGTACCTAAAAACATAAAATATTCTGCAGTGTGTTTGTGAGAGACAAACTATATATGAAAATATCAGCAATTTTAGTACTACTACTAGAAGTAATACAAATTCTAACATTTATGGTGCAGGACAACTGATTAAAGTTCCTACTGGATTATAGCTTCAGCTTGCAATAACACATTAAGTGTATTTTCAACACATTTGAACAAAACTGTGATAATATTGAAAACTATGATGAATTTACACACAATGATGTATGTTACTATCAGCAAGTCTCTGGCTGGAGTTTGTGCTCCAATCTTGAGACTGGTGATTAAGCTACTGGCTGTTCCATCCACTCAAAAAAAATAAAGAACAGTTTTTCCATTTATCATTTCAGGTTACAGTTCCAAGAATCCAAACTGATAACAGAAACATATCCAGAATAACATTCCTTGTCCATTTTTTTAAATTAATATTGGAAATCATGACTTATTGTGTAAGTTTTAAAACTCTAAATAAGTTGGACTTACATCAAGATAAAAACGTTAAATCTGTAAACTAATAACATGTATGATAATATTTTTAAGTAGATATATTACAAAACTCAACTAATTTGATACGTGATGACATGTTTTTTGTTTTTTTGTTTTTTTTTAGCCTGTGTAAGGGTTTAAGGGTTAAAAAACTGTGAAATCAGTTTTACAATGAAAAATAACAAACAGCTTGTTTCAAGGTAGATTATTTCTGATATCATTTTAGATGGTGAAAATCAATTAACTTAAACAAATATGACCTTACAGCCAAATAAAAGGCCTATTATATTTAAATAACTGACATTTATTGTAAAAAGGGTAGATTATTCAAATATGATTTGCTGAATTTCATAGCAATAGCTGAATTGATTTCTGTAATTACACTTCTTTTTTTTTAGATTTTGGATCACAACTTTTCACAAGTTTCACAGTATAAACTGATAAATTACCCCAGAATTTTTGCTTTTAAAATAGCTATAACCATTACCATATTACCATGCTTATTATATCTTCATTTATTTGTTTGGACATAACACTCTCGTGAAAAGTTTGATAACTATTAATTATTTTAATTTCATTACAACCATAAAGAAGGGATATAGTCTTGTCCTGAAATCCAAAACCAGGTGACAATTTCATCTGATCTTTTGTTTAAAAACAAACAAGACAACACAAGTAAGTGCCTTGTCAAAACTGCACGTGCAAACCGATTATATTTATTTTTAAAAAATGTTTAGGTTAGTCTGAAAAGCCAGTCATGATTACTGAAAGTGCTGGAATTCCTATAGGAGCACACAGTGTTAATGGTTGTAATAAATGGCGCTGCAACTAGAGAGCAGCAAAAAGGCTAGGCAGAGAACATGTGTAGTCAGAAAACATGTGTAGACAAATGGACGTTAGTAACTGTTCAAACTTATGGCTTCAATAAACACATACAGGGGGGATTTTATTTTGCTTTCAGTAGAAACTGCAGTTCATAATAAGAAATATGAGCACGTCACAGGCGGTGGGGAATCTTTCATCGTACTATTAACACGGTCACGACGTTAGCTTCACGTTGCTATGCTAACTGAACAACAAAATTCGTCCACCTAAGTCATTTCAACATTGTAACAGATTTAATGCATGAGTTGCTCTACAATCCAACAGAGAAGACAACCCAATACGAGCAATTTTAGTTATTAACCCAAACTAGCAACAGTAAAAAAGGTTCGACTTTAGCAATATAGGACAACGACTAGCCAACATTAACATACGAGTACTCACGCGAGATCTGGCTAAAAATAATCCTACTGAGGCAAAGCTCCCGAATCCGTGAAGTGATTTTTCATGCGTCGGAGAGCAGCGGGTCTGTCTGTGAGGCTAACAGAAAACACCGAGAATATGGATGGGCAAAAAAAAAAAAATAATAATAAAGAAACCTAAACAGAGCTTCTCACCAGCTTGTGTATCAGATCCGGTTACAACCTGCAACCAGCCGTATTTGAATATATCCGGAGCTTTTCAATCTGTTCGTACGCCGACGGTCTGACTTCGTGACGTTCGGTGTCTTTGACGGACGTACTCGCTAGCCAATCAAAACAGAGACGTAGAGACGCGTATGAAGAGGCGTCATTGGTTTAAATATACAACATAAACAATACGTTAGCGCATCCGCCATATTGTGAGTGGCAAGTTCAACTGGTTTTGATACATCTTTATGTAAAAAAAAAAAAAAACAACAACAAAAACCCAACACAATGTACTAAAATGTACTTAAATTTTTTCCTAATTTTCCACAGAGATTATGTGAATTTTCTTTTATTATTATTATTATTATTATTATTGTTGTTGTTGTTGTTGTTGTTATTGTTATTATTATCATTATTATGCTCTGTGATAGTCTAGAAGCCTGTCCACGGTGTACCTTGCCCCTGCAGATGTGTTCAGTGTGTTGTGCGGTGTTAGTTTTCCACCACAATAGGCGTTTTCCATGTAGTCCAAAAACATCTGACTCCATTTACTATGTTTGATATGACTTCTGGAGGCTTTTTAGGGGTGTCAGAGTAAAGGGGCTACATTGATATAACTACACAGAAGCAATGTAATCGGAATGCTTATGTGTTATCCACTCTTCTATGTCTGTGAATCGAAAGCCAGACAGAAAAATTAGAGTTTACTGAATTTAATTAAGTGCCAATGCTGAAGGTTGAGGTTCATTCCGGGACTTAATGGTTTGGTATGGCCGCTAGAGGGCAGTGTGTTGTTGTGAAATCTTAAACCATCTTGTTAAAGAGCGCTCTAAACAGTTAATTGTCTGAAACTGAGTTGTTACCTGGCATGATTTCTTCTTCTTTTCTCTTTAAGTAGAACAGCTTCAAAAGTTACTAATCAACAATGACATCCATCATATCATCAGGATGCTCCTCTGTTATTACATTTTCAGATTCTTCTGTCATTTCTTTATGATAGTATTTTGTGGCATAGCATAAAAAATTATGTTCTCATGCTCTCTCCATCCAGTGTGAATGACGTTGAGCTATTTTGCAAAGAAGAATGTGCAAAATCTCAGTCTCTATGGCTAAGACTACAGTAGTACCGAGTAAATGGGACTGCATGCAAATGTATGTCACCTTTTTCCTTCCACTTCTCAATTATGCGCTACTTTGTGATGGCCTATCACAACAAAAAAAAAACCCTTAAGATTAAAAAAAACATAAGATACGATTTTGTAGTTGTTTTTTTGACAAAATGGGGAAAAGTTCAAGTGAGGCACTGTATGGAAGGCATCAGTGTTGACACGGTTAACACGCTCCAGGGTAGTGAGCCTCTTTTTCATTGGACAGATTTATAAATATTCCTAAAGTATGGGCTACTCTTCTCTGCTCTTACATAACTCAGTGGATATGCGGAGGAGGCAGGGAGCAGCATCCAAGCCCTGCACACTGCCCACACACACAATGAAGAGGAGAATGGAGTTATAAAACTGGAGGAGAGAGAGAAAACACAGATTTTACTGTGAGAAGTCACGGTCTGTTTCACTAATACATTCTCCTGTCCCTCTGATTATCTTTGTAATCACAACATATAGTGTCATTCTATGTAAGTTCTATATTAAAGGTGAAGGTTGGTGGGAAGAATGAGATCATGAAAAATTATATTTTTCAGGTATCAGCAGTGATGTGTCATTAAGAAGAGTTTGACATGCTTTGGTTTGGGAAAACTTGAAGGGTGAGACCACTTACCTCTTCCAGCTCATAGTTAGCCTGGATTAATTCAGCTTGGGTAAGTGTAAATCCCATGTGCCTGTTCAATGATAAACCAGATAAATAAATGACTCAAATTGCATATTCTAATCTTTGTCCCAAGCTTTGATGGGACTCTTCAAATAATTAAAACAATCTGCAGGTTTACTTAGATGGATAACTTTTTACTGATTGGAATGTTTTGATGAACTGAATCTGAATGCATTACAGTATACTTAGATTGAAATGGTCTTTATGTAACTGGATTTGAAACAGAATCTACCCGAATGGTTGGATTGTGTGAGAATAGAATTGTAGAAGTGTCATGAGATGACATTAGCCAGCTCAAGAGTAGAAAACTGAATCAAATAAAATTGAACTGAATTAAAATGAACTAAATCAAGTTAAAGTATAATGAACTAAAGTGAACCGAGCTGAATTCATCAGAAATTAATAGAACTGAACTAAATTGAACTGAATTAAACTGAAGTAAACTCAAATGAATTGGACTGAATTCAATGGATCTGGATTAAACTGAATTAAAATGGACCGAACTAAGCTAAATTGAAATAAGCTGAGCTATACAGGACTGAACTGAATCAAGCCAAGTAAATCTGTTCTAAATAACTTCCTATTTTGTTCAATCTGTCGCTATCAGACTGTTATTGACTGTCACAACCCGTCGTTATTATGAGACACTGCTTTAAAAGTATCCAACATTTTCCCGCTGGTTATGGTCAAATTATGTTTTATTCGCACCACTTATTAAAGCAACAGTCATTGACCAAGGGGCCATGAAAATAGCCAAAAAATATTAAGTGCCATCTAACAATTTTATTGTATAAATATAAAATAATAATAAAATAACGATAAAACTAGCAGCAATAATAATAACAATACTACTATGCCTACAACAACAACAACAACTACTACCACTACTACTACTACTACTACTACTAATAATAATAATAATAATAATAGTAATATTAATAATAATAAAATTGTCATATTGATTTAATCAACAATCAAAGCACTTAATACAATTTTCAAAGCATCTAAAAATGACAAACACAGCTAGACAAGGATCCAAGTTTTGTTTTATTTTTGGGTTTTGCTTTTTTTTCTTTTTTTTTTCTTTTTTTTTTTTTTTTACATTTTTTTTTGCCATCTCACAGTGAGAAGGAAGCAAAGAAAAAGTAAAACTAAATCTCCAAAGCTCACAGAGAACTGCAGCAAAAAGTGGCATGCTATGGTCACAAAGTCTAAATGTATGAGACTGTCATATAACAACAGAGTGTCTTCAGTCAAAGGCTTTAGAATTGCAGTAACACAGACTGCAACAGGAGATCCTTCAATGACTCTTTGAAGTGCCTTGGATAATATAGTGTTACAACATTTAATTTCCTTTTGGGAATAATAAAGTATTTTGGAATTTGAAGTGAATAACAACAATTTGTTCTATTTTAGGACATTTGTACATGTCTTTACCAAGGATGCAACAAAAACTGTGCAAAAATAACAATGAGACAACATTTTTTTTGTCACATTAAAAAATGACAGGTGGCTCAAGAAAAACTCATAAAGCTGTTACCCATATGCTGTCTGTGCAGCTGAGGCAGCTTCAAACCTTTCTTTTTAAAAACCAAATAATGTAGTTAGGGTAACCCAGGGAAAATAATGTTGAAATTGCCCTTTCTTGTTTTTACATTTGTGTGAGGCTTTACAATAATAAAGCAGGTTTTAAAAAATGGATTCGATGCAGAAATATTTTCCAGGTTTGACAAATCTTAAGTTTTGTGTTTGTAACCAGTGAAAATTTTTTACATAGATGATATGGTTCCCCACCCAGGGTGCCCTTCTGTTGGGGAGCAGCATGGACACTCAAATAATAATAATAAAAACTGTTTTTACTTGACGGAATATGATTATTTTTTGTTCAAAATCCATAATACTTAGACTGATCAAACCTGAACTGTTTTATTCCACACACTGAACAGAGATAGTTTACAACAGAACTTGTGAAAATGACAAATTTATTCTGTTCAATTGTTACTATAGCTGAACTTAAAATGTAAGACTGATATAAAAAAAATCTTGAGCTTCTTAAGGATTTTTTTAAAGCAACCAGATAGTTAGCTATTTCATGTTCTTAATCACTTATTTAGCAAAAATGAACTGATTTGCTTTGTCAGCCTATACCTATTATCCCCTGCTAACTTTAGCGTCCATATTTTTTTTTTTTCAGTTCAATTCAATTCAGTTTATTTATATAGCACCAATTCACAACAAATGTTGTCTCGAGGCACTTTACAAAATAAAAAAACCACTTCAATTTAATCATACATACATTCTAATTGATCCTATTTATCAAATAGTACAGTAGCTCAATTAATTATTTAAAGTAGGTCAAAAAGTTATGAAGGAAACCCAGCAAAGCATTGAGTCCAGAACCTGGATTAGTACAAGCGGCCATTTGCCACAACCGACTGGGAGTTTGAGAAGACAGAGCAGAATGCACAAGAAAAACTGATTAGATAGGATTGATAGGATTATTTTCGATGTTCATGAAAGTAAAAGGTTAATAGCAGGAGAGGGAGAATGATTAGTTGATGGCAGCATTATCTCAGCTGACCCCCCCCCCCAGGAAGGTATCACAGCCAAACAGAATGCCAGACCAGATGTAGCTTCTATGGAGAGAAAACTGGGAGCTGGCTCCACAGGAGAGGAGCCTGATAACTAAAGGATCTGCCTCCCATTCTACTTTTAGAGCCTCTAGGAACCAGCAGTAAACCTGCAGTCTGAGTGCGAAGAGCTCTGTTAGGAACATCTGGAACAATCAGATCTCTGATGGATGATGGAACTTGATTATTAAGGGCTTTATATGTGAGAAGGAGAATCTTAAATTCTATTCAGGATTTAACAGGGAGCCAATGAAGGGAAGCTAGAATAGGAAAAATATGATATCTCCTTTTAATTTTCATCAGAACTCTTGCTGCAGCATTTTGGATCAGCTGAAGGCTTTTAACTACATCCTGTGGGCTTCCTGATAGTAAAGAATTACAGTCGTCCAGCCTTGAAGTAACAAATGCATGGACTAATTTTTCAGCATCACTCCTGGACAGGATGTTCCTAATTTTTTGCAATATTCCAGAAGTGAAAGAAGGAAATTCTAGAAACTTGTTTAATGTGGGACTTAAATGACAAATCCTGGTCAAAAGTAACACTGAGGTTCTTTACTTTATTATTGGACGTCAACTTAATGCCATCCAGATCAAATGACTGACTAAGCATTATCTCTTTCAGAGGTTCTGGCCCAAAAACGACAACTTCTGTCTTGTCAGAATTTACAAGAAAAAAAATTTAGTGTCATCCAAGTTTTAATGTCCTCAAGGCATGCTTGTAATCTACCAAACAGATTGGATTCATCAGGATTCATGGATAGATATAGCTGAGTATCATCAGCATAACAGTGGAAATTTATCCCATGCTGTCTAATGATCAGATATATATATATATATATATATATATATATATATATATATATATATATATATATATATATATATATATATATATATATATATATATGGTAAAAAGAATTGGTCCAAGCACAGAGCCCTATGGTACTCCACAAGTAACCTTAGAGTGAGAAGAAGATTTTATGGTTCACATAAACAAACTGGAATCTGTCTGACAGATGAGATTTAAACCAGTCTAGTGCTGTTCCTTTGATATGTACATGTTCAAGCCTTTCTAAGAGAGTGTTGTGGTCCGCTGTATTTAGCACTGAGATCTAGCAAAACCAGAACAGACACAAGTCCATTATCTGAGCCCAAAAGAATATCACTTGTAACTTTAATTTTGCTTTTAAAAAAAAAAAAAAAAAAAAAAGCGATAAAATAGAGCTGAATAAAGATGATACAAGCAGTGGATAAGCCCTTCACAGTAGCAGCAAATGGGAAGCTTCAAATCGGATGAAAACTCCATTATTTTTGGGAAATTCTATGGTGCAGGTGAGCTAAAGGCAAGCTAACCTGAGGTGATAAACATGTTTATTTTTCCAGAACATCTTCTGTAGAGGAAGTGCCACAAAGAGCCACAGAAACAGCCAGAGAGAGAGAGAGATGAAAAGAGAAGCGAGAGAGGGAGCACCACGCTTCTGGTCCGCCCCCGAGTTGCCGCACACGAGCCATTTAACTGTACTAGCCCAGCCAACTGTAGAGCACGCGAGCGCGTGAACGTGGCCCTTTCACTATTCCTGCACACACACACCCTCGCGCGGAAAGGAGAGAAAAATACAGACACTTGGAGCTCACGCGGAGTGATGGCTGCTGCTGTGGCGGCGGCACCGCTGGATTGTGTTTACGACCTGGAGCACGAGACTGTCACAGCCTCCAGAGGGAAAAACTCCGCGCGCGCCCGCCTTTGGAACGCACGGCCTTTCTTCACGCGCAGAGTCTGGAGCCCGTCAGGCTTCTCGCTACATCAGTCCGTTCCGCCTTACGTCTCCTCGCGTCCGCTCCGTTGCTGAAAGCGGTGTTCTGGAGCGCAGCTGCGGGGGGGAGAGCAGTCATCCTCCAGCCGGGTACCAGATTTCAGGATAGCGAGCCTTCTTTTTCGAAATCGGTGAAACATCCTGCTGGAATCTTGAGCGGCCCGGCAGCGTCAGGTCCAGGCTCCATCCAGCAGCGCTGCACCTAGAGGCGGGGGTGGTGTTGTGTGTGTGTGTGTGTGTGTGTGAGGGGGGGGGGAAATCCGAGAGCATCCCTCCATCCCGCGGAGTCCATCCCTCCCCTCTCTTCCTCTCGTTTCCGGCCCGTCATATGCCAGAGATCTAAGTGTGTTTTTGTTTGGGGGGGTGGGGGGGGTCTCATCTTGCCAGGGAGGGGTGGAGGGAGGCTGTCCGTGGCCGCGGAACACGCACCCTCCGCCTGCTGAGGCTGGGCTGAAGCGCCGCGGTGTTGAAGGATGCTGCGGGAGTAGAGCGGCTCAGAGCGGAAGATGGGGAAGGACCAGGAATTGCTGCAGGCGGTGAAGACCGAGGACCTTCTCACCGTGCAGAAGCTGCTCCAGAGGCCTCGACCAGGGAAAGCAAGTAAGACACTGTGCTCCAGTGCATTTCAAAAGAACACAGGAGCTCTCCGCTGGAAAGCTGCCCTTTGATTGCTGTGTTGGAGCTATGCAATGACATCTCTTTAATCTCTGGCTGTTTGCCGCTGCAAGGCCCAAGTGTTGAAGATAATGGGGGAGCCCGATGGGAGGGGGCTTGTTCATACCTATGTATCAGAGGAGATGATTGTAGTGATTGGAGACTGATAGCTCATCCAGACACCCCGGTGTAAGTGCACTGCAGCAGAGAAAAAGAGGGAGGTACTGTGCAGCTGGATGTGACCATGCCTCTCAACACAGATAACACTGATAGCCTTGTGAGGGTTTGAGTGTCATACAAACAGGAAGAATCAAACAGAAATCTCCAAACCTTCTATCATATTCTATGCTGTAGCGTTCTGTTTTCTGCAGGGCAGGAAGCTCTGCACTGTTCAGCGATGGTTCTCTTGCACAGCCCACTCCAGTGTGTGGGCAACACAGAGAAGAGGCCAGGGAGAGCTGCAGATAGATCATTCTGTCAAGGCTGCTATAGCTGCTGATTCCCTCCACTGATATACTGCATCACTACCAACACTGGGATACTATAGGGGGCTGCAGGGATCACAGGTCCCACAGTTACGGTTCTGAATACTTAAGTATTCATGCAAAAAGTGATCTAATTCAGCAAAGTATTCTTACCCTGTGAAACTTTATCAGATCTTTTATGCAGTAATCACAAATGTCAGTGAACTTTACTGGGATTTTATGTGATGGAACACAAAGTAGTGCAATTTTACAAATGTAACAGCTGAAAAGTGTGGCCTGCCCTTTTCCTACTGGACATCTTATGGGGCACTATGCGATGTATTTTTTGGAAGCAGAGTATGATACAACTCCAGACCTAACGAGACCTGCATCTAAACCAGGGGTCTGCAACCTGCGGCTCCGGAGCCACAAGTGGCTCTTTGAACCGCTCACAACGGCTCTTAATAACTTTGGCTAAAAAATCAAAAGAACCAGCTCATGTTTTAAATATAGATATAATAACAAATGCAGGTTTTTAACGGTTTTTAATTTTTTTCCTGCAATATTTGGATTGAATTTCCACAAAAAAAATGACACTTAAAGAATCAGTAAAATGGTTTTAGGTCTGTTTTTCTCGTCATTAATTTGGAATCCATGTGCTTGTTTTTAGTTTACATCATTTTCTCTCCCACAGAAAAAAAAAAAAAAACTATCCATGTTATTTTTACAAAAGTTTATGTTTATCTTTATTTTAAATCCTAAAAATAGAAATAAAATGGTGGTTCTTTAAAAAATAACATCAAATTTTCTCAAACAGATATTTATTGGAATTTATTTTTGCAAAAAAGTCATGTGACATTTGCAGCTCTAAACAAGATTTTTTTTTTTTTGGCTGGCTTGAGAGCAAAATGGCTCTTTAGGTTATCAAGGTTTCAGACCCCTGATCTAAACTGATAGATGAGTGAAGGAGGGCCTTAATCAGAGAAGCTACAGTGATGTTTTCAGGTGGGAAATCTGTCGACAGGACAACAATTACTGTTGCACTCCATAACCCTTTATGTAAGAGAGGCCATAAGAAAATCCAATGTTGAAAGAGCCATAAGAAGTCCAGTTTAAGGGTTGCCACAAGCCATGTGAAGGACAAAACAAAGATGCTCTGGTCAGAAGAGAACAAAAATGAACTTTTTAACCTACATGCATGCTTGGAATCCACCACTGCTAATCACCCTGAACACACTTTCCTCGCTGTAAACATGGTGGTGGTAGCATCATGTTGTGGGGATGCTTTTCCTTAGCAAGATGTGGGAAGCTGGTCAGAGTTATTGGGAAGATGGATGGAGCTAAATACAAGGAAATTCTGGAAGAAAACCTGGTAGAGCGTGGAAAAGACTTGCCACCAGGACAGGGGTTCATGTTCCAGCAGGAAAATGACCCTAACCGTCCTACAAGAGCTACAACAGAATGGTTTAGATCAAAGCATATTCACGCGTTAGAATGGCCAAGTCAAAGTCCAGACCTAATTCCAACTGAGAGTACAGGGCGAAGGTTGAAAATTAATGTTCACAGACACTTTCCATTAAATTTGACTTAGCTTGAGCTGTTTTTCAAAGAAGAAAGGCAACAATTTTAGTCTCTGGTGGGAGCAAATCCCAAAAGAAAGTATTGACTCAGGGGTGGTTGAATACCAATGCATGCCACAATTTTCAGATTTTTATATATAAAACATTTTGAAATCCTCTATTGATTTTCTTTCACTACACAATATGAACTACTTTATGTTGGTCTATCACATAAAATCCCAGTAAATGAATGTGCTATGAATAGCTACGGAAACCACGGCAGGCATAGATGGCCTGACCCTTCCATCCACTTGTGTAAATTGCTCCAGTTTGGCAGTTTGGCGGTTTCACAGCTGCATCTGAAACTGCACTCACTCTGGAAAGGGTCCAACAGCAGGTGGGCCTCATTTGAATAACAAGAGCTGCTTGTTGCTGATTGCTAATAATAGGGCGAAAATGTGGCCTTGTTGTGCGGAAAGACTGTAGAAATTCATCTGTTTCTTATCACTTATCACGTTACTTATTTAAATGCAAAGAAGGAAACATTAGAGTAATATGTCTTTTTTATTCATAAAAAGCCTCAGTGCAAGTTATGCTAGCTTCTGTTTTAGCATAACTTCCGTTTTAGCATAAATTCCTTTTTAGCATAAAATCTGTTTCAGCATAAATTCCTTTTTAGGATAACTTTCATTGTAGCATAATTTCCATGTTAGCATAAAATCTGTTTTAGCATAACTTTCATTTTAGCATAAAATCCATTTTAGTATAAATTCTGTTTCAGGATAACTTCCATGGTGGCGTTTGCATTTTGTTGACCCTTCTAGGCCACTGTATTAAGTGCCACAGATGGGCTCTGATGGTGCCCTCACGGGGTGGCCAGAAAGTGTGTGTAAGGGGCGTGGCCACCACTGGATTATTACTGACTAGCCCACTGGTCCCACTAGAGAAGACCCCCAGCCCCTTTATTTAAATCATATTCATGTCATATAAATCTTACTCTTCTTCAATTAATACATAAATGTAAAGCCCAATAAATGAGTAAATACATAAATATCAGCGGTGTGTAAGCCTTTGATACTGTGTGTGCACTGCAAAAGTCCACAGGCTACACAGCAGAGCAGGTAACTCAGTGGGTGAAAGTCTGCTGGCTAATTATTGGGCAAAAATGAAGGCATTCCCTGAAAGAGTTGGTAGGGTCCAGAGCCACAGATAGCTCCCAAAAATAGTGTCTTTTAGAGCTCAGTGAAGCACATTTGTATAAGAGCACATTACAAAACAACCTTTGGGCAACATATAAGTGCACTTCAGCTTTAAGCCCCTCTCTGATTGCTGTTTAGTGCGGAGTTTTTATTCACATGACACACAGTTGTTTGTTAAAGAAAAATCTCAGTGGATTGCAGAGCACTCCGAAAATGACGCAGATCCTGCAGATAAAAGCAACATTATCTGCTGTTTGTCGGTGGTGTGTATTCTAGGTTTGTCAGACTCATGCTATCCCTAATTATTCAAGTCTTAATTACAAACAGCTTTTTAAAACGATCCCCTGGCTTCATCACGGAGGTTTACAGTGTTAACAGGGGAATCTGTGATACACGCGGAGTCAGGAGCACCGTGACTGTTACTACACTGAACAGCAAAGTGTTTACAGCCCTTGTTTTTTTAAAATCTCATTTTATCACATATCAAACACAAACTTCAATATGTCTCATGTTCTTATTTGATATGATAGAGCAGGAAAAAGTTAATGCTAAACTGTGAAGTGGCAAAAAAATGTTACGTGGTTTACAGCATGTTTAACAAACAAAAATTCAAAAATTGTGGCATGCATTTGCATTCAGACTTTGGACACCACTGATCTAAACCACTCCAGTAGCTCTAACTGTTTAGGGTAGGATGTTCAAAGTGTGGCCTGGGGGGCATTTGCGGCTCTTGGAATGGTTTTATGTGGCTCCCAACCTCACCTTAAGAAAGGCTGAAATTGGTTCGCCAGGACATTTGATGGAGAGAGACATGTTTGGGGGTTTTTTTGTAGGGTAAGATACAGAAATTGAAATCTTCTTAAAATGTAAGTTATTTTGTATAATGCAAAGTTTTTGTCTTTTCTTAGCTATTTTCTGTTTTCTCGTTAATGAGAATAGACCACAACATTTTTCTAGACTCACAAAATTGAAAAATCGCAAGGAAATGTAGGAAACGGCAGGCTTTTCTTTTAAAAATGCAAATGTAAGACCCTTTTTATATTTTAGATATTTTGGATTTACAAATCCCTTTTCAGTGCAAATCCAACTACATCATAACATTAAAATATTGCTTTTTTTAATTTACAGGAATATTTTTGCATTTTTTTATTTGTCGCCCAAAAGTACTTTCAACTGAGAATTTTAGCCCACATAGCAAAAAGTTTGGACATCGCTGGTTTAGGGTCATTATCTTCCTGGGAGGTTAGTCTCTGCCCCAGTTGGTCCTGATTCACTTCCCTGCCACATAAGAAACATCCCCAAACTTCACAAATTATGCATTAGATGGCAGGTTTTCCTGTTGTCCCATGTGGAATGTTCTGCCACTCATTTATTTAGCATCATGTATGTACAGGCTACCTTCAACATCACTAAACACAAACCCCTCGATATGGCTTCATCCTTGGCAAATATGAAGCACTCCAAGCATGAATTTGTATTTTCTGAACACCGAGCACATCTGAAGGTGTTTAAACGCAGGATTAGCCTCTTTTTCTAAAACCCTGCTACTCCACTGAGAAGCCGCACCTTTCTAAATATTACCCTCCATCCTATTTCTCTAACTGCCTGTTATAGCTTCTCTCAGAAGTATCAAAAAACGTTGAATTGGGGCCGGGACTTTGACACATTAATTTTGATTAATTAATTACATAGGTTCTGGCCGGAACTTTGTATCCGTTCGTTTCTGGTATGCTCATAAAACTAACGCACTAGCGACATCTGGAAACAAAACTGTTTCTCTTGGCCCAATAGGGGTTGATTTTTGCTTCAAAAAACGATCTGATGGGACGCTGGAAAAGACTGTTGTCGTATGCAGGTTGTGCAAATAGGAGGTGGTCTATCACCAAAGCTATTCAAACCTAAAATAGCATTTCAGTGCTTAACATGTTGCAGCAGCATAGACGTCCCCAGTGTCCACAGTTCACATTTCTAAAGAAGTATTTTTTCAAAGAAGTTACTTGAATGATCAGGGGTTCCTGAAACACTTGAAAACTGAATAAATATAAGATCACTTAGCACCAAAAAACTGATTAAAAGCAATAAACATCGATGTTGTGTAGCTCATGTGTCTGTTTGTTCAATAGTTTAGCTGCAAAAAGAGTTTTTGAATTAAAAATGTTGCTTATTTTTTGATGTATAGTTTTCGAATAATTGCGATTAATTAATTACAAACCCTGCAGTTAAATCGATTAAAAATTTTCGAGTTCCACCACTACTTTGGAACTTGTGCTATGAAACTTCCAGAAAAACTCAGTGGGTCTGAGCAGCGAGGCGCTAATCACAGAGTGGAGCTGACAAACAGCAGGACGGTCTAACACAGGGCTGATGTTAAAACGGACCTGTTTGTCATCGAGCATTAAACACAAAGCTCACAGGACAGCTGAGTGTGTGTGTGTGTGTGTGTGTGTGTGTGTGTGTGTGTGTGTGTGTGTGTGTGTGTGTGTGTGTGTGTTATTAGGTAGATGTGTGCTGAGCCGTGTGCACATGTGTGTGAAGGAGAAGGTAAGGTTGGGTTTAATGTGTGCGTGTGTGAGTCTGGCAGAGGCTTAGTTCTGCTGAAACTCATTTACTCCCTTTCTTCCCAGACGCACGGCCTGCACACATTCGCCTGCATCACACGCACACGTCACACGCACACGTCACACGCACACGCACATCTGGCACCATATGGAGAGGCATCGTCAGTTTGCTGCCGCTCAACTTTGAGGACGAGGTCATTGTAACTGTGCGAGTGTGACTTCGGGTCTGTTTGTCAGAGGCAGCTTCGATGTTTGAGCGTTAGGACAGCTGGTGTAATTCATATTGATAGTTTATTGTTGTATCATTAAAAAAAGCTGCATGTGTTTGTGTAGAGCTGGAAAATATAACTGCTCCACTTCTAAAAAAAAATTATTTGAAAAAATGACATAAGTTGTTTACAGCTCATCTGTCTCCTGACTTTTCCATCTTTGTCGCTGACCGAGCTGCTCGTAGTCCTTTCGAGTCACCCCCCCACACCCCTCTTCTCTCTCGTCTTTTCTACGATGATTTGCTAGTCTGGCTATGGGACAGCAGCAGATTATTCCATCCACACCAGTGCACATTCACAAAGAAGCAGGCAGGGAGGAAGGAAGCTTCACGTGTTGTCAGCCAGAGTCTTCATATTTTTTAGCTGTATGCAGATTGCTGCTGTATTGATGCTTTCTGTTCTGCTCTGCTACTCTGAAATCCCTCTCGGTTTTTAATGTTTTGGATTCCCTTGTATTGTCTCAAACATATTACATAATTACAGCAATTCAGAATATAGCCATTTTTTTCAAAGAGTTGAATGAGGGGCAACTAAAAATACACCTGTTGCTGAACAAAGAGCACCATGACGTCCAAGGAACACAGCATGCAGCTCGGGGAAGGAGGTGTAAAGAAGTTTAAAGCAGAGTTATGTTCTAAAACAATCTATGTTCTGCACATCACCTGAAAGCTGAAAGAGTTTAGAGGGCAGAGAATAAGGCTACTGCATCGTACACGTCACAATTCTGGCCTTTATTTAGAGTGGCAAGAAGAAAGTCATTGTTGAACCTTTGCGCACCACCTGTTTTGAGAGAATTTGGATGTGAAAAATATCCCTTTAGCTTATATCAGGGTGTCTGCGCATCCTTAAAAAGTCTTAAATTCTTTTATCAAAAACTGAGACCTTAAAATGTTTTAAATCCATTTTAAAAAAAGTAAGTTGGCCTTAAATACGTGAATCATAAGTCTTAAATGGGGCACTATTATGTTTTTTCTAGTCAGATAGAATCATTTTAAAGCACAATCAAGTAACTATGTTACCTTCAGTTGTTATAAAAATGCTGTACATATCAAATATGACTTAAAGGAAATTTGACTTCGAAATTTAACACCTTGAAATTGGACCTCTGTCTCTTTAAAAACTCCTGCTCTTTCTGAAACTCAGCCTTCAGGAAGTCATCACAACTGCGCTGCTCTATTAACTCTTTAACAATGTTTTTATCAGCGTTTCACAGAGAAGTAGCTCATATCATGAACTCAGCAGGTGTGTAGTTTCACCAGGTGTTGGCTCATTGTTGCTGGCTAGTCTGAACGAGCTAAGTGGGGAAGTTGCGGGGGAGGGGTGGTCTGTGAGGCGGAAGCTCGGAAGCTTAGAAACTGCAGCTCTGAAGAGGAGCTACATCTGGAAGGTGAAGCTGTCTCCACCCAGGTGTTTTGCCCAGCTGAATGATTGCCATGGGAGATTAAAAGATTTCTCAAACATGCATGAAAGAATAAAGACAACACTCCAGGTATGTTTTTGATGAGGGAATAACATGATAACAATGATGTAAAGCTCAAAAAAGTCAGTTTTACATAATACTGCCCCATTAAATTACTACATTATAGTGCTATTTAATCTGGTATATGTAGTTTATTTTCTTGCTGGACTTTTCTGTCAGGCCAAAGTTTAAGTCACACGCAGACATCATAACGTTCTGTGACTAGAGACAGTTGAGACTACCGGTAACTATCCGCTAATATACTTTGCTTGCTAGTTAGCTAGCACGTTTGCGGCTGAACGGCGTTCTTTTTTGCCACTGGTTCACTTCTTTTGCAAACCCATGTGAGGCTCGGTGCATTCTGTGCAAAAAAACTTTTAAGCTTGGCACTGTGGGGGTTCAGGCTATAAAGAGCCATACGCAGTGTAAAAAGCAAAAAGAACAAAGAGCCACAAACACAGAACACAGAAGTTTCAGTTTTTGCTGTGCTTGATTGTAATACAGCAGGATCCCACAACAATCCCATATATTTTTAGTTTTTTTGTCTTAAATTTCATTCAAGGTGGCATTAAAAAGATCTTAAAGAGTCTTAAATTTGCCGTGCTGAAACCTCCAGATACCATGTTATATATTGTTGTATGAGGGACATAGCATTCACTCCAGTTTTTTTTTAAACAGTAGATGGAGCTGCAGATGAAATCTGCCTATATTCAACAACTGGTAAAAGAGGAAGAATTAATAGATGAAGTGCTTTCCTTACTACAAAGTTTGGCCTCATACATGTTACTTTTTTGCTGTTTTTACAAGTCTATCAAATCTCTCTAAGCGTGGACATGCCAGTAAAAAGGACATGCTTTTTTAGTATGTGCTTTGCTGCTCATGCTATTTGGCCATTACATGTGCATGTGCTTCTGCTGTGAGACACCATTCGTGAGGGTACACAGCAAAGGGGTGGGGAAAGGGGGTCCTGGAGCATTTTGGCCTACATGCAGTACACTATCTGTAGGGGAAAATGAACACTGCACACAACCCTGAACATAAGTTGCACATGGTGAAACATGGCAGTGGCAGCATCATGGCGAGGGTATACTTTTCTTCAGCAAGCACAGGGAAGTTAAATACCGGACAGTCCTGGAAGGAAACCTGTCACAGGCTTCAAAGTTAAGGTTCAACTTCCAGTAGGACAACGGTAAATATACAACCTCCATAGAATCCTATGCAGAATCAGAATAGTTTTGTAAAACTATTATTTATTTTCCTTCTATTTCAGAATTATGTTCTACTTTCTGTTGGCCTATCACACAAAATTTCAATTAAATACGTAAATTGAACCTTTAGGTTGTTTTGTGAACAATGTGGTTCCCATGTGCAGTTCACAGGAAAGCTTCTGCATCCAGGCAGTACAGAGACGAGGGAGGAAAGGATCTTGCTGGGTTATTTCTGTGGCACACGTCAACATTATTGCCACGATTTGTCTAACACGGCGTTACATCTGGAACAACGGATGGAAATTCATAAGTCTAGAAACACGCTTGAAAATAATGCTAAATAGATATTTACCAGATGCTTTGGTTTCATAGCGAGATAATCAACTGCAGTAAGACACGTAATTCAGACTGCTTCAGAGTGATGATGATAAATGACCTGCACTTACATGGTGCCTTCTAAATTTGGCATTTTGTTTCTCTCAGAGCTTTTGATGGTACAAAAGTAGCACACATTCCTCCTTCAATACTTTACATGGACAAACTGCACCAGCTTTGGGATTGGTGGGAAAGTACTCCATAGCAGATTTGTCACCAGTGTTGTATGTGTTGCTGTGAAGTAGATTGTTTTTGCATTCATTAAAGGACATATATTTTACTGCAAAACAGCCATCAGTTATTTTTTTGATGTTAAGAGTGAAGTCAAGAAACTTTTTCTACAAACTGATGGAGTTAGAAAAAAGTAGTGCATTCAAACTGGCAAACAGCATGCCTGGTTTACTAGCTGGCGTTAATTTCTCTGAGGTTCTATTCATCTCAAAAGTGAGAACGTAGACCTGGGAATGACAAACCCAGGTCACTTCTAGTTTCAAGATGGAAAACCAGTGGGATTTGCTAGTTCTGCTTTGTAAACAAGCTAATTAGCAACGTGCTGACAGCAAAGTATTTCCCTTCATTTTATGCATTTAAACACACAAAAAAATGACAAATAGATACACTGTGGTAATGATTTGAAGGGATAGCTCAGAGTTTTTGAAATGAGGTTTTGTAAAAAATACCTAAGCAGTTAATATCTGTGTGTGCATTTAGTGTAATTCCAGATGGCTGAAGTTAACGACTAGTCCTAGCAGTGCTAAAACCAAAGGGTACTTCTACCGTCTTAAACAACCACAATCTAAAGAAAATCAAAGCAATTTATGCAACCTCTATTTCATGAACCTTCAACCTTTATTTACTAAAAAAGTCTATTGTTTTTTTTATACAGGAAATTGAGGTTGGAGGTGGTGCCCGGCAATGTTCTTCCTTTGAGAAACAAGTACAGAGAATAAATTATGGAAAAAGTGTTTATGATCCTGGTACCTAATAGAAAACTAAGGCAATGTAAAAATAATTCATAGTGTTCACTTAAACCACTTTATTATTTTTGCAATTTACAACGCTTTAATTTCATATCAGTTATTCTGACAGTAAAACATGTTGAATCCTCAGTATTAAATGTGTCACTCAGGAAGATTGTTGGTAGTTCACCACCTTTTTTCTCCATTCCTTGTGTAGTCTCTCGAAATAACCTCAAAATCAAATTGTGAGAAATATTTAAAGGTTCATAAAACAGAATTAACAATAACCGATATGACTTTTTTTGATTGAGCTTGTTTGATCACTATAGAAGTTTGCTTTAAGCTAAGTCCTGCACCGATTAGCTGTTAGCTTCAGCATCTGGGACCAAAATCTGGATTTACATGAATTCAAGAAAATAATAGTGTTGTAAGATGGTAACTGCTTAAAAAAATGGGTCAATTCTCCTTGAATTTGTACATGCACAGTTTGTGCTTTCCCAGTTCAATTTTTGGGCCGTACACAAACTTTTTTGAACACTTAAAAATTGCTTTACTTTTCTTTGTAGTTTGTGTACTATGTTAAGTCTGAGTTAGCTCTAGCGAAATTCCTTAAGGTGCTAACTAAATATAATATCTTAAAAAAATATCTGTAAAAGTATGAAAAGGTGCTTTCTGGTGTTTTTATTCACTGAGTGACACAAGCAGACATGCTCATGTTCTGTTATTTTCTGTATATGTTTTGCTAAAGAATATCATACCATCAATATCTTGTAGCACACTAAACTGAGAACCAACCGTGCGAAGGATTGCTCAGAACTTGTTACCAAACCTGAGATTTATTCTGGAAGATTGAGGCTCGCTATATTAAAAAGGATAATATCTACAAGTCAGAGTGGTGGATTGGTTTACCGTAGCTCCTGCATTTTCTCTCCAAAACATCATCACTCACTTCTGCTGCTGCTGCCTTCGTGATTAAATTACAGTACAGATGGGGGGGGTAGACGCAGTCAGAGAGGGAGCTGGATGGATATTTTTGCTTTAGGGGAAACAGAAAAGTAGTTACAGAAGAGGGAAAAAGAGACGGATATCCTAAATGTGAGAGAAGAGGATGGGGGGAAAGATGTTGATGAGCGTAGATGGAAGAGGGGTGATGAAACACTGAATGATAAAAGAGAGAATAAGGTAATGAAAAAGATGTTAAAATGTTGTCGTTTCCTCACACTTTTATTCCAGTTGCAGACTGCTTTTCATACCCCTCATGGAGGAATTTATTTGCATGAATCATTTGAGTAAAAGTAACATGCTGATGGTTTATTTGGTCAGTGGGAGGTTCTGGGTGAAGGAGTGAAAGGGAGAAGGAAAAGGGTGGAACCAGATGGGAAGAAGGAATGGACAGTAATGATAAGCTTGAGCACAAATACTACTGTTTTACTCTATCATGTCATGAAAGCAAACATTTTTATCTAAATGGATCTAATTTATTTATTTAAAAAAAAAATAATATTTCGTATCAAAGCTGCTGAAATAATAAATTACACATGGCTGGAGACAGAATTTTAAAGCTCATGGCTGGAATTGTAATTCAGCGTCAGATAGTGAAATAAAATTTATGAAGAACATCAGTTAAAAAAAGTCAGCAAACCTTTTTATAGGATACAGTGGATCCTCTGTATTCACGGAGATTAGGGACTACAGCTGCCCATGTATACCTAAAATCCGTGAATACTTAAGACCCTCTCTAAAAACACCTATAACTGCCTATTTTTTTAGTTCAAGAAACCAAATATACTTTAATATGCATTAATATGCACAGTGGAAACCATTTTGGCCCTACTGCAGAAGCTAACATCCGCAGTTTTCCTTAACCTCAATCTTAGAGGCTCCCAATCAGCGCCAAATGGGGCTCCTGGATTGGCTACTTTGCAAATGCCAGACAATAACGTGTCAAGTAGCATATAGCATTGTGCCTAGATATTTTGGCTTCCAAAGCTGCTTTTTCCATTGTAATATTTTAGATAATGCTCTACAAAAAATCTGTGGATCAGAAGATTTTCCATAAATAATTTGGAGTTATGTTTGACAGAAAATTCTGCGAATACTGAAATGCTTATTACAGAGATTATTTTTTTCAGTTTCAATATTTTTCTCAGTTTTTTTTTACAGACAGACATGGTAACTTTTTTAGTTTGTGGCCAATGTTAAAACTGTATAACCGCACACCTAAAACATGGCCGAATACTGTGGCTTTAGGGTCGTTCTTCAGTACTGATCCAGCACAACAGCCAGAATGCAAACAGGGATGCAACAATGCAACTAGGACACAAGATGCTATGTAAAACTGGGTTCACAGAACTAAATTTTAGTGATTCCCCCCCCACAAACAAACAAATAAATAAGAAAATTAGCCTTTTAGAACCAGTGTAGAATATTCCAGTCCAGGTTTGACAAGTTCTTACATTGCAATGTTCATGCTGCTCTGAATCTAAGGTGGTCCTAATGGTAGTAAAAGTATGGGAAATGGCTCTTTTTACTATTAAGGTTTTAATGTTTTGTTGTTCTTTTAAAAACAGAAAGTTATTGTTACAGAAACAAAAACAGAAAGCATGCCATAGGATATGCAAATCACCAAAGGCATGTATTGCAACCAAGATGTTTATCAGCAACTTTATATTTTTTTTTTTTTTTTTTTTTTTTTTTTTTAATTTTTATTTTGGGTACTAGTGGCGATTTTTCAATTTTTCGGACAGTATGTAGACAGGGAGGGGGTAGAGAAGGGAGAGATGACATGCGGCAAAGGTTCTGAGGTCGGGACAACCGCAACAAGGACTATAGCCTCCGCATGCGGGGTGCCCACTCTCCCCACTACGCCATGCAATGCCCCCATCAGCAACCTAATCTTAACAATTAAAATACTGTAAAAAAAACCAAGTTCTGTGCAATTTTAGGTAAACAATGCTCTACAGACAATATGTCCAGAAAAAATTGATTTAGTCAAAAACTTAAGGGTATCTCTGTTGTTGTAAAAATAGCACAACATACAAAATGACAAGGAGAGTTTATTGCACTTACTTTGGCATTAATTTGGTCTTATGGAGAATGAAAGACAACACAAAATGAATAATGTTTTCCAGTGTGAAAACATTATTCAAAATGTGTACAAAATGTGTAGCAGTTACCACTCACACACCATACCAGTGTTTGAGTGGCCTGCAAACTACTATGTTATCATTGCTTGTCATTCTTGCATTGCTTTGGTGTGGAAAACTTTGGATACTTTGTTATGAGGTGTGTTACTGTGAATGACCTTATTAGGGGTGTCCCGATAATACTTTTTCAATTCTGATACGATATCGATATTTCAGCTTTGAGTATTTAATTGGCCGATACTGATATTGACCCGATACTATATCAGCACGAATCATACATACTTTTATTACTTATTTTGTAATATTGTGGAATGTTAGAAAATACCTGATCATGTGATGTTACGCAAACACAGAACAATAGTCAACAACAATAGGCATGAGAACAACTGACCCATTTACTATTAACCAATGGGTCTGCTGGATATAAATGCTGGGGCGGACTAAATGCTGGAGCCGAATGCTTTTAACGACGCCCTTATATCGAAGATTTTAGATACTGGCCAATCTAATCCGCTACTTGTTTTTTGGCTGATAGCAGACTGATTTCCGATATCAATATCGGATCAGGACACCCCTAGTCCTTATTTCACGTTACTGGAAATATATTTATATGTCAACAGTAAAAAAGAGGATTTCTGGAAGGATTCTCCTCCTTTAAGTCGTTTGTCTGACAGCTCACAGCAACACGTGTAGGAGGGGGAACGCTACACTATATAACTCTTGAAAAACCTCTGATTACATTTTATTGAAATTAATTAAAACCACAGTAATATTATGATGGGATTTTTTAAAAATGAAACTGTTAGCAAAAGGCAAAAAATACAAGTCAGTGTTAACTAGAAGGTGATAATTAAGAGGGAAGAAGAGCACCAGAACGTCAGTGAATAATAATCTCTGCATGTCAGATCATGTGCATTGTGACAGCGTGATAGTTAATGCCTGTTCTCTTTCATCTAGTGCTACTGTACATGTGGGGGGGGGGGGGCAATTAGCTTCAGCATGCTGGCAGGGGACTGAGTGGCTTAGTCCTGATATAAAGACCACCCGTAAAATAAGAGGGCAAGCTGGTTGGGACCTCTTTCCCATAATCGGCGTCAAGTAGAAAAGTGGCATTAACCCCCTACGGCTCTGGGTGATCTCCACACAAAGACAAAGTGCTTCCCTACCACCATGCAACTGGTATGCCGAGGTACAGATGAAGCATATAAGTCAAGCGTGTTGACAGGGAGAAAGAGTCACCACGCTGTCACGCGCTCACACTGATTCTCAAAGGGGCTAGGGAATAAGTAAAATAAATAATAAAATAAAGTGGCAGTGTGCAACTTGTGAGGGTGTGTCAGATGTTCCTGCAGAATGCCGCTCTATTTCCACTCACACCCTGCTTTCATAACACAGAGTGTGTTCTTACTGCTGCATATGAATGTCTGAGTAGCTTGTAAAAGCAGGAAATGATGCTTCTTTTTTTTCTAAGGCTCAACTTCTAAACTCACACCAGCATGGGGCAGACAAGGTTTTACTGTGCTCTACACAAGAGCCGGGCTGAAATGTTCCACCCAGCCCACAGTGAATGCATTTAGCATCGCCATGGGACTCTTTGAATGAATGCCGGGGTTCTGCTGCTATGCGAGCAGCCACTAAAAACAGGCCTATGACACAGTTTGGGTGCCTGCAGCTCACCGACACACCCTCGGGATACTGATACATGTGAGAATATCCAAACACGAGAAACTACTCCAGAACAGACTGTGGATGAAGTTCAGAACTAAACTGGACTGAACAGAAAAATGAAACTAGAAGTTGGATGAATTCCCATTTACCAATCATACAGGTGCTTTATAAAATGTGTTAATAATCTGCAATTGATGCTCTGGCAACCATTGCATCACCCGAGCCAGTCAAAGCGCTAACAGGAAACTATTCCCAAAGGGGTTATGGACTGTTTGGAATCATCAGCTGAAAGTTTGTAAAAAGTCTCAGAATTTTTAAAGCACTGACAATCCGGTTTTATCTGTTTCAGATTTCTCACAATACCTACTTTTCTAATTTATGGATGAATTTAAAATGCACCCTAACAGTAAAATCATAATGGTTAAACAGGGCAATTATCCCAATCTTATTTCTCTAAAGATCTAAAAATATAGTTAAAATTTTTGGATTATGGGGTGGCGCAGTGACACAGAAACTGGGTATGCACAATATGCAACGCATAGGGGTGCTGCGCTAGAGGTGGCGCCAAAATGATGGAGGAAATCCATTTCTAGCCTAGAATGTGTCCGCATGATTCGTTTATACCTGTGACAGACAGGTTATAGCTCAGTAAAGTTTTTCTTGTTTTATCCACACTTCAAAATGTAAAAGATATATTGCATATATATTGCAACTTAAAAATGTTTTACTTCAAGATACTTTCAGAAATAGATTTCAGCCTTGTCCAACTTATTATATGAGGATAAAAAGCGCGACTTACTGACTTGTGTATGTGTCAGGTTGTTGATTCGTTCTTTCATTTATTGTAGCTTCACAGGAGTTTTAAGAAGCCTTTAATAATTGATATTAAGGTCAGGGGCGACATCACACTGTGTGTGTGAGAGAGAGATGGACATGTTTCATGTATGAACAAACTGACATGGTGTATTTTTTTTTTTATTTGAGCCTTTATGAATAATTTATAACAAATTCTAGGTTAAAAAAACATTGTTGTCATCTGTTGCATAAGCCTTGAGGCCTGGAAAATTAACAATTCGAGTCAGCCCAAAATTAAATTTGATTTTTTTCAAAAAAAATCTTTATTGTTTTACTGTCATTTAAAAAGTGGAACAAATGTAGAATTTGTTCTGAGGCCATGATGGTTGGTTCTAAGATTGTACTATTGCCCTTGTTTTCTGCTTCCAGTGTTTATTTGCCTTCATGATAACGAAAGCCCTTTTAAATATATTTGGTTAATAAATGACTACAAAGGGAGTAGCTAGAACATTTTGTAACCAAACTCTCATGTTTGCACTAAAAAATTAGCATTTTATTAGCAGTCAATAAAAAAATCTCTCACAGCTACTTTCTTCTAAACCCATTGGATTTCAAATATTTATAACTATTCTATATATTCCTCTGTTAAAAACCATAAATAATTGTTGTGTTCTGTGTGTGTGTGTGTGTGTATGGGTGTGTGTGTGTGTGTGTGTGTGTGTGTGTGTGTGTGTGTGTGTGTGTGTGTGTGTGTGTGTGTGTGTTTCCTCATGGAGGAGGGCAATGATTTTTTTAGATGCACATTTGCTGAACATTCCATCAAATATATCTGAACCTAGCAGTTTACTTGTGCTTCACAGTTTGTACTGAATGCAGGGTGTTGAATCAGACAAAATTAACATTAGTTTGAATGCTTTATGTCATTGTTTTGGAAAACTCTAATGACTGTAGTGGTTTGGTTGCTGAACTACCTGTCTGAATTAGCTGAGGAAAAAGAAATACTATTTTTCAGCTAGTTTTGAATTATTTCAAATTAAAAGATGGTTAAATTTAGTGCAAACTTTTCCAAAACCTTGTCCATCCACTATATGTTCTGTAAATGCCAGATATTTTCTCTTAAGACAAATTATTGGAGGAACATTTTTTTAATTTGTGTAAATGTCCACATTTCTTGAATATTTATTTGAAGGTAAGTCTCTTAGCTAATTCTGAATACAACTTTAATACCCCCATCACAATATTGTTTACCTGCCCTGTGTTTTGATCATCAACAAAGTGCTGCTTTAAGTACACTAACAATCGAGCATCACCTTTTTGCACATCTGATTCAGTGGCATGTGTAATCTGGTCTGCAGCTAAGGCAGGGGGTCAGAAATTCTTGTGACCATCAGAAAAAAATCCCTTGAATTACCATCAGAACAAAAAGGATGCCATTGATAAAATAACTGCTGCTGAGTTACGTAAGTGCTACTTAGCTGTTGCAGTAATAACCTGATAACATTACTTGATTACATGGTACACTATGCAGATGTTCTGTCTGCACTGGTGAAGATTTGTGCACTAGCAGGCTAAATGTCAGACTGGATGGGAAGTAATAAAAATTTTACCACTTGTGAGGACTTATAAACTGTAAATAGCTTTCATCTGTCATCCCCAGTGGTGAAGCAATCATTAGGTATGTAAAAAAATAAAAAAGATTTTGACCTCACAGGTAACAACTGTAACTAGTCTATCCTGAAGCAATAGACAGCCGTAGTTATGCCAGCCTTCATCCCAGTACACACACACACACACACACACACACACACACACACACACACACACACACACACACACACACACACACACACACACCAAAATTAGGGCGTGTCATAAACCACATGCATACTTCAAAGACGTAAAAAGACTTGATGAGTCACACAATGTGCCAAATTTCTTCTCAGTTACACCCAAGTAATGTGTTTTTAGTAGTGGTGGTACTCAATAAAAATTTCTAATCGAGTTAATTGCATGGTCTGAAAAAAAATTGCACTTAATCGCATAATAATTGTATACTATATATCGACAAAATAAGCAACATTTTCTATCAAAAACCCATGTTTCTGCTAAATTATTGAATATAAAGACATATGAGCTCAAAAGCAAAGATATTTATGGGTTTTAATCTGTTATTTAGGTTATTCAACCATCAGAATGGTGCAAAGTGCTAATATACCCATTCAGCTTTCAGGTGTTTCAGGAACCCCTCATCATTCATGTAACTGCTTTGAAAAAATACTTCTTTAGAAATGTCGACTGTGGACACTGACATTAGCATTGGGAACGTCTGTGCTGCTGCAACATGTTTTGGATTGAGATGCTATTTTAGGCTTGAATAGCTTTAGTGATAGGGTAACCCCTATTTGTACAACTTGCACTCAACAATGGTCTTTTCCAGCATGCTATTATTTCATTTTTTGAAGCAAAGATTAACCCCCAGTGGGCCAAGAGAAGCAGCTTTGTTGTCCATCACTATTACTTGCAGATGTTGCTTGTGTGTCAGATTTATGGGCGTAGTAGAAATGTGTGAATACAAAGGTTCCTTTGTATGTAAAAAATGTGATCAAGTGTGTAAAAATTTTTAACGCATTAAAATCTATGTGATTAATTAATTGAAATTAATGTGGTAAAGTCCTTGCCCTAGTTTTAAGATAAGCAAACATATATGGTGTCATAAGAAACAGTGGCAGGGGATTTAGGTTTAAACTCTATTTTCATCTACATACATTAGATAGGCTGTATTCTTTATAAATACAATTTATCTAGAAACAGAAACTAGTGACACCACATACATTCAGTGTTAATAATTTTAATCATAATAATTTTGTGAATTACAGATGAAAGCATTTGTGAAGATGGATATAACTGCTTTTACTGGTTTTACTAACTCATAAATATTTCAGATGTTGCTTGTTAAGTCTCTTTGTCTGACTTTAAGTAAGATTTTCTGGTCAGATTTGTTCTCCTGGAAACCTGACTGTATTGATATACAGCTAAAGAGGAAAAGCCAACTTGTGACTTCTACATGATCTCAATCCTAGTCTCTTAGCAGCTGGGGAATCTTGGTTTTAATGAGTAGCTGTAAAAGGTCCTTGTCTCTTTAATAAGGGAAAAACAGAAGGCAGGAAAAATGGAATCAGACTGACTGAATGGAAGCCATGAAAAGCAGGGAAAGTTAGATTCATTCTTTATGAACTGATAAATATCTCTTTGTGTGTTAACTTGCCACTGAGCTCGTACTAGGACATGGGGTCCTTTGTTAACAAACTCAAACACATGCGGTCATATAAAAACACTTAATTATTCTGGCACTTTGTAAGTTATTGGACTCCTGAAGCTTCACAGCATGAGTCAGCTATTTAAATTCGTTGAAAGCAGAAAAAGTACAAAAAAGTGGCTTTGACAATGACTATATCTTGAGCAAGAGATGGGTAACAAGGTTTCTTACACTTATTTCTTTTGAACGGTAGTAGAGAAGGATGACCAGATGCTGAAAATGTGGCAGTCATCATGAGTTGTCTGCAAGGGCACTGAAAATATTCCTCCATTGCTGGTCCTGGGGATGCCCTTGGAGGTCACAGCCAACAATTCATGGTCAGTTGGAGCAGTTGACTGTAAGTGTGTTGAGGTCCTCACAGAATTCTTCTTTCTTGGAATTTGGGTGGCCAGTTTGAGAGGCTTTTTCATAAGACCTTTTTGCACAGTTGTGCTACTGAAGTTGATTGGTATAGAGATCAGTCAGTCAGTGATGCGACTGACTTCAACAACAGCGTCTCGAAGTCTGTTGCAGTCTACAACAACGACAGCAGTCCGACATAAATCTTAAATATAAGTCTGATATAAATCTTCTCTCCATTGTTTTTAGCTATGGCTCTGGCCTAGTTGGCAATATGATGTGATTCCGTTAGGCTGTTGGGCAGTTCCCATGCCTTGCCAGCGAGAGCACCAGTGTTGAGTGAGACAAGTCTGGTTTTATGCCCTGTCTGTGGGAGAAAAACCCCTACTCACTTATTGCAATGTTGAGGGACGGTGCAGGTTAGGGTATGTTGGCTCAAGAGTTGATTCAGCATTGCACAGTAATGTGACTCCAAATGATACCGTTACATCCGATGTTGGAGACCCTTATCCTTAGCCAGGTTCCCTGCAATCTCTGTTGCCCAGCTGGTGCTGTGGGGAGGAGGTGATGAGATTTTTGGCAACCTCAACCAGAGTGGCACAGAATGTTAAAAAATTCTCAAATATAAAACTGTTTGAGGATGTAGTACATCAACAACATTGATTGTTGTGTTCTATGGGGTGTATAGCTAGAGCCAAGAAAGAGAATGTATTCGCAATGTGGAAAGGGCTACAGTTGGAATAAGACCATCAGACCTGGACCATAAAAGAGTACATAAGGATGGCCTGATGCGATTGGTTATGTACACAATGAGTGTGTTTAGATATAATTGTATATAGAGTAAGATGTATAACTAGTCAAGCCAGTAAACGCATTATACTAACTCTGAGCTCTCTAAAAGGCATTAAGTCCTTGCATTTATATTACTGTTATTTTGCTACCTAACACCTACGCAAACATTATGACAGATGATGCATTATTCTTTCATGACAAATGTGTTTCCTGATGGCAGTGACTTCTTTCAGCACGATAATGCAACCTAGCAACCAACAGCTTTTTTGACTGCACAATGGGGATATATGTGGCACCAGGCAAGTGGATATGTAAAACAAAACTAAACCTTCAACAGTGCATTTTCTATTGCACACAAATATAAACAGGGATTAATCATTCTTCTCTTAATGCAATTTCAGAAAGGTCTGAGATTGATTTCTTCCACTATTATATAATTATATACTTTACTATTTCACTTTCCATGATTCCTGCAACTCATTTTTTTGTCTTTATTTTCTCACATTTGATATACTTATTTGTGCTGTTAGTGTAATGACCAAGAAGAAGGTATTCTCTCATTAGAAAGCACAGTCCCTTGTGATATACTTAATTATTTTAAATCATGTAAATGCAAACAGATGTATTCTAATGCACACATACAAAAGTGTGTGTATGTGTCAGCATGCTAGCATCACTGACCATTTGTTTTACAGATAGTAAAAGAGTGAATCCCATAGAGTCAGGGAATTCCCTCAGTTATTTGATAGTCATTATCTGTAGTATTCTAAAGATATTGTTGCCTTCATCTGGCAGTGATGGAAGGCAACACGAACCTCCAAAAGCGCGACTATGACGGCTGAGTTATAGTCGCTTTCATAACTTTGACAAATCTTGACCACCTTTAAGAGGTTTGTGTTTCAGACAGATATGAGCGCACATATCTTTGTGAACAATGAATAATGTTTTTTAAGACTCTATACTTGTTTAAGTATTGTTAATAATGTCTTCCAATAACACATAATTATCTAGTCATATTTTCAAATGTCCTTTCTAATTTTAACATCTTTAACACAAAACCACAATGGGCCACTGGTGGACGGCCCTAGCACCCCTACCACTAGGCTTAGATAGTTTTCTGGATAGTTTCCTTGGATGTGTATTGTTTTCTTTCACTTGCAGCATTTTCCAAGCAGGCCAAAACCTGTCCCCTTTACATGGCTTTTGGCAAACCTTCAACTGGACTTCTGATGGGTTTCTTTGATGGTTTTCTTCTTCTCATCTTCCCTGAAAGCCATCTTTGCAAAGTGCATGACTTGGAGTTGTTCTATCAACAGATTCTCTGCAGCTCCTCTATAGTTAGCATGGACTTCTTGATGACTTCTCTGACTGATATTGGGATGTATGAACTTCATTTCCAAACAAGGAGACTTGGGAAAGCAGTGGCAGCACTGAATTTTATTATTTTATTATCCACATGAGAGGATAAGATATACATACTTCACTTTTCATATTTTTAACTGTCAAGATATGCTAAAAACCAAGCAACATTCCTGTCTATCTGTCTTTCTGTGTCGATGCTTTCTATATGTTGCTGTATAAATTCCTGCTGGATCATCTGGTTCTATCTCTCCCAGCGCAGCTCCTTCTGTTTCATTCCAGCTGTCACAACCCTCGGCACCCTCTCTCCCCAGTTGTCCCTGACTGCCCCATGAATCAGTCTGGCTGGCAGAGTGTTGCTGTCAGGGAACCGGTGAAAGTGATTAGTCACTCTGAACTTGGCCAGGATCTGGATGGCCCAGGCTGACAAGAGAAAAGATTCTGGAATTATCTGCCAAAGCAACAGCTGCTCCCTTTTGTTTAAAAAGAAAGAAAAAAAAGTTTGAACCTTGCATTTCATCTTCTTGGAGAAGGTTTAAAAGAAGGTGCTCCACGTATGATTCCTATTTAGCTCACCTTCTGACCGCATGAACCGTCAACATGGTTCATATTACCTTTTCTTGGCATCTTAATGCCTTAGTGAAAATTTTTTCAGTCACAATATTGCCATGGTTTGTTGCAGGACATTAGATAGTTCACACAAAATGTGAAACCAACCAACTGATAAACCTTAAGAACAATAAGATTGATCACTAAAATGTTCTTTGCAGCCAGTAATAATACACAGATAATGAGCCCATTTCTTTTTCTTATCAAATATATCAACAATCATATGGGTTGTTATGAAATTAGGTACAAAATGTTGTGTTTCTAGGGTAATTTCAATTGACATTAAAATCATAAGACATTATTGTTGCAGTCTGGCACGAAGAATAGTGCTACATTTGTGATTTATACATTTGTGATTCACAAGGATGAGGTAACCAGTGGTATTTAGGACTGAACTTTGACTGGGCCTTTCCAATATAGAAATATATTTTGATCAAAACAAGTCGTGTCCCAACTTTCTATCATGAGGACCAAAATCATTGGAAGCAGTTAAGGGCCACATTTTTTTATTTAAAATTTTTGTTTCTTGTGCCTTTTTCTATTTTTATCCACCCACTAAAAACTAAACATCCAAGATGATATGGAAACAAACAAAATAGTCAGGATATTTTAGAAAAGGGAAAATAACTGAGGATCTACAACATAAAAAAGGATCTCACATGATTGCGTTATTACAGGAGAGGATTACAGTTTTCTAATTTTTTGGTTTGGTTGTTTTCTTTTTGGACAAGAAGAATTTTTTTTAAAGTTTAAACTCAACAACCTAAATAATAAACTGCTCGCTGTATTAATCAACTGACTCAGAAGCCTGTTTATTTAGTGGAAGTTGCTCAATGTGTGTGGTTCTCCTTACTACAGAATGCTAAAGCATGAAGAAACCTGGTTAATAAATGAGAAATAGTTTGTTTTATCTAACACTGTTAAAAATTATTTTAAGATTTTATCGCTCTAAAAGAAAACAAACAGTCTCTCTGCATTAACCACCTATGCTTTCTGGTTAGTTTTGCTCCATTTTAGAAATGTGGTCAGGGGCCACTTAAAATCAATCAGAGGGATGCAAATGGCCACATCTTGACAACCCCTGATCTGACTGTATGTTTATGGTTGTTGCCATGGTGAAAGGAGAGACCTCTCAGTCTCAAGTCTTCTGCAGCCTCTAACTGGTTTTCCTCCAGAATTGTCCTGTATTTAGCTTCATCCATCTCCCCATCAACTCTGATAAGCTTCACTATCCCTAATGAAGAAAACCATCCCCAGAGCATGATGCTGCCATTACCAAGCTTTTGAAATACAAGTATGATTTATTTTTTAAGGCACTGTATGTAAAAAGTCAGGGATACCCAGTGATTGATATAGACTATTTTTTATCGACTGGGGCACTGCTGATATGGCTTAAAAATATGGCTTAAAAATAAAATCTCTGATTTTTTTTTTCATACCAGATCTGATTTTCTATTTTAATCAGGTTTTTCCCTCACTTACTTTTCTAAAAAAGAAATTACAAATGATAGAAAATATTTTCAAAAAGTGGATTTATTTTAATGTGAGTTGTACAAAGGAGTATTAGGGCCAGGGTACAAAAATTTTTTGTTTAATTATAAGAGTATAGTCATAATATTACCATAATAAAGACACAATTTTACCAGAAGAACATCTTAAAATTCAGAGAAAAAAAGTCATTTTAATAAGGAAAAAGGTTGGATAATTAATTTTTTGTTGTTTTTTTATGTTGGAGTTCTCATAAAATTGCTATGTCTTTCTTCTAATATTATGACTTTATTCTGGTAATATTAAAACATTATCCTCATATTATTTTGACTTTATTGTCATAAGACTTTATTTTCACGTTACTACGACTATATTCTTGTAACATTATGACTTTATTTTTCTAAAAAAGAAAAAAAATCTTATCCTGGCCCTAATATTCTGTTGTAGAGTTGACCTGAATTCAAAGTTCAAATAAATAGAAGATGTAAAAAAAACCAAGATGGCGGCCCTGGGCGTGCTGACATCACTCTGAACTATGGAAACCCCGAAAGCGTTGGTGAAAAAAAAATCCAGATTTTCCAAAAATTAGATTTTCAAAAACCAAAAATTTGATAAAGTGATAAAATCAATTTATCGCCCAGCCCTAACACAGATATTGTGCCACTGCAACCTTGTGCTGCTCACAGTTGGTAATCAGCTGAATATGCTCAGACATTGCTGATGACCAGAACAAAGAACACAGCAAATATTGGTCTAATGAATCGACTGGCCAGTTCTGGTGTTAGACCCCATTTCCTTATAAAGTTTCTCTCAAAGACGCTGTTCACTTATGCATACAGTTCTCTTTAAGAGGTTAGTTTTCATCAGACATTTCTGTAACAGTGCGAACAGAACCATCTTCATAAAACTTTATACCTTTGCGACTCTGTTGTAGTTGTTTTATTGTTGCTGTCATGTATTTATTTATCAATATGTATGGAGCTTGAAGTGTCCTCCTTTTTATGATGACGTCACTGAGCATGTTCAGTGCAGTACATAACCATGTGTTTTCACATAGCAGCACGATATCAACATCCTTTGATCGTCCCGCTGCAGCGTGTTTGTGTGTGACCGTAGTCCCATTACGCGGATGTATTGCGGCACATCAGCCAGTGGAGACGGAGTAGTGGCGCCTCTAAGCCAATGAGCATTGTTGTTTGTATGCTGGGGCTAATGGGCAGCTTGCATGCAGCTGTGTAACACATGCGGAGCATGTGGCTTGGCTCTGCACGCTGGTGGAGCTGCGGCCAGAGCGGCCCCCACCCTCCTGGTTCTGGTCTCAGTTTTCGTTCATTTTGTCTTCATCTCCTCTCATCTTATCTTTTTTTTTTCCTCTTTTCGTGCTTTCTCTCTCACTCCCTCTCTCACCCAGTTCCCAGCGCCATCACCATGGCAACAACAAGCTGTGTAGGCTGGGAAATTTCTGGATAAACGTCGCATATTCCAGTTCAGCACTGTGGGGTCCGGCCATACTCTTCACCCTCACACTGTGTTTTATCATGGGATTACATTATAATCTGACAATACAGATTAACATAGCAGCCCTACTTGCCTCTGGTTATAGTGGATTCAGTCTCTTTTTTATGTTTTATATTTCCTATTTTTATTTCTATTTTCCAGTTTGCGTCAGTTTCCCTAATTTCTTTTTAATCATTTTTTCTTCAGCTCGCGCTTTCATCAATCAGTCATCTGACTGCCATCCAACTGTTCTGCAAAGGCAAATTTCCTTCCAGACGCTTCCTCCTAATCACTCTCGATCTCAAGACATTTATCTTTGTGTGTGTCATCTCTTTTCCAGTTCATTCTTCCCATCCTCATCCTCCATCACCCCCCCCACCCCCTCACTGCAAACCCCTCACTGCTGCTATGGTTGCAGGGCCAAGTGCCAATGCATGGGGGGATGGTGCAGGGTGGGTTCAACTCAGTGCTGCTGTGCATCCAAATCCTCCTCAATGGATCGTTTAATTGTTTTTTTAAAAATCTAAACTGATGGAAAAATAGCAATAATTTAACATGGTTAAGGAGATAATTGGGTCTGAAAATGTTTTAAAGCAAGTCCTCCTCAAAGGACTATCAAGACAAGGCAGACAGTCCCAGCAGACAGGTACAATAAGACTATTGTTCTCCATGTAACTCTATCACACACTTTCCCTCTTTCTAGCTCTATGTCTCATTTACACACGCTTTCATGCGCGCGCGTGCACACACACACACACACACACACACACACACACACACAGCGCTTCACTTTTCTCAGTCTGTAAAATCACACTGGTGCACTCGGTGCACAGAAAGAAACTAGGACATCTCTGTTACAGCGATCATGTGGATGTCCACACACACACACACACACACACACACACACACACACACACACACACACACACACAAACACAAACGTATATACGCTTCCTCCTCGTCAGCGTCATTCCAGAGCGATCCGGTTGGTGGTGCGTGTGAATGGGCGAGATACAAAGAGACATCTAATAGGCTGACAATTCATGAAGAGGAAGGGTTGGCGGGCGGGGTGGGGGGGACCAGTTGGGGGCCCGGTTTCAAAGAGCTCAATGTGCTTTTTAAACTCAGGATATATCATGTTTAAAAGCCGGCTTCCTGAAATCATGCAGATCCAAAAATGAGATTGTCAGTATTTTAAGACTGCCTAACCTATCCTGACTGTTTCGGTTTAGCTTGATTTTCAGACCCTTCACAAGAACAAAACAATGAGATAGAAAGTAGAGTTTCGTTCGGGCCAAAAAAATCCGACCCGGCCCGGCCCGAGCCCGGCCCAAGCCCATAGGCATTGTGTCCGAGCCTGGTCCGACTCCACTAATTAACTCTAATAAGAGGTCCGAACCCGAAGCAAACCCGACATGTTATATTACTTAAGCTTTCACTGCTTTTATAAGCAAATCAGTTTGACATGATCGTTTAAAAAACATATTTCAAAGGACGGAAGATGTAAGATTTGTTGTTTATAAACAAGCCACCAAATGGATATCTTACATTAACATACAAAACGAATAACCTTAAAAATTAAGAATCAACTCTACAGATAGGCTATTATACAGATTAACAGAAATATTTTTAGAGCAAAATTATTTGGAAAAACATAGAAGAAGGCTATTTTAATTTAGGTCTAAAAGAAAGTTGGCAAAATTAGCCTGAGTCACGTCGTCGCTGATGATGGAGCGATTGAACCTACACCCACACTACACCAGAGAATAAAACTGGTGTGTGCATGAAAAATATATACATATTAAAAAGACCTACATTCTACAACAATGCTTATGCTAATATTTAAAGAATAAACAAAATATGTAAAACAAATAACAGACATAGGGCTGAAAAAATAACAGTAGCCTAAGGAAAATATTGCACAAGCTTGAATTGCAACAATAACAGGAGTGATATGGAGCAATAAAAGTGATCAAAAACGTATTTTGCATTTTTCACTGTGCTGGCTTTGTAGAGTGAGTTCTTCTGTTTTTAGCTTTTGTTTGCTCCATTTTGTCACTTGTTGTGAGTCAACTGCAAATCCTCAGATGTGTGATAGGAGCAAAGCTGGGTGGGCGGGGCCACATGCGCAATTAGTTGTGCAACGCGCCAGCCGCCACCGCTCCTCTCTCTTTTCACAGTCTGATTAACTTCTGCACTCTGTTTTCTTTCTTTCCTCATCCTCAGCATAGTAAACTTACTGCCTTGTCCTCGACAGTAAGTAGATTAACACATTTTATATCGCGCATTCTCATTTAGTTTTCTTTGTGCTGTATGATTTGTAAAACCGCACCACAGAAGCCCGAGCCCGACCCGGCCAGCCCATCAGGCAAGTAGCTTTAGCCTGACCCGGCCCTAATTTCGGGTCAGGTTTGGGTCGGGCTCGGGCTGTGGATCGAAACTAAGAGACAACAAAGCGGAATCAGGAAAATAAATAGCATAAATTAATAGATCTTCAAGACATCCCCATTATTTTAAAAATGGTTTAAAGATCAGCTGAAGGAGTAAAGAGTACAAGACCATCAAACTATAATAAACCTGTAAGAATGTGCCAAGACTCGGACTTGAGTTGAACTTAAGTAAAAAAAAAAAACAAAACAAAAAAAAAAAAACCCAGACATCTCAGATTCAACGTACACTTTGGCAATAAAGACTCATCACTTGACTTAGACTCATGGTTTGAGACTCCAGTTTTATAATCAATCACATTACATTGTGATATTATTGGCTCAACTATAACACTAGCTGTTATTGTTCAATGTAATAAAATGTAATGAATGCTGTATTCAGCATTCAGAAAATACAGAGTAGAAAAAAAATTTCCACTATCATTTTGGTGGCCCCTCTAACGCAGTGCCTCTATGTATCGCATATAGTGCATACCCACTTTTTGCACCACTGGCTGTATTAAATGAATTTGGGTTGCTTGGAACTAAATAAACTTAACTTACCTCTACCTTTTTCTTGCTGTTAAGCTACTGCGTCATCACAAAAGACCCTTCTGGTTGGAAATATCCAAATAAAATATCCAAATAAGTACACTTCCTGCTCTGTCCTGCCAGAATTTTCACATTTTCTCTCATTTACTCACTGCACTGCGCTCACGATGTTATGTAATTAACATTGTACATTTGAACATCTCAATTAATTAGACCAAGGAGCAAAGGTTTGAAAATGTAGATCTGGAACATAGTTTCCCAATATTAAAAGTTCTCTTACTCAGTGAGGAGGAAAAGCCCACCAAACCCTGTATGGTGCAGTGTATAATGGACAATATGAACACAAGTATTAACTGAGTCATTACAACGACAAGTTTTTTATTATTTTTCAATTTACAAATTGAATTTTTTTTGCATGCTAAATTAAATCTTTAAAAATTAAAAGATGTTTTTTTGATAGATATTAAAAGATTAAAAGACAATTGTTAAATGTTTACATGTGAAATTTAGCCAAGTCGTGAATCACTCTCTGGTGAAAAATAAAATGGGCCAACGTTAAAATTATACCCTCTTTTCTGTTTCAGTTTGATTTCATAATGCTAGCATATCTTTATGTAAAATTTCATATTAGAGTTCATACCTCAGCTCCAAGGTCCCTGTGCTTTTGCCTTCAGACAACCCATACGATGCTAAGTGTATTCTGGGCAAAAAAAAACACTTGGCACTATCATATAAAATATGTGATTTTCTTTTGTACATTTCTGTCATGATACAGGTCTTAAATTTCATCCATAATGGTCTTAAAAAGGTATTAAATGTCTTAAATTTAAATTGGTGAAACCTGCAGAAACCCTGTTTTAGCTATTCTTAAATGTTTTAATTTGAGTGTTTTCTAGTTTACATGTTCAAATAACATGTAAACTAAGCTACTTTAACAGATGTAGGTATTTTAGATATTTTAATAATTCAGTTTTTTCCTTTATCCCTTTTCAAGGGGAAACACTAACCGTGAGTTGCTCTCATATCTTTTTTTGATCTAACTTGATGTGTACTTGATGTGTAATTCTCTCTCTGATGGTTAATCTATAGTTGTAAATAAAGAGGCTGTTGCTGACAATGCATAATATGATTTCATTACACACACACCCAATGGACTCCACACACACCGTTCACATGACATTCTTTCTCATGCATGCAGATCGTACAAACGTCCTAAATCTGATCATTTAGATGTAAAAATTTATACTCAATTTGAATTTTCACAAATGACGACTAGTTTAGGTGCGGTACTATAGTTACCTGCTGTATGTCTTATTTCTGTTGGACCCAGTTCAGACCAGGGAGGGCTGTTGGTTCTTTGTGTGCAATATTGGCTTCCTGCGATTGTAAATCTATTCCCCTGTCTCTTTAATCGAGGTGTGCATTTGTGTGTGAGATCAAGAGTTCAGGATGTGCCGAAAAAAAGCTGAGAGTAACGGATCAAACCCATGACCTGAATTGATTTTTCTCTCATGTCTGAGATTTGAGGTGGGTTTCTAGGTTCCAGTAAGCCTGTTGTTTGCTATATGTTTACAACACTATTTTAGATTAATCCTCCCTCTTGCTTATTGACTGCTGGACTCTGCTTTTTAATGCCTCTCCTTTCAAGTATGGAATGTTATTCATTGTGGATTTTCAAAAACAGTATGTTCAAAACAAATTCAGGCACCAAAGGAACCATATCTTCCTTGAGCTCTAAAAGTATTAAAATATCAATTCCATTGACTTTTTTTTGATAACATACATGCTTGAAAACATGAACTGAAAGTGTATTAAGTTGTTACTAAAAGTTCTACCTCACCTTTAGGAAATGTAACCACAGTTTCGTTTGGCCAAAAGTCTAATTCTGCAGTGACTACCTCACAAATCAGAAGTATGAAGTTAGATAAGAACTGGATATTTTTCTGCACTTCATCAACTGGTACTAGAAGTTCCAAGCTGTTGTAACCAATAAGAAATGGGGTTGTCAAAATGATTGATATTTAGATATAAATTATTCCAAAATCAATTTAAACTGACCCATTTTCGTATCCCAAAGTTGTTGCCCTTTTTCACAAAGCAGTTCTGCAATGACACCGACACTCAGCTGTTCACCTGAACATTAATTGCAAATAATAAAACAGTGAGCTGCTGCTTGCAGTTTAAAACTTTGCTAACATGGCAAGAACATCAAGAGCAGAGACTCGAAAGTGTTGTTCAGAGGTACTATGAGGAAGACAGCCGGGAAAACCCAAAATGCAACAGGATGCCAGGTGCTAACGCTGGTGACGAAACTCTGGGGAAGAAATCTGAAGGCTGCACCATCCAATTTTATCGCTGCTCACCTCCGGTTTTCACGGTCAACAAAGGACGCAGCCGACATCGACAGGGTAGGCTGGGGCCTTCGAAGGATGCATCCCCTTAATTTGGATGCTCCCATAGTGAACCTCATGGATGACACAAGCTGACGTTATCTGTTAAAACAGCTACTTACCGACAGCTCCATGACAGTGATACCCTCCATTACTCTGTCTAGTCATAAACCTTTAGTCATAAAGCAATTAGCAGCTAATGTGAATAATTGAAATAATGTAAGCAAATAGTGGCTAATGTGGCTAATATTAGTAATGCCAGTAATTAGTGGCAAGTGTGGCTAATATTAATAATATGAGTAATTAGCAGCTAATGTGGATAACAGAAATAATGTAAGCAAATAGCAGCTAATGTGGATTTAAAAGCTGCATATTCAATTTCAAATACCTGAATATACAAAAAAAAACCAATGCAAGTTGTTTTTCTGCTTACCTGGGCAGACGATGATGGTGTTTGCATACTTCTGAGTGTTGGAAGTCCACTGTCAAATTCCGTTTTGTTCACAAAATGAAGTCCAACCGTTTTTCAAGAACCGTGTCATTTTTGGGAAGCTTACAGATAGCGTAGTCTCCTTGGCATCCAAAAATACATTTCCTCAAAGGCATTTTTAATCAGAAAAGGACTGGACTAAGAAGTAGTTAGTATTACGAACTCAGCAGACACGCAGTTTCACCAGGTGTTTGCTAATTTTTACTGCTGATAGCCTGCAGGAGCTGCTGGGGAGGGGTGCTAGGTGATGCAGAAGCTCAGCTTGGAGACTGCAGCCCAGGGGAAGAGCTGGGTCGAAAAGGCGGATCTCGGTGAAACCAGCCATTTTTGTTCTCCTGGATGGCTGCCTGCATGACCTTATAACCTTATAACATGATATAAAGCTAAAAAAATTAGATTTTACACGATACAGCTCCTTTAACACTATGTCCTGCTGTTCATTAGAAAGAACCCTATGTCTTCAAAAAATGTTGCTTGTATATCGAAAATGATATCAAGTATCATTAGCAATATTTTATTGATGACAACCCTAATGAAAAAAGTCATGTTTAAGGGGATGGCTATGCTAGGTTATGAAATAACAAATCCAGAGACTCCAATCTCCAAAACAATCACATAATTGATGATAGCACCAGCCTACCTGAAATGAACATTAACTTCTTCCAGCCTTTTGGCTTCTACTCTACCTAGTGTCATTACCCTATTTTTCAGTAGACCACTGTACTACCCTCCCGTCTTAGCTCATTTTCAGTCTATGAGGCTTTGAAGGCTTCAGGCCTTTTAGAGCTGGGACAGAACATCTCATTTTCATATTTTTACAAGGGCAGTGTGAACGGGTGGCGGGCAAGTTGGCTTTAGTCTGAAAGATTCTATTTTTTATTTTATTTTATTTTTTTTACCCCTTTTATTGTTTTACTGCTTTTAAATCCAAAGTCTCAAGACACTTGCAATGTTATTGTTTTATAACTAAGTTCACCAGCTAAGAGAAAGGATTATTATTGAGCCCATCAATTAGTGAATGCTTAAATCCAAATTTTTCAATTTATTACTGCTCTTATTCTTTATCTTCTCTTTCAAGTGTTCCTCTAGGCTTCCTTTGTTCCCTTCTTCAAACTTCATCTATCTGTTTGCGTCCTTGTTTCCCAGCAGACAGACAGAAATAGTACTGTGTGTACCAGCAGTCAACTGGAATAGATCCATAGCAGGAGCTGACTACACACACACATACACACACACATTAGACCACACTAATACAGACGAAGGGTTTGACCCTCTCCCTGGGCATTCTCTGCTAGAAACCTGACATTTGCACTCTTAGAAGGCTGCACCATCTTGCAGATCAAAGCCTTCCTGAACCGAGCCTTTCTGTTCATCTCACACTCTTCATTTGATTACATTTAATGGTTATTTGCTGTTTTGAGACTCATTATTCCCCAATTTCGATTTTGTCTTGCCATTAAAATATTCAGGGTGAAGATTGTTCTTCAGTGGCCTATTTTGGTCTTATGTAATCTTCCACCTGTCAGCTAAGAGATAAATTTGCTTTAAAAAAAATAGAAGGATTCTACATAGAATAGGCACGATGTGCGGTATATATTCAGGTATTTGAATTTGCATATGCAGCTAGTTGTTTCTCCTGTCTGAGTATCAGTCATTTTGTTCTTGGATTGCAAAGCTCATTGATAACTGTTGTGGCACAGGGGGACCCCCAAAATGTGACAATTAACCCTTTTCGGGCCACACACACTAGCTGTGTTTCCATCAATGTTTTTTGTGCACATGTTGGATTAGAAAGAGTTGATGGAAATAGCAAAATTCAAATGAACTTCCTCAGTTTCATAAAAATGTTTTTACACTTGCTTGAAGTGGTTTTTGGCTTTTCCGAAAAAGATTTAATGTACTTTTTGGCTGCGCTAAATGTGTTAATGCGAAACACATAACACAATAACACATTTGTCGAATAAGAATTCTGACATCGCAAACATTTACCTTACATGTCTGATTTGCTGTTTCTGCTGTCGGTGTCTGTTAGAATTGTATTTCTTTCTCTACGTCTCCAGACAGTTTGTAACATCGTCAGTACTACTTGACATGGCAGAACAATTACAACTTGCGTGATAGCAACACATTCCTGAAAACCTCTCTCCATTTTTCTGAGATGTGCAGTCCATTCTAGTTTGCAGCCTCTGTTTCCTGTTTATTACAGCCATGTGTAACTTCATCATCTGACGAAATTACGCGGTGTGTATCCTGGTAGATGGAAACACATAATTCACATGTTCTTTTCTGCAACATTTTCAAAGTTCCCTCAAAATTTGCATGACAATTAGCTAGGCTAACTTTGATTATATTTTGTTTTTGCAACAGAATCAGTTTGGTCTCTCTACAGACTTAGAGTAAGACCATGAAGTGATACAGAGATAGAGTATTGTGTTCTTCTTGCTAGCAAACTTAGTGTGGATTTGTTACTTTTGGGACAAATTGAAGCTTTACTTACCTTGTAAATTATTCTGCTGCTCTATTTAATGATGTGAATCTTAACGAAATGATTTTTAAATCCTCACTCCCTAATATTTATTTTCTATGACATTTTTTCATGTTTAAATGAGTTATTACTGATGGTTAAAGACTTTCACAGGATTTTGTGCTTATTCTGTGTGAAAACGTCTCTCATTTCATGACAGATGAGGTTAGAGATGGGAACCTTGCAGAGAACCGGTTCTCAGTAGTTCAATTCCTTGGAATCATTAACCTTCCTGTTTAACGATTTCGCTTGTTGTCTCCAGTAACATGTGGCGTATTTGCGTGATGACGTATTGTACATGCTCTGTATTTTGATTCAGAAAATATCCAAATTGGCATCGCGGCTTACATTTTACAAAAAAAGGACGATACTAGGGCTGGTTGCAACATGTGCAGAGCTTTAATCACAGTAAACGGATGAAATACCTCCAACATCCTTAAACAGCTGACCACGCAGCATCCAGATCGTGCAAATTAGTTGATTTGTTCAAAGGTAAAGTGTTTGATACGTTGCTTAGCAATAGCGGTGACTCTCAAGGCAGGGAGCTTCCAGCACAGCGTCTCCTGCCATGAATGTCCCAGGTAACGTTAAACTCCTCCACCTCATGGTTATTGTATTAACGTTAGCACCATGCTGGATGAATAATCTTCATCTCATAAACATTTACAGGGATGTTGAATAAATTAGAATATGGGTTCCGATGAGATTTGTCAGATTAAAAGCAGTTTTTGAAAACCTTTTAAGTCTTGAAAGATCCTTCCTGAAAAGGCAGACATGCAGATTTGTCTGTACAATAACTGTTGATGTGCAAAAAGTTGCATTTCGTGTTAAAATGTTAATTTGACAGATTCTTTTGTTTTAAGCCAGATTTAGTTTTGTTTGAATTGAATACAACATGGTACATGGTTTGAATTAAAGAGTTTATTTCCTAACTCGATGAGAATCGATGAGAGAATCAACAAGTAATCGAATGGATAAGTGAGCTTGATAATGGAATCAATATCGATAAATTCTTATCAATTCCCATCCCTAGATGAGGTGGCTTCGAAACTCCAACCCCATGTGACACATATCCCACATTACCGGTTGGTTTTTTGTTGGTGACGTGAAATAGACTTCAGGATGAAAGAGACCTTTTCTAGTTGACAAGCTTAGGGACACGTCAGAGTGATAAACTGGGGCTTGTTCCTTTGTAAAGCTATGCCTAAGGCCAACGCTAGGACACTATGTCTGTATTTCTCAGCCTCACGGGATGGTGATGAGGTGCTGCCAGTAACTGACCCCTGGATAAACGATAAAAAGAAATATTCTTCTGGACACGTAGGATTGTTTGTGTTACTGGGCGGTGGGAATCAAAGCCACAGGGAGATTTAAGAACACAAAACCTACTGGACGGATGGTCTTTTCTTGTATGGATAATTAGATATGCCTAGGAGACATTTGGATACTGGGTTGAGAAAAGTCTGAAAAGGTCTTACGGCTCTTAGAGCTTGAATTGATTGACCTATAAGATGCTGAAGGTTGTCTTATTATTATAGAGAAACGGCCTTCTTTGTGATCAGTAGATGTAGAGTATTTGCTTTACTTAATCTGCGTTGTTACTTTTGTTTCTCATCAGTAAATACAAATTAATTTGACTAAAAATAAATATACAATTTAATTCACATAGAAGCTTTTGATGATTTTTTCTCTTAGGCTGTTTTCATACCTGATAATCCTGTAGACTCAAAATTTTTGGGACCAAAATTGCAACATTTGTTCCATTTTCAGCTGGTGCAGCTCACTTTCACTCTGCATTGTGTCAAACGATCCAAACCCTTTGAAAAACCTGTTCACCCCCTTGCCTGTGGGGGTGCTGCACCAAGAACTTCTGAACAAAACGACATGAAAACCCTTGAAGAAGACATGAGCAGAACTTCCTTCTTCGCAAAATGTAAACAAAAATGGAGTGGCGTCAGATCTTAGCGGCTGTAGCTCTTTGGTCTTTGTTAAAAGACCACAAGACATTTTTCTCACTAGCGTTGGACTCTCACATTTGTTTAGGTTGTATTTACCCAGAATGCCCTGCTCTATAGTCCGCTTCCTGCTTTTGCAGTGGACTTCAGTCCGCTTGGTATCCACATATACATTTGACCTGCGCCAAAGTTCACTTCAACCGAACCGAGAGCTAGGCTTTTAGGCAGACCAGAGTTCTATTTTTTGGTCTGGATCAGAGTTCGATTTCCCATTCACACCTCTCCAAATGAAGCAGACTTTCTAGGCAAATTAACTAAAGTTCGATTAAACTGGGCTGATGTGAATACACCATTAGGCCTTATGTGACTCATCCATATGTGTGATAGAAACAAGTTAAGGATGTAAGAAATAGAACAACTAGTCTTTTTTAAATGTGAAAGCAAGGGAAATTCATGTCAGATTAAGAATTTGATTGTTTAATTAATGGTGATTTACATGACATTGATTTACTAATTACATAATATAGTAGTGTTATTTAAAATAACACTAAACTACACTACACTGTAAAAGAAAAGGCATAATACCAAAATGCCGTTGTATAGTTCTTTTAACAGCTGAAATACTTCTTCCTATCTTTCTGTATAATGCCATATCTACAAATGTTTAAAAATGAAATGTATTTTGTGAAACATCTAATCTTGTCATATCTTTAAAGTATGCATGTCACTTTTGGTGCACCCTTGTTTTGCCTAGTGCATGTAGAAGTGTTTAAAGGGTTTAGAATTCAGTGACTTACTGCATCAGGATGAGGTGTGCTACTTTTGACACAATGTCACAATCTTGATTTATTTTTTTCCTCATATTTAAGGCTCAAATGACAGTCTAGGGATAAATGTTTAACACACTAAAAGTGCCCCAAGTGCACAACTAATAACTAGTTTAATTATTCAAAACATAGGTCAAGCTGCCGTCAGTTGGAGTTGCTTCTAACTTTCAGCATGCTGAGGAGAATGAATCTTCACCATTGCAGACAGAGTGTCTGCATTTTGTATCATGAGGTTACATTATGTCATCATCAAGTCATTTAAAAAAAAAACTTTTTGACATGTTCAAAAATCTGTAGCAGCTTGGCTTAGCTGGTGATAAAACTGGGCATATTACAATATCATATGTGTAGGAAGGCGGCTCATTATTTCTCTAAGGCAGCGCATCGTTCTATTTGCAAGAGATATACTTGTGTGACAGCATTAGTTTTTATTGCCTTCAATATTGCAGCAATCTGGGCTTTGGAACTGTTTGGACTGGTCAGTGTGTGGTCTGTCTTTACAGACACTTCAAGGAAGAGTTTGCAGATGGTAAACAAATTATTGATGATGATTGCAGCAGCAGCAGCAGCTGGAAAACATGAATTCTTCTAAACTATGGAGAAAAAATCGACAGCTTTCGCTGTGTTCCTCCTCTACGTCTTTACCATACATGTGTTTGTGTTTGCAGCAACACATAAGATTTTGAAAAGTTCACCCAAGATGCTGGCACGACCCTGTGCAATTATAGAGCATGAAAAATCTCCAATGGGAAAGAGAGAGTCACTATTAATCAGTCAGCCTGGTTTATGAGCTAAATAAGGAATCAGATTTGGGAGTCTCTCTCTGCTGAAATTGTGACTAAAATAGTTCAGGGAATGATGTGACGTAAAAGTTTCATGTGTGTGGGTCCTGTGTGTGCTTAGGTTTGTTTTAACTGGGTCTTTTTTTACAGCCGTTAAAACAGCAAATAACTGCTACATTTCTAAAAAAAAAAAAAAAAAATATGATCACTTTTTAATCCAGTATAAATCCAGCGTTTGCATTATGCTTTGGGGATATTTTTCTTTATCAAAGAGGTACTATGGCTGCATTTCCATTACAAATGTGCATAAAACAGTTTAGATATTCTGCTAATGTTAAAACCCCCCCCACAATTTTGCAATTGCGGTGTTTCCATTAAATACAAAATGCAATTAAAATCCCACGTGAATAAGCTTGGTCACATGATTAGTCAATAAAAATCATGTGAATAAGGATGTGAACACTTATAAGATATATTCACATTTCAGCCAAGGGACTAGCGCTCATCATCAGAGGAGATCTCTGCGTCTTATTCAGGCGTTGGAGTGACAAGCTTCTTATAACTGGGAGCAACTATGGATGTATGCAGCATCGTTTTTGGGAAACTGTCATCTACAGTTTTACAGAAGAGCCATGGATTCAACGCTTTCAAATGACAAACGGAACTTTTGATGAACTGTGCGACGCTGTGAGATGCTGCATCGTCCAAGGAGGCCAGTGCCTATAAATAAGTGCGTTGCTGCTGTGTACAAACTGGCGTGACTCGTGTGATGGGGAAAAAGTGTTTCTATTGCAAATTTATGAAATATCCCAATTTCAACATGGCTGAAAAACCACTGCATCCTAGCGCAAAAACTTTTTGAGTTTTTTTTCGAAATTGGTGTGTTTCCATTCAGTGAATTTATTTTTGTAATTCCAATTTGTGCAACTTTATGGTTAACGGAAACACAGCTTATGAATGCTTAGTTTAAAGAAAACCATTCTCTGGTAGTCTGTAATGTTTGCATCATTTATTTATGAGGTTGTGTCGTGTACATGAGTGAATACGCTGCACGTTAGAGGGTAGAGGATGGTGGGGTGGCAGTGATGTTGGTGCTATGGTTTGTGTCTTGGCCGTTTTCCAAAGCCAATTTCCGGCCTGAAAGGGAGAGATAACGCGGCCCTGCCCAGAAAGGGAGTAAGAGGATGACTGAGAGGCGGCTCTGAAATAAAAAAAAAAAAAAAAAAAAAAGGAGTTTAAGAACCCTTCGGAAAACGAATAGGAGGGTGATGGAATGGGACGAACTGGAAGAGAAGGGTTGTGACCGTCAGAGAAGAAGAGGGCGGTATTAGTGCAGCGTTGGAAGAAAGAGGGAGAGATCTGAAAGCAGAGGAGAGGTCAGGATGAGAGCAGCACAGGATGGAGGAATGATTGCTGACGGTTGATGAGAGAGGAGGAGCAGAGCTGGTGGTGTGGAGGGGGTGTGCATTATGAGTCATGCCCATGGAGGCTGCACGGCCACTGGGGAAACGGCTCACTGGCAGTCCCAGGCTCGGGAGGCCTTCTGGAGCTGTGAGTGGAGTCATGAGGGAGAACAGGAACAGAATGGCAGATAGAGGTCACAATAAATCTGGGACACCACTGTCCTCTCCTCCTCTCTCCTCTTCTCTTCACTATTGCACACATACATAAAGCACATCCACTGTTTTCTGCATTAACTCCCCAAGGTTAACCACTGCAAGGTAAAGATTCTATGCCGCTTTTAATCTCAGTTTATCTCTGTCTTTGTCTCTGTATTTCTGTATCACCTCCCCCTCTTCCCCTCTCACTCTCTAAATTTAGAGAGCAATCACAATATTCCACAACAGCCGGAGCCCACGCTGTTGGGGTATAATGGAGGGCTGAAGATGAGAAAGACGGAGGGAGAGTCAGATAGAGAAGATATTGACAGGTGATGAATAACTCAGCATACAGAGGAGGGAGAAAGGAGGTGGAGAGTGAAAGGAACAGCAATGGGAGGTTGGTGTTTGGTGTTGCAAATGTGAAGCACATCTGTGCTGTTGTTTCAGTTCTGTTTACTTCAAGTGGCGGTGTCATGCTGTGGGGAGGCTTTTCTTCCGTGGTTGCAAGGAAACTGGAGGTAAACACATGGCTGTTCTATGGGCACAAATTCCAGTCATAAATATTTTGGACTTATAAATCAGACTTTGTAGTTGTGAATTGAGTGATATAACCCTGTAAAATAAAATGACTGAGAATTTAGGTTTTGTGCACATTTAGATGGGAATGTGAGCACATAAAAAATCCATAGTATATAAATTTTGTGCTTGTAATTTAGAATGTGTAGTTGTAAATAAATTTTGCACTAGTGGGTTTAACCCACTGGTTACACTGGTACGTCTAACTTTTTTCTTAGGTGCACCAGCACCAGAGTTAGCTGCCGACCACATCACATTTGACATCGCAGTTTTATACGTCGCCTTTTTTTCATTTTTTTTTTATTCGCTGTCCGTAAAGGCAATAATGACTTGTAAATGATTATTGGGGAATCAAGTAAACATAAAGTTCTTTTTTGGGGCAGAATTGTACAAGAAAAGTAAGTTACTGAAAAATGTTTAAAGTGCCTCAATGAGCTGAAATTTAAAGTTAAAAACAGCTCGAGATAAAAGAAATGAAATAATTTAGTAAAAGAAAATCTAACTTCTTTTTTTAAGCAATCCAACAGGAAGGGGGTAAAGAGAAGGGGATAAAGACATGCAGCAAAGGAACCGAAGACGGGAATCGAATTCAGGGCGGCCGCGTCAAGGTCTGTAGCACCCTGTATGCCCGCTCTAAAAATCAAAATTATAAATGGAAATGATTTTAGGTCTAGACATCTTTATGAACATCTCAAATTGAACATTTCATTACATTCAAACCATTTTTCTTATGAAGAATTTTTTCGGACTTGAGGTTAGTGAAGGGAGCTTCTTATTTTGCAATATTGTAGGCACTGTTAAACTTGATCATCATCTAAGCCTCATCTGATGATCTGTCTGCTGCTGCCCGATGTTGAAAGAAGCGGGGAGAGGGGACACCTGGGCAGTGCATTTATCGCAACATGTTTTTTAGATGCATTTTGCTTTTTCAACATTTCAGTTTGAAATATATTAGAACCAGTCACAAATGCACTATTCCCGTTGTGCCAAAAAGCGATGCGCTGCCAAAAACTGATCACCTCCTGCAGGAGCACGTATAGCTGGTGTTGCTCTGGGTAACTTGCTTGGGTTGCAGCCTAAAATTTGGCCAGTCAAACAATATTATCACTAAAAACCAAAAATCTGCCCATCAAGGACTTTAGGTTTGACTCCCTTAACGTTCTAAGGTTAAGGGATGGTTAAAAAAGAAATATCCTCTATTGTCCCACAGTGGAGAAAATCAGGTGTACCAGCAGCAAGTTAAAGGTAAATCGAAGTATGCATATTCAGACAAAGGTAAAATAAATAAAAGCATAAAAATAAGAATAAGAGATTGTACAGTAAAGGCAAATTTACAACTTAAGAAAAATAATACTGTAAAGTTAAACAATAACATACTCAGATTTAAAGAAATGTGAAACTGAGGAGGGTAAAAAAAAAAATGTACAAGAGCTCTCCAGTTCTGCAACAGCATCATGCGGGTGGTGGGAGACTTTGTCCATCAGTGATGTTATTTTAGGGTTCTTCTGTCTCCCACCACCTGCACTGGGTCGAGGGGGCGTCCTCGACATACAGGATACACATACAATAGGCCTTCTGCCAGGGAGATGAGTGGCTAAACTTTCATACATACATTCAGACTGGAAAACACAAAGCTAAAAGAAATAAGAGTAAACACTTAAAATAAATAAAATACTGTTTTTACTATTTAAGTGACTCCACATAGAATTGGCTGCATTTAATTTGATTTATGAGGATCAGAATAAAAAGGGCCTGGACAAAAACAAATGCACACCACATTTTTCAGGTTTTTGGTTTTTAAAAAACATTAGAAACCATGATACGTCCTTTGCATCTTAGACATCTGAAGTACTTTGTGTTAGTGTATAATCCCAAAAACATACAGTTAGGTTTGTTGTTGTAACCTGAAATCTTGTATCTTAGAAGAATTCTAGGAAGCACTAGGAAGTGATGTAATGTAAGATAGTGTTTATATGGGTCATTTTTCAGTGTTTGACCTTGTTTTTCTTCGTCTTCTCCTTCCTCTCCTCAGCGTGTGCTTTATCACTTAACAGATCCTTTCTACTCCCTCATTTCTGCTGCCAACCTGTGCTTTTTCTCAATGACAAACATATGGCTTCTATGATGAAGGAGGATATAATCATGCCCTGTGACTGAAACTGCCCTCCAGGTGTTGACGCTGGACTCCTTTCTGTCTGCGTTCCCATACTACCAGTATTTTTTTATTGGGTGTCTTTAGTGTAATAGATGTGTTTGTGCATGTCAGAAAACACGTCAAGTAGCTAGTTAACATTGTGAGGGACTGTGAGTGTGTGTGTGTGTTATCAGTGTGGAAATTTGCCTGGAAATGATCGTCATTTGGTGGCTTATGGTTGAGCAGAGTGGAAACTGTGGTTTGATGGTGTTTTAGTTGTGGATGTGATTGCGAGATGAGTTCTGTGCACTGTAATCACATGCTTGCCTTGAAGTCTAGTGTAAAGGAGGATATTGAGTTAGCTGTAGCACTCACCAAAACAAACACATTCTGGAAAACACTTTTGAATGGCTTTTACATGTATGTTAATGTGAGTAATATGAAGTTCTTTTGGATAAAAACACCACAAACTTATGTGTAAAATGCCAGAGCAAAACAGCTCAAACATGGGTTTTCCATCCCTGCTCTGAAACATCAACATGGCAGAAACGTTTTTGTATGAAGGAAAGAAAGAAAAAATACATCCAAACTATTTAGACGTTTCTAATCCTAAACCTAAAAGTTCATCCATGTTTATTGCAATTTATAGCATATATGTTTTCTGCCAGGGTCCGAGTGCAAAGAAAAACCTTTATTCATTCATGTCAATAAAACTTTTTAATTGCTGCTCTTTCTTTGTGTGAGTCTCTCCAGGTTGAATTGACATTTGTTATCACTGTGACTGTATACAAGAAAAGACCAGGGTGTAACCCCTAAATCTAATAACTGGGTGTGCCTCTCTTAGTTGCAACATCTACTGTCAAGCATTTGTGAAAACTGGCACTAAGTCTTTTACTTCGCTGTGGAGGGATTTTGGCCTGCTGTTCTTTGTTTAATTCAGACACTTTGGAGGGTTTTTGAACATGAAAGAAATCTTTGTTTTTTCAGCCAAGTGGAAATGGAAATGGTGGTGTGTTTTGGATCCTTTTTCTGCTGCATAACCGAAGTGTGAATAAACTTAAGTTCACAAACTGATGGCTGAATATTCTTCTTCAGGGTTTTCTTCTAGAGAGCAGAATTCATGGTTCCATCAATTACAGCAAGTCATCTGGGTCCTAAAGCAGCAAAGCAGCCCCAGACCATCACATTGCCACCGCCGTGTTTGACTGTCGCCGTTATATTTATTTCTTGTTAGTTTTACACCAAATATACCAGGACATACACATACCAAAGAGTTTTACTTTTGTCCAATCACAGAATACTTTGCCTAAAGTTTTGGGGATCATCAAGGTGTTTTATGGCAAATGTGAGATGAGCATTTGTGTTCTTTTTGGGTAGCAGTGGTTTTGATCTGGGAACTCTCCCATTTGGAGAGTTTGGTCATGAGCTTTGGGTCATGACTGAAAGAACGAGTTCACAGATACAAGAGGCCGAAATGAGTTTCCTCCACAGGGTAGAGACAGAGTGAGAAGCTCGGTCATCCAGGAGGGACTCAAAGTACAGCCGCTGCTTCTCCACGTCAAGAGGAGCCAGTTGAGGAGGCTCGGGCATCGGTTAGGATGCCTTCTGGATGCCTCCCTGGTGAGGTGTTCCCAGCACATCCCAACTGGAGGACTATGTTTCTTGGCTGGCCTGGGAATGCCTTGGAATTCCCCCAGAGGAGTGAGCCCAAGTGGCTGGGGAGAGGGAAGTCCCTGCTTAGGCTGCACCCCCCACAACCCAACCTTGAATAAGCAGAACAAAATGGATGGATGGATGGCAAAAGTTTGAGTTGGATGCAGACGTATTCATTGCGTTCTGTGACTCGAGACGGTCGGTAACTAGCTGCCTATAAACCATTGCTAGCTAGCTAGCTTGTTTTTGTGTCTATCAAAGGTAAGTGCAACTGTATCACCAATTGGCTGGATGACGTTCATTTTTACCACTGGGTCACTTCTGTTGCCAACCCATTCGAGCCAGCAGGATCCTTCAATTACCTATACTTATAGTTTTTTTTATCTTAAATTTTTTTAAGCAGGCATTAAAAAGGTCTTAAAAGGTTTTAAATTTAATTTGCTGAAACCTGCAGCTACCCTGTTGTGTTCTGGAGAAGATGTAAGTTGGCCTTAAATACGTTAATCACAGGTCTTAACTTTTGTTGTGGTAGGGCTAATCAATCTTGTATGTAGTTTTTTTTTTGCAGGACTTTTCTGTCAAGGAAATGTTTGAGTCGCACACAGATGTCTTCTTTGTTTTCTGTGACTCGCGGCGGCTGTTAGCTAGCTGCTAATATACCTTTGCTAGCTAGCTAGGTTTTTTTTGTGTCTATTATGAGTAAGTGCACATGTATCATCAGTTCCCTGAACGACGTTTGTTTTTGGCACTGGCTCACTTCTGTTGCCAACCTATACGAGCCAGCAAGATCCCCTGATCATCCCCTATGTTAAGAGTTTTTTTAATCTGGCATTAAAAATGTCTGAAGAACTTCCTGAAACCTCCAAATACCCTGTTGTGTTCTGGAGAAGTGTAAATCCATTCAGCAAGGATATATGTGATCTTTTTTTTTCTAAAAAGACATTTTTGATCATGTTACATGTTTTTAATTTTCACCTCATAACCCTAACCCTCCCAAACTTCAACACATGACCCAAACCTGTTATAGTCAGGTTTCACGCTGTATGAAATGTTCCTTGATATTTGCTCTCTACACAAGTCCAACTGGCCATTCAGAAAGCAGATGTAAGTACAAATCTAGCTGGGGTTGAGGTTATGGGAAGGCATGTGGTTGCAGTGATTACTGGAAAAAGGGGTCAGAGCATGAATGATGTCAGTGGAAGAACCCTTCAGACAAAGGAAGTCAATGATGTGTATGTGTGTGTATTATCTGTGGGATGATGCTGTTAGGCCTTTGCACTTTGCTCCTGACCATTCCACCACAGACAGCAATTGGCCTCTGGTTGATCTTTAAAGGTGTTGATTATACATAAAGTCCCAGCAAAATACATCAAGGTGTGTTGGTTTTTTTTTAAACATGACAAAATGTGTTGGTTGTCTGTTGGTCTTGACATTGTTGATGGTAAATAATATCTTGACACCCCAGGAGCCACTGGGGATATTGGACAATAAGATTTAGATCCATGTCCATTATACAAATACACCAGGCTTCTGAATGCAGAATGGCTGTCTAAGCAGAAAATCCCCTCATCCTTATACAAGTGAGTGATGTGAACAATGCAGCATCAGCAGTCCTATTCTGGGTGATTTAGCTCTCACTGGTCCAGATTTGCTGTCAATTATCTCCCATAAAGTTAGGATTTTGGGTTTGAGACACTGTGCCATATTACTGGAGCTAATCTGCCACTCTGAAGACGTAGAAGCTGTCTGGAATAAGCCTCCCATGTCAATCATCAGACAATTCATGCATTTTTTTCCCCTTCCAGTAGGGTTACAGTAAGGTTAGAGTGGAGTTAGGATTAGGGGTGGGGGTTAGGGTTATGGGTAGCGGATTGCTATTCAAGTCGACTGGAATTTTCTCTTTGGTGTTTTTGATACGGACTTCCAGATTCATGTGTAATTCCCTAATCGACCAGTGGGGGTGATCTTGACCAAAAACTTTTTTGAAGCTCATTTTTACACGTTTTATGATATTTTGAGCCAGAGGGGTAAGGGGTTAGGGTTAGAGGTAGGGTTACCCTAATTATGGTCTATTGAGGTGGAATTATTGGTAGACCACTTGCTTAATTGTTAGGTGAGTCATTTTATGCTTGGTTGAGTTCAAATCATGAGGTGGAAAGGTGGCCACGGATGACTATAGTCACCTCATTTAAGATCAGCGGAAAAACAGGTCTGAATGGAGTGAAAGAGGAATCATCCTACAGACCAAATCTGAAACGAGAACTTCAGATTAGTTTAGGATGATCATGATCACAATAGAAGAAAATAGGATAGTCAAGAGGTGAAACGCAGAATCAAGGTAAGCAACAAAACTCTAAGAAAGACTTGAAGCCAGCCAGAGTAAGGTTTCCTACAGCTGACATATGGTCCCTATTGATCAGTGAGCCACGTGACTGGCCCCTGGGTATGTTGGGGTCCTGTGCGAGGTTCTCTCTGCTTGCAGCGAGCTGGCCTGGCTGTGTGGGTGTCGTCACGCTGTCTGCATGTCTCTGCTTGTTAAGTATTCAGGGATTGGAAGTGACATTTGTGTCTCCACTTGGTATTCATTGAATTTACCGTTTCTCCAGGCGTCCTATCTCAGACGTAAAATAATGAGCAAACTGCAGAGAGTGTGTGTGTGTGTGTGTGTGTGTTAAGCCTGCAGAGGACGAGGATAAATTGTTGCTCTGCGTCTTGGTCTGAATAGCTTCTTGACAGCCAGAGTTTGGTCATTGACTTCATTCAGTGCAACAGGCATGTTGAGCACAGTAATGGTTGTGACCAAGTATTGACCAACTGTGAGTCACAATCGCCTCACATCACAATCTCTGGTTTACTTCCACCAAGATACCAGGAGACAGAGTAACATCACCATGTGGTCAGTGATTAGAACAGGCCTCAGAGTTCCTTTACCTATTTATCTAGGAAATGATAGAAATTGATTTAGGTATTTTTCACATCTGAATAAAAATGGAAAAAGAAAAGAGTATAGAAAAGAATTTCTATTTCCAGACTTTATTCCCTACTTTAAATGTTGTGTCCTTCCTTCCTTGTTTAATTCTTTCTGCCATTCCTTCTTTGTGTTTTTAATTTCTTTCTTCCTCCTTCCATTCTTTCTTTCTTTCTTCCTTCCTTGTGCCCTTAATGTCTTTCCCTCTTCATATTTTTACTTTTCTCCTTTTGTCTTACCATTCTTGTGTCCTGCCTAACGTCATAAAATCTAAGCATTAATTAAAGAACAAAAAAACCATTATTAGTTACATACTGCTATTTTAACAGGAACAGACCAGGGAGTTAAAGCTTAAGAGCCTGAAGAAAATCTTTTAGTAGGGCTGGATGCAGGTTAGATGGGCTTAAAAATAAAATCTCTGATTTTTTTTTTTTTTTTAATCCAAAATTCCATTTCCAATTTTAATTCATTTTTTTTGCTTGCTTTTTTTCCTTTAAAAAATTACAAATGACAGGAAATATCTGAAAAAACTGGCTTTCATTTCAGTCGCTTCGTCTGCGAGTTAACCTGAATTCAAAGTTAAAGGCTGTAAAACACACTTGTCAAAAAAGATGGTAGTTCTTGGGTGGGGTGACACTCTGAACTGTGGAAACCCAAGGAGTGCATTGATGAAAAAAAATCTTGATTTTCGAAAAATTAAATCTTCAAAAAGAGAAAATTTGATCAATTGATAAAATCGGCTGACGGCCCAGTCCTACCTTTTAGAAGTTCTAATAACTGACTATAGTTGGTGATTTATCTCCGTAGAGTCGGTCCTCCACAGTAACATGTGGAAGGATGCACCTTCTTTCGCGCTGCTCTGTGTGTTGTGTCTACCAACAGAAACCCCTTATGCGTAGCTCGCATAGCAAGATTTCTATGCCAATTTTTGTCCTGATTTGTCTCTTGAGACAATCGACGGCCCGATTATCGAGATTGCTCTTAAGATAATCTTAGGAGGTATTCCTGACGTGTGTGGTGTGTTCAGAGTGATCTGGTCTGCTCGGAAGGACGTCGGGGCGCTCCAATCTAAAATCAGGAATATTCAACATGTTGGATTGTCTTGGGCCAATATCGCAGCACACGTGATGTTTTCCCGAGGACAAATGAGAACGCAGCCTGGATGACGTGTAGCTAATCAAAAAGCAGGGTGACAGAAGCACGGAGGGGAATTCTAAATAAAGAGGACAATCAATGGTGCCATGGCCCAGCAGAAAATCTGGTGGACATCAGAGACATTTTCTCTGTTAAATATAGTCAACAAACTATCGCCATCGCTTCTTCCCAGTTGGTCATGTTTGTTTACCATGAATTCACGTTTGGTCTCGAGAGATTTTGTGAGATTTCCCATCTGAAATCTGAATGTTGATGAGTGAAATCGATTCATGTGAGGTGTGGCTCGAGACCAGTTTTAAAATCTTGCAGTGTGAATCAGACATTAGGCAGCTCAGCATTTAAAACAGAGTGAAAAAAGTCAGTTTGTTACCAGGAATTAAACCTACATCGACAATCTCAAAATGATCCAACCCACGTGTTGAAATATTAACCATGGGAGCAACAAGCTGAGCAGGAGGGTTAACCACTTGTCTTCACTGCATTCACATGTGTGCATCCGTGTGCATGACAAACATGTTAGCCCGTCAGGGAGATAACCTTGATAGCGGGTGAGAAAGCAGTTGCTAGGTAACTACGGGGTGCCGGCATACCTCTTACTGAGGCAGCTGACTTGCTTCCCATTAAAGAGCCAATGAGCAGTGATAATGGAGATATAGAACACATATTTTATTATCAGGTTCTGTTAGATCTCTGTGGAGAACAGAAGTGATTGGAGGAAAGAGATGAAAAAGATGTGGCATGCCACTTGTAAACAGATGGAGCCTTAAAAAAATGTGGTTGTTCACAACACACAGTGCTACAGACATTATAAATAAATAATGTCTCTGTTTTATGACAAAACTTTGTGACTTATGGAGACAGTTTATCTGTCTGATAATTTCTTTAATACAGATATACAGATTTAACGAGACTTCTGTTTCTAAAAAAGTGTGGAAAAGAAAGTACTTTCAGTTTTGTCTTCTAGGTCAACTGTAGTTATAGATATGCTAAGGTTTTCGTGCCCCTTGAATATTTTTGCATTTTCTGCGGTTCTAAACAAAAAATTCAATGTATTTTTTGGAGGAGATTCCATGTAGACCAACACAAAGTATTGTATAATCGTGAAGAAAAACAGTGGCACCCCCAGATTCTCTGGGGAAGACCTGACCCCCCTTGGGGGCCCCACTAAAGTTTAATATAAAGGATGCATTTTTTTTTTTTCTTTTTTGAAACAATTTTTTCTTACAAAGAAAATCTGAAGTGTGTCATGCCTTTATATTCACCCCCCTTTCCTCTGGGACCCCTAAAAAAGGCCCCCGCAACCAGAAGTCACTTAATTAACCTGCGTGTAATTTAAGATCAGTATGAATCCAGCTGTTCTGTGAAGCCATGAGGCATTTTTAGAGATCATGAGTGAACAACATCTCACAGAGCTCCGTTCAGTTTATCATCTGAAAACAGAGAGAGGAGGGCACAGCTGCAAACCCACCAGGACGTGGTTGTCTGCCGAAACTGACACAGCTCAGGTGGGAGAATCTGTTGGCAGGATGATTGTTCTTTGGGGCACATTTGGGGTCATAGTTCAGGCTTTTGAAATGCTAATCAGCTGCTCCTAGTAAAAATAGCTTGTTGCCATAGTTATGCATCATAACAACTGGTAGTAAGTAAAAAAGTCAGTGTAGAAATCCTTCAAGCTCCACAGTATTCAAAACCAGAGGGATTAATTATTCAAACATGTAACGCCTCAGCCAAAAAAAAAAAAAAAAAAAAAAAAAAAAAAAAGTGAGCTAATTACAGCTGAAATCATAATTGAAGTAGCAGACAATAATATCCCAATCTCAACATGGTGGTGGCATCATCATGATGTGGAGATAATAATAATAATAATAATAATAATAATAATAATAATAATAATAATAATAATAATATAATTTGGTAGAGGTTTCAGAAGATTTGAGACTGGGATGGAGGCTCACCATCTAGCAGGGCTGGTTTAGATCAAAGCAAATGCACTGGTTCTCGGTCAAAGTCCAGACATAAATCCAACTGAGAACCTGTAGCAAGACTTCAGAATCGGTCCTCATGGATGATCTTCATCCAGTCTGACTGAATCTGAGCTATTTAACAAAGAAGATGCAGGTGGAGAAAAGCCCTCAGAGACCTGCAGCTGTAACTGCAGGGAAAGCTGGTTTTCCAGAGTATTGACTCAGAAATGATGGCATTCTCAAGACAAAAAAAAAAAAAGAATGCATTAAAGTTTATGGCTGTAGTCTTGCAAAATGTGCAAAAAAATCAAGGGTGTGAATACTTTTGTAAGCTGCTGTACAGTCTTTTCAGTAATACGAGACACTGTTTAGGTTTTATTTCATGCATCTAAGACTTTGAAAGGAAACTTAACAGCATTGTGCACTCCTAGCCTTTCCCGTGTTGCTCTCATTGAGGTTGGTAATACTACATCAAGGTCAGCGACATGTTATGTTCCACCCCTTAGCCTTGTGCTCAGCTCGCCTTATCTCCATTGTTCTGCTTCATTCTGCCACGCCGAGATAAAGAGTCTAGATGTTGCCGCTGTGATTGGTGGAGGGAAAGCTTCAATGGGGATGGCCTGCCGGAGATAATGTTGGTTAGATAATATGAATGCTGCTCCAGCAGGAGTTTAATTGAGGAGCACTCTTGTATCCATGGAGAAAGCCCAGTAAGCTGAGTGTGTTTGAGTTGGTGCCTACAGCAGAGGTTAGAGTTTCACTGAGTGTATAAATAGGTTCTGATGAAAACAAACCAACCATACCAGAATTAAACTACAGCTGTTATGTTTGACTTTCTGTAAATAAAAAGTCCTTCAGCAAAATACTGATAAATTATATTAGAAATAGGATGTAACTGTTTTAACATGAAAGTAAAAATGCTGCTAAAATTACTATTACTGCTTAAAATGTCAAAAAATTTTATAGCACTAATTATTATTTTAGGATTTTAAAAAATGCATTGATTCATTAATATTTTAATTCGGTTAAAGACAGTGAGAGAAATAGCAGTGGTAGGCACCGCTAGCTAAAAAAGTATGCTAACCCTAAAGCACTAATCATAAATATTAGTCAGCTAATGCTAAAGTGCTATATCAACATGGTATTTATTGCAACCTAGTACTAAAGCACTAAACTCAACCTCGTTGATACCCACTGTGTGACAATGCAACATGTTACGACATAGCATAGCAACCCCAACATGGTCAAATTTGTTATTGTACACCTAGTTGTACGTTTGTGCCTCAGGAAGTGAGTTTTGGAACAGCCGCTTCACCGATGGTTTCAGCATTAGAGTTGTTGACTATTGCTAACTCTGTTGCTGATTTTGCCTAATTGACTGCTGTGTCAACAGTCTTTCCCCACTTCAAAATAGGTGCATAAATATAGACATGTAACTACTTGAGGAATTCATAACAGTTGATAACCAAAACTTCAACACAGATGTCGAACTTTATTCAACTTAAAGTTCACAAAACAACCAAGTAAATAAGCGATTTTGAATTTATCTAGAAAAATCAGTTTAGGGAAAGCTAAGTGCGATAAGCGTTTTCAAAGTAAGAAAAAAGTTAAAGTCCTAAATTAAAAATTAGCTCAGCTATTAGCAAATTAGCAGATTAGCAGAGGTGTTCTTGTCACTGTAAATCAGTTTTAGCTCCAGATATAGTGTTGTGTAAAAGGATCTTACATATTCTGTGTTGTTTTTGACAACTTTTAAAATCAGACAAAGTTACCTGGAGAAAATACATAAACAGTTGGCTAATCATGATTTCCTTTACTGAGGGATAAGGATATTCAAACCTACCTGACCCTATGTAAAAATATTCTTAGTTCAGTTTCACCAGCAACCTCCAGGCCTGATTACTTCCTGGCCTGTAGAATCAAGTGTTTCCTTAAATAGATCTTGTCTGACAAGTAGGCTAAAACAAATTTAAAAAGCAACACATCATGCTCCAATCTAAAGAAATTAATGCACAGATGAGAAACAAAATCTCTGAGATCTAACAGTCTTGGAAAGGATTACAAGACCATTTATAAGGCTTTGGCGCTGCAGCGAATCTCCAGAAGTAGTCAACTTACCAAAATTACTCCAGAGAGCATAAATGACTCATCCAGATAGTCAAACAAAACTTTCTTTCTCTCTCTCTTTCTTTCTTTCTTTCGATGTTGCCATCTGATGTAACCTTTAACTCACTTAGGCACTCAGGTTTTACTGCAGGACAATGACCCAAAAGTCCTCTTCTGTATGGTTCAACAAATTTAAAAATAAAATGACATTTTGGAGTGTCCTAGTCAAACTTTGAACTTAAATTTAAAATGCTGTTCAACCTAGAAAACCCTCCAATGTAGTTGAATTCTGCAAAGAAGAATGGGCCAAAATTCTTCCACAGTAACATAAGAGACTCATATCCAGTTATCACAAAGACTTGATTGCAGTTGTTGCAACCAAGTGTGGCCCAAGCAGTTATTAGGTTTTGGGAGCAATTTACTGTTTTCTTTGACTCGTATAAAACGTTGTACGTTGTAACGTCATCTGAAGCCAAACAACAAAGAAGAAGTCTATTTCACAGCACTGTGCTTTGAAGATCGCGGTTGAAATCTTAATTCGGTCTTATGTATTGAGATGAATTTTAAAATCAGCATCTTCTAAAACACAGTAAGAGTTAAAGATAGTAAGTACTTCCCACCTCTTTCAAATAGTATTTATTCATCGTTCTAAATGAAACAAGCTTATCACTCAGTGTATTACAGTGGTTCTTTACTGCTGTTTTGCTCCTTTTTTAAGGGTTTGACAGGTAGTTGGTTGTTGGGGTTCATAGCGCTGTTTCACAAGAATACTACTGTATAACCCAGTGCATTGCTTTGTTTGTCTCCGAACCACTTCCTGATGTCCGTCCCACGGGTTTTAACCTTCCTTCTGATCCATCTCTTCCTTTTCCTCTCAGATGGCCCCGGATCCGTTGGGAAAGTCTCCCTCTTCTAATTCAATAACACTCTTCCTGTTTACCTGCTTCTCAATCCCCATTTATGTCAAAGTGTGTGAGCAGCTGTGCAAATATGGATGGGTGGCTAAGAGCTAATCTGTCCATCATCTTGTCCTATATTTGCTGTGCCAAATGTCATGGCTACAATCTCAACACCCACAGATGGAAGACTTCCTTATTCTTGTTACCCTCCTATAAAAAAAGTATTTACTCCCTAACAGATTTCTTCTGTTTTTGCTTTTTGTTACCCTAAAACTTTTCATATCATCAAACTAATTTTGATATCAAACAAAGATAACCTGAGTTAATACAAAATAGTTCTCAAATTATGATTTCTTCCATTAAGAAAAAATCTGTCCAGACTATATTATTACACCTTGTTAAGTCATAAATTAAGAGAGATTACTAATGTTGCTTTGTTCAGTTTTACTAGCTACACCCAGACATGATTATTGTCTGACCTGTAGAATCAAGAAATACATCATTAAGAGCCAATCTGACTATATAAAGTAGGCTAAAATAACTTAAAAGGCAACACATGATGTCCAGACCTAAAGAAATTTAAGAACAGCTATGAAAGGTGGTAGTGTGATGCTCTGGGGCTACTTTCCTGCTTCGTGACCTGAACAACTTGTGGTAATTGATGGAACCATGAATTCTGCTCTGTAGTAGAAAATCCTGAAGGAGAATGTCCAGCCATAAGTTCTTGACCTTCAGCTGTAGCCTATTTGGGTTATGTAGCGGGACGGTGATCCAAAGCACACTTGCAAGTCCACATCTGAATGGCTCCAAGAAACATAAAGTGGCCTGGTCAAAGTCTGGAATTAAACACGACTGAGATGCTTTGGCACGATCTTAAACAGGCCATTTACACTCAAAAACTCTCCAATGTGGCTGATTTAAAAGCAAAGAGGAGCGGATCAATATATCTCCACATCGATGTAGAAGAATCACAGCTCATTATTGCAAACGCTTGAATTAAAATAACAGAAAGGGATAGCAAAGCTTTGGAAATATTTTTTGAGATTCAGCAGTCAATAGGTAACAAAAGAGAAGGAAAAGCTGGTGGTAAAGAGCAGGGGAGGGAAGCAAGTGGGAGGAGAAGAGGAAAGGACGTTAATATCAGGAAGGAAAGGGAGGAAGGAGACAGGAATAATAAATCAGGTAAAATAGTCAGAAGAACAAGTTTTTTCTTTCGTTTTTTTCTGGAAGTCTCCTTATCACACACTCAAGCAAACACACTGGGGATCACGGCCTTCACTCTTCCCCTGTTCTTGGGTTTATCTTCCACTCCTCTTCCTCCATTGCCTGCTGGATGCCCCAGACACAGATGTGTCAGGATCACTGATGTGTGAGGAAAACACATGGAAACGTTTCTCTCATTATTTGTGCTCTCATCAATCTGTGTGTGTAGAGTTAGTGAGGATGTGATGTGTGTATTTACAGTGAACGAATGCAGCTGGCTGCACATCTGACTTCGTCTGGTACACACCGAGCAATGCTCATCAGTGTCCATGTACCGGATTATCCCTTATATGCTTGCATTAGTTCACAGCCATGTTGTGTTTACATTCTCTGCACTGCTGCACGTGTGCTCTCATGTTTACACACTTGCATATGTTATATGATGAGCAGTATGGCAACATGCAATAATTGTCTGTCACTCTCCCATAATACAGCTGTCGGCCAAAAGAGCTGACCCATGGCTCCACAGGGACAGGGTCAACTGCTTACTCCTTTGCGCTGTGTTCTATGGTATATATGGCTTTCTGTGAAGCTGTTCTGTCAAGGCCTCAGAGGTTTGCTAGAGAACATTAGTGAACAAACAGCAAAATGAAGACCAAGGAACTCAGCAGACAGGTCAGGGAGAAAAAGCTGTGGAGAAGTTTACACCGCAGAGAACATCTCACGGTGCACTGTTCAGTTTTGCAAAGAATGGGCAAAAATGTTGGTCTTTAGAGGTGCAAAACCAGTACATACATACCCTGAAAGACAAAAAATGGTTGCACAAAAGAGTACCGACTTAGAAGGCTTAATCCAAATGCCACACTTTTCAGGGTTTTCTGTGTTACCTACATACAGCCAGCAGTTGCTCATCCGTTTAGGTCAAATGTCCTAGAGTTAGCTTCTTGTTTGTAACATCTTGATAAATTACAACACCGCAAATGTAATTTATTCTTATATGGTGCCTATTGGTGTCATAAAAGGATAGCATGTTACAGTTTCCCCCAGAAAAAAAGTGAAATAAATTAAAAGAAATTATTTCCTAAAATGGACAATGATGAATAAGTATTTATATGCTGAACTACAGATTTGTAAGGTACAAAATTCAAGTATTTATATCAGTAAGTTTTCTTGTGTTATCTAAATCCTCCCCTTTTGTTTAGTAATGTCTGCAGCTTGTTGCAGTATTTTGATTTGCTGGTTCTGATTGGTTGTTGTTTATCCAAGCGAATGCAGTATTTGCAAGGAACACTCTGATTGGATAAAAAGAGATATCTCTGATTGGCTGGTGGTGTGGCTCATTTACATTAACTTTACCAAGTTGCAAGCGCAGACACAGAGTCAAATGTGTGCCAGAACACATACTGAGCAAGTGCGATGTACACGCACACCACACTTTATTCTTTCTTCACAAAGACATCAGTTCACATCAGTCTTACTGCAAGCTTAACATGAACCACTAAAAGCATGACTATAATACTCAGCCTTTATTGTTGCGCTTTTAGAGGTTTGCATTGTGCGGGCCGAGCAAGCCGTGAGGCTTTTATATTTAAAGCGTGTGTTGGTGCAGTAATCTCCGAAAAAACAGCCTTCATAGAGGGATCATATAGATGTCGGTACAGGAACATGCCTGCAGGTTCCAAATAGACCATTTTGAGTGAAAGGTTAGTGCATCAACTATAAACCTAGCTTAACCCGTTTTTGCTATCACTGTTACTGGTGTATAAAAAAACAATTTAAAACTATTAAACAAGCCATGCTTAGCCTGGTGGAGGGCAAGTAAAGCCTGGCGGCCTGCCAGGATTATAATAGACTGGGGGAAACCCTGATGTTAGCATATTCTTACAATTTTATCAATAACATTTAAGTTGGTAACATCCAGATTTCCGTACTTACAATAAAGTAGTAGTATCTTTGAAGTGCCATTCTGCTCTGCAGAAGTATAAAGAGCTGATTTTACCTGGTTAATTAGTCAGGCTATCTGCTCCGGTAGCCAGGCTGCTGTGGGCTGCTTATCAGAATGCTTCCTTGCTGTAGTTTTCATTGTCATATTTAGATGAGTATTAAAAGAAGGTTGAATATACAAGTGGCCTATATTAATGTCCCTTTGAGAGAGTCTGTAATCAGCCTTAGAGATAGGGTGAGATGTTGAGGAAAATTATGATTCATTTGCTGCTCCACTGCATATAAAGAGAAAGCTGAGGTGGATTGGGCATCTACATACAATGGATCCCAGTCATCTCCCTTTGGAGTTTTGTCTTTTTGTTTGTCAACTCCCCCTCAAGGCAAGCTGAAAACTCAGTGATAGGATTATATATCCCCCTGACCAAAGAATGTATCAGAATCCCCAGGAGGAGCAAGGGTTGAGAGTGTCCCTGGGGAAAGAAAGATCAGAGTTTCATAGTTGGACTGCAACCTTTGGATGGCAATAGAAAGCAATGGTAAAACTTGGTGTATCAGACCACAGGATATTCAATACATTTAATACATTTATTGACCAAAGTACAATTCATATTAAGTGAATAGTTTTAGAATAAAGTATGTTTTCTCTCTTCTTTTGCCTAGATTGTATATCAACCATAGCTGCACAAGCAAGTAAACCTGCATGTATATAAAAAAAGTCCAGTTTAGTTTCTTGTCTTCCCTTCAGACATTACGACTGGAAAGACTAATAAACAGCAGTCTTAGTGTGTATATTTCCTTAAGAATCTAGATTCTTCCCCTAACTATAAGATTGCATGCTTCATGAAAGACAAACCCAAAATGATCAAAGGAAGGGTGTGTAGTAACTAGTTACATTTACTCAGTTACATTTACTTGGGTAACTTTTTGGAAAAAAATTTACTTTTAGGAGTAGTTTTATTACACTGTGATTTTTACTTTTACTTGACCAATGTCATTATGAAGTATCGTTACTTAAGTAAAATTTCTGGATCCTCTACATACTGTGAATAACTTCACTGAACTAACACATCTTAACCAAAAATGTGTGAGACAGACCTACAGTTTATGTTAAAGTGAGACCTCTTATTTGTACACTACGTGTGTGTGTATCTATCTATCTATCTATCTATCTATATATATATATATATATATATATATATATATATATATATATATATATATATATATGATTTTAAATAATTGTAAATAATTATGATCTTTATTTGTATTTTATTTGTAATTTATTAATTTTAGTATTTAAAATACATGAATTTTCACATAACCTTATATTTTTTGTCTGTCTGACAATATCATTGTAAAATATTGAATCAGATTTGTTTTGATTAGTTACTCAGTACTTGAGTAGACTTTTTACCAAATATTTTTTACTCTTGAGAAATTTCTTGGTTGAGTAGTGAGTATGAGTATGAGTTGAGTATGCTGAAGCAGTGCTACTCTTACTTAGGTACAGTTTTTATGTGCACTACCCACCTCTGGATAAAGCAGAATGACTTTGTGGTATTCAGTTTAGCCTTCCTGTTATCAGACGAAAGACTTGTTCGCTCTCGCTTTCTAACAGCCTGAATGACATATCTCAATAAGTCGTAGAAAATACATTTTCCTTTTGAAGTAGGTTTTTTTTTTTTTTTTTTTACGTCACTGTGCTTCTGTGCACTGTTTAGTTATAAACAGCTTGCTGATAATGAAATAGCTCATTTCAAATTCTCACTTAGTAGAAATTGTATTTACCCCCAAAGACCATCATTGTTATCATGACCTGAGAGCACTTTGGTCGTCAGGGCTTGTTAGACAATCAGATTTGCTGATTTTGTTCAACATCTGCTTTGTTCATCTTTACTAGTGATGCACAATGTATCGCAAATTAGGGATGTACGATATATCAGTATCTACATCGTATCAGCCGATGTTAGTCATTTTTTAACATATTGGTATCGGTCTGTTAGTAAAACTGGGCCGATATTGACAACCGATGTTTATTTCCATCTTGTTGCCGTCATGTGACAGTGATAGTGATGCAGTGGAGGATTATGGGGGTGTTTTACTAAAGCAGAAAAGCAATATAGGCAGTGTGGTTGTTTTTAATGTTTTCTGAACAGGTCACTGTTGAAAATGAACCTGGTTAAATAAAGGTTAAATAAAAAAAAAAAAAATACACAGTATCAAAAGTGTAGGGAAGTGTTATATATATCGTAAATAATTGCTTTGAGTGCAGTGAATAACAGACTACTATATAAGTACCATGCATTCAAGCTCTCTGAGGTTTTTTTTCCAGCAGTTGGATGGATAACTCCCTGCCTAGGCTCTATGAATGCAGTCAATCAAAAGCAGAAAACATTAAGACTGTTTTGTTAGGTAGGTATAAGATAGATCATTCATTGCATGTTTTCCTGATATCATCTATCTTTACTACCTTTACTTCCTAAGACATGCGCTATGTTTAACAATCTGAACCTCATCTTTGCTTTTTATTTTATTAAATTAGACCCACACAAACTATGCAGTGCAACCTCTTATGTTCCACCTATGCAGAGGTTACTAAACCATCCAATTAGTGCATAGTTACAGGCTGAAACTTTTTTTTTTTTTTTTTTTTTTTTTTTTTTTTTTTTTGCTTGTTTGACTAAAATACTACACAGCAAAAACTGAATTAGAATTACTCATTTGTAACATAAATGCTGTTGTCAGTCCCCGGTGTGTTACTCCATCGCATTAATGTGTTTGTGTTTTGCTTTCCTGTCTCTAGTTATAATTGCGCTGCCTTCTGTTCTAATAGCTTACTGCTCCCCTTGGTGTTGCTTTGATTTGCGCTGGTCTGGGATATGTAAAAACGCTCATCCCGAAATCCCATCAGGTCAAAAGCTGAAGAGGAAGTTGATACTTAATACATAGACTAACACAGATTGTGTTGTGCTGACATCACCTGATCTGGATTCAGGCATCAGCTGAATGTCTGAATTGGGGGGATTTATCACCAAGTTGTTCACTTGGAGTCTCTGAGGAGGGGAGCAGATGCTGTTTTAGACAGTTCATCTGGAAATAAGGATGTCACACTGTTTCTGTCACTCTCATCACACTGATCTGGATCTCTTTGTGTGTGCATGTGTGGGTGCCTGTTATTGTGCATCCTTGTGTTTCGCATGTGTGTGCAGTACACTTCTCCATGTGTAGGAAGATCTAGGATGCTTGTTACCTAGCAACCGCCTCTATGAAACCCAGTGTGTGTGTATGTGTGTGTGTTTCGAGCTGAGGGTTTTGCAGCTACGTCAGGAATTCAGTGTTTTCCCAGAGTTCTGCTGCAGCAGACTCTTAAGTGTTGACTGGTTGAAGGTTGGTTTATTCATAAACATTATAATTATTTCATGCTATTTTTGCAGATAACTGGGAAGTTAGTGATATAAGTTGATGTTTTAAAAATGGTCCTACATACCATTCCTTCCTAGTAAAGTCTTGTTAAGGAGATGCCAGAGAAAATGCTGGAGTGATCAGAGTTTGCTGTTTGGAGCAAACAGCAATGCAGCAATCCCCCCACACACACACACACTTTGCTGTGCACTGCTGCTCAGCTGGCTGAAAAACGGGAACAACAATTTTGCCTTGCTTACAAGAAAAATAATATTTTGAAATATATTATTTTAAATGTTTACATTGTGTTCAACTATTAGCTTGTAAGTCTTGTCATGAACCAGTGTCCTTCTTCAGACATGTTGGTGTATAAGGTGGTAAATTCTATTCTAACTAGGGACTATGTGGACTTTGACTACACCACCATGATACTCTTAGAGTAAAATATATGCTAATATGGGTTGAAACTTGAAGAGCAAAAAACGTGAAAAAAAAATTTAAATTACTTTTCCGTCAAGTTTTGGAGTTTTATTTAAAGTCACTGAGAACTGAAATTATCCATTACCTTCCATACATTCCATTACAGTGCAGGGTGTGTGTGTTTTTGAAAGCCTGTATGTAAGTACCTCTTACCTTTGTGTCCCCCTACCCCAGTAACTGATTTTAAACTGTGCTCAGTCACCAAAGTCCACAAAGCCCAAAAAGACATGAGAATAGCAAATCAGACTTTCTTGAGATATATAAAGGTGTTTCCCAGGGTTCTGTTTTGGTTCCTTTTTTATTTATATTTTTATAAATGATTTAAACAAAGCCATGCAAGGCTAATTGCATTGTGTGTGAGTGATGAAGTCATCTGCCCATTTTCACGTGTTACACATGTGATAGATTTAAAACTAGTTTTATCCTTTAATGATTAAAATACACTGCAAAGTTCTTCTAAGGATTTTTACATATGATGGTACAATAATTGAATGCTGTCACCTTACAAGTATTTGGGAATATGGATGAATAAACAGCTACTGATGTAGCTGTTTTTTTAAATAAATGTTTTACGTTGCTTGCAAAAAAAACATGGTTGAAGCCACATTTTTGTCTATGATTTATTATAGTGATACGCTCCACATGCAAGCTGCTTTTCCCACTTTAACTAGCTCCAGATCACTTTATACTCCATGATACTTCAATAGCCTACTTTCTGTCAGCTCCAGTAGTTACCATCTGTGGACCTCCAGGTGGTTGCTCTTGAATGTTCTCAGGGGTTTGATTTTGATTTTGGGAAGACTGAGTCATTCACCATTCTTATGGAATAATCTAACAAAATACCCTGGCAGCTAAAAGTACTCATATCCGTTACTGATTTCAAGAGTCTCACAAATAATTCAGTGAAGGAAGAATGTCATTGTTTTTCTTGACAGATCACTTGTCTTTGAATATCCTGTGTTATTGTTTATTGTGTAGTGTTGTACAAGACTTGTATAGTTTTGATTTGCATGGCATCTACCTTGGCCAAGTCTAATTTGTACAAGTTACTTCTGATCTCAATGAGGCTTACTAGGTAAATGAAGGTATATTATTGCATCATTGCTGCAATATTTCAGTTCCTTATGTGCATATGTGCAATACAGATGTTTGAAAGCATGTTAGAGAGTTTTCCACCTGTCCAAAAAAAACCTGTGTCAGCTTAGTTGGACATCAACTTGTGTATACTGCAGCATTAAACACGTATTGCATCACAGAACAAATAGACTGAAAGGGATGTACAAATATTGAATGTTAAAGTAACGTTAAAGAACCAAAACGTCTCTTCTGAAGGTTGTCTCCATTAGTCATCAACCTCCCATTATTAGTATTATAAGATCAGAGCAGCGGAGGCTGCTAACTTTCCAGCCGAAGATCCAATAGAAAGACGTGTTTGTAGTAAGGATGCACAATGTATCGGCTGATATTAGTCATGTTTTAACATATCGGTACTGGCCCGATAAATAAAAATGGAGCAATATTAGCAACTGATATTTATTTCCATCTTGTTGCCATTTGTTTCTGAAAGGGGAGGGAAGGAGGTTGGTCATGTAGTATTTGTTTAGTCATGTGACAGTAATACAGCACAGGATTGTGAGTAGATTAACTGAAGCAGAAAAGCAGTGGGAATCACCCGTGTGGTTGTTTTTTCCAAGGAAGTGAGAAAAAAAAAAAAAAATATATATATATATATATATATATATATATATATAGTGTCATTATATCGATTATCGACCATAACAGCAATAGCAATATCAGATATCGATATCGGCCCAATTTTTCAAATCGGTGCATCCCTATTTTGTAGTGCAGAAAAGTTATAAAGATGGGCAAGAGCACCTGACAATCATTAAAATCCAACTAGGTGCAAATGTTTTTGAGAACAATTTGATTCTGAACTGAAAATATGTGCAACTGCTTAAATTCCTTCATCATATGTTTCCTGTTAGTGGCAGGTCGTTTGAGTGTGTGGGTGTTTCTTTTTGTCCCATTTAAACAGTCAGACAGGTTTTTGGATTTACAGCCTGAGAAGGGGAAGTTGAAAGTCAGCCGAACGTTACGTCAAATTAGTTTTCAGCTCGGATGGGAATTCTTTAGCCCCGAGCGTCGGTGAACCTGTCACAGAGTATCTACACAGGTGTACACCATGGAAACTTCACCATAGCTCGACTGATAAACTCACCTACTAAAACTGACATCTGCTTTCAAGTTTAACATTTCAAGGATAATGACAGCCTAATATTCTAAATATACTTACTGCATACAAGATTTTAGGTCAATCATCTGGCTCACAGCATTGTGACCTGCTTCCATCTAACTCTTGGTGAGCTAGATGGAAACAGCAACAGATGTGTGTCTGAGTTACATCCAATTCCCATCACTCAGCCATTCCTGAGCAGGTTTGATCTCTGGCAGAACATTTAGTCCCAAAATTGATCTATCAGCCTACATTTGCACATCTATCTGCTCTTGGAAAGTTGGTTGGCAGAAAACGTATAAATATGCTTTATAGTCACAGAAACCTACAGTAATGAAGTGATTACATCCTGACCACTGGTGTTCCCTGTGTTAATTGTGCACATGTTTATGTGTGTGAACTGAGAGCAGATGGCATGTGTGTATGTCCTTGGAAGCTCCAGCCGGGAAGGGTGACTGAGAGGTCAATGGGGATCAAAAAGCTCCTGCAGTCAACCTGCTCAAACATACGCACACATTTCTTGGTCTAGTGGCTTTTTGTACAGTTCATCTAATTGCTCCGTGTTATGTTAAGGCTTCAGTCATGTACTGTATTGCAAACCATTAAGTGTGTGGGCTTTTATGGGGTTTTTTCTTTCAGAAGCTTAGAGCCTGTTTACACATGACCGAGTCAGATAAAAGTAGACAGACTAACACCACAGTAATCACACCAGACATTATGATCTATCCTGAGTGATCAAATCTCATTACCTGCTTTACATGGAAATAGTCGCCTCACACAGCAGGCTGTTATCACTGTCTACTGATGTTTCTGTAAAATGACAAATACATTAAAGCTGCCACCCAAGCTTTTTCACAAAAACCAGGCAAACTCACTTTACATATAAAGTGTTTGCAACAGTACATCAGCTAACTTCCTGTCCAGCGCTCTGGAGGATATGCAGAGCGCAGAGATAACCAGACGCTACTGCCAGAGGAACGCCACAGAGGTTTCCCTATTAAGTAGAGATTTCCAAGAGGCACTTTACCTAAGCTTTTAATCTTAAAATAATATTGGATAATCATTTTAAATGTTAGGAAGGATCAGCTATGTATCGGATTTAAGACCACATATCCAAGTGGCCTGGGTTGCATTTGTAAAAATCGGATCTGTGCTGTTCAGACTGTCATGAAAAGATCAGTTACAGGTTGCATAAGGGCAACAAAAATTGGATTTGGGTCACTTTAGGCTGCATTGTGCCCTTGATATTTTGAGATCAGAAACGCGTTTTCAATAACATTTATTTATTGGTTATTGTTATTACTGCACTCTGCAACTTTAAGAGACATTTCTTGGGTCTTCTGTTGAAAAGCAGGAGCTAAGTCAACATGTATTTTATAAAGGGGGAAAAATATCGGTTCACTTTAGCAGCACAGGGCAGAAAGATGTAAAGACAGACTCTTGTTCAACATCTGCCTGTTTTCTGTGCTACAGAGTTTAAACAACTGCCCGTAGCGTAAAAGACGAGAAAATCAAAAACAAAAAGAGAAAGAGAGAGGTGAAGGGAAGAGCAAGAGGAGGGGAAGGATTTCACACTGTTTTCCACTCCCTTTGCCAGGGTCAGGGAGAGTGACAACGTACAGAGAAGCAGAAGAAGGCCAGAGAAATAAAAACAAGTTCATGTTGCTAGGATGCTTCTTCATCTGTCTGCAGTTAAAGGCTCTGACTCTCAAGTCACTGTACAGTAATTTTACTTTTGAAAAAAATCATCTGTACTCAAGACTTACAGATATAACTGAACAACCCATTAAGAAAAGCACTGATCCCTTTTCCTCCCCCATGAGGATAAAATTAGCCCATTTTCACCATGGGAAAGAAAGCTGAGAAGCAGCAGACTGTGAATAATCTTCCTTATGAACTCACAGTATCTTGTTTTACTCTCAGCAACTGTTTCATACTTGGCATATGGATATTTCTGACCTTTTCTAGCATGCAAACACACCAATGCTTACGAAAGACAGCAAAAAAACAGCAACCTTGGGCTCTCAGGGACCTTTGTGCATTCCGTGTTGACTCGGAAAAAGAATGATAGATATAAAACACATCAACGGTTAAATAAATGCCCCCAAAGTGAAACTGAAAGTGTTCCCAAGTCTTGTTTAACACACAGATATTCATAACAGGTCTAAATTATTGAAAAGGCATCCAGGATTAAGACTTTGTTCAGCTTTCTGTTATGCAGTTGAGTCAATTAGAATTAACTGGGGTGGTTTAAAAAAAAAAACACACACACACATTGCAAAGTGAAGTGCATTATTTTCCATCTGTTCTGAGAAGTTCTCAGAGGTTTTTAGGGAGCACTGGTGAACAAACATCATGAAGACCAGGAAAAACAGCTGAAAGGTCAGTTTTTATGAAAAAGTAGTGAGAATGCTCTTGTTGAAAGAAAGTTATCAGATGTCTTGATTGCAGTTTGCCACTTTACCTGGAACACACTATCCCCTTAGTGAAACATGGTGATGGCAGCATCATGTGTGAGTTCTTTCCCAGGGACTTGGAAACTGGTCAGAGATGAACTCTGCAAAACATTTGTGATTGCAGGTGAGAATCTGTGGTATGAACTGAAAAAAAGTATGTACATTCGCTCTACGTCCAAAGACTGATCTTAAGCTATTTTGCAAAGGAGACACAAAATTTATGTCTCCAGATGGTCAAAACTGGTAGAAACACAGAAGATTTGCAGCTGTAACTTCAGCAGAGGGTTACTGCAAAATATCGACTCAGGGAGGCTGAATACAAATGAATGCCACAATTATCAGGTTTTTATGTGTCCTTTAAATTCACAGTTACAGTGGAGCCATACCTATTCACATTTCAATATTCACAGAATTGTTTGAAACGCAGCTCCAAATTATTTGTGGAAAATCGTATTTTGCTATTTTTGGGTAGCCTGGCTATTGCTTTCCTGCGCAATTCCGCTCGATTCAAATCTCATTTCACAGCTCAGTCTGGGCTTTCTTCCACTGACTTGGATTTCTCTGGGCCAATCAACAAATAGAAGGAGTTGTTGTGAACAATGAGGTAAATTTTCTGCGCTGTTTTAGAATTGTGGTCTGCTTGTAATTTTAGCAATGGCAGCCATTCAGTCCGTGTTGGCCACACTCCCAAATATTTAGCAGTTAAAGTCGGAGCAATTGGAATGTTTAAGACATTTTATTGCTGGCAAAGATGTCCCCACAGGGTTATTTGCAGCGGACGCAATTTTCGGTAAGCTTCATCAAGCTGGCACATTACATACTTCACAGTCAAACGTAAGCGATTGGGTAAAATCTTTTCCAATCATTTAAAACTTCAACAGAGTCCATGCCTCTAGGGAGTAATCATTTCTCAATCGCCGAGCGTCCAGACCCTCTGTATGAAGCAAAGTGTAGGACAAGGGGATGGTTTTTATCAGGCTAATTTTTGAGTAGGTTATGTCTTAAATGCTCGAAAGAAAAACCAGCTTGTGATGCTGAAACACCTAGGCGCAATGCTACTTGACACACTATTGGCTGGCATTTGGAAAATAGCCAATCCGTGAGTAGTATTTATTTTCTTTGGGACTGATTGACTGTACTCCCAAGAGCAGAGACACTGAAGACTGTAGATGTTAGCTTAGTGGTAGTGCTAAGATGGTTTCCACTGTGCATGTCAATGCATATTAAGGTATATTTGCTGTTTACACTAATTGGCAGTTATAAGCATTTTTAGAGGGGGTCTCGGGTATTCATGGATCTTAGCTGTTCATGGACGGCTGTGGTCTCTCCTCCCACAAATTTGGGGGTGTCCAACTTATGTACTACTTTGTGTTGACATAGCTCAAAATCCCATAAAACCCATTGAGGTTTGTGATTATAACATGACAGAATGTAAAAAGTTCAAGACTTATATATATAGTTTTATGAGGGACTGTATGTTCAAAAATGTTTCTCTTTTATATTGTATTATTTCAGATTTAGTTTGGGTTAGGTGCTCGTTGCCATCCAGCACTCAGGCAGGTCCAGCCAAGGGTACAGGAAACCCTTGAGAGAGAGAGAGCCACACTCCTCAATGTGACCCAGAAAGGTTCAAATCTTCACTCATTTTAAATCAGCCATGTATACATGAATGTCAGTGTGTGCAGGCTTTTTTTGTGAATGATGTTATCACATGTGTGTGTGTGTTTTTGTGAGTGTTTGTGCTGGTCTCTCAGCTGTTATGCTTGTTTTAGACTTCTTGTACTGGAAGCCCCATTACTGGCCATGCTGCTTATGTAGTCTGAAAGTACAAACACTGAAATATTTATAACCCAGCGTGGATTACTAGCAACTCATTTTAGGCAATGTTAACCCATATGCTTTTCTTATAAATATTTTTAGTTGCTACTGTCAGAAATAAGTAGTTTTGCTTTCTTAAAATTACTGTTATACTCTGCAGAAACTCAGAACAGCAGCTGTTTCCTTAGGTTCTGTTCAGCTTTAGAAACTCCTAATAGAGATGGTGGGAAGGCCTGACAGGTTAGCTGTCATGGCGTTTAGTGGGTTCAGAGACAGATTATGACACGCAGCATGGAGCAGGAAATGGATGGACAGATCAGGTGTTTGTCTCCAGTCCCAGGGTTGTTGCTTCTATCTGTCATGTTAAGGAAAGAACTTCGCCAAAAACCAAGCCTCTCCATTTAGTGGTCCATCTACATTGCAACCCTCACCCTTGGTTCCTGAGATATGTAATATGACAGAAAGAACAAGGCTCTGCATACAAGTTGCTAAAATGGCCTTTCTCTTTTGAATGGAGGAGCTCTTGTTTCCAGGGAGGGGTCACAGTAGAGGTCTGTTAGCAATGTTTGGCTGAGGATGCCTCCTTTGGGACTATTTTTTTGCATGTCCTACTGGAAGAAGATCCTGAGTTAGACCCAGAACACACTGGTTGGACCAGTAATCACTCCTAAAAAACACAGTTAAAGAAGCAAATACATTTCTGCACTGAAATCAGATCAGGTCATTGAGTTTCCAATAGATTCTATACTTTTTATAAAGCTTCAACCAAATATGACTTCTCCTTAAGAACTATAATAAACCGATTTTTGCACTGATATTCTAACAGGAGGTTAGATAGATGACCCAAAATTTGGTAGATGAACTACATATCCATTCTGGGTGGGGAACACTTCAGAGTTCTACTGAAGTGGGTGGAAAGTGTCATTTTAACCTGTTATCGCCTTTTCCTGTGATATCTACAGACTAAATTCTCCCAGATTACTATATGATTAAATGTCCCGATCCAGATCCAATCTGATTTTTTAAATGATTAGTCTTGCTGATACCTATCCAATACCGATCCGATACCTATATTTTTAGAGCATTAAAAAATGCGACCAGCATTACTGCACAATTTTTATTTTACTTTATAACATGACCAACAATATTGATTGGCATTTGTAAGAAACCCTACTCTATGAGTAAGAGACATAAAAATAAACAATCTACAGATTAGGAAGAAAAATAGTCATGTAGCTATCTGAGCTCCACATTCAATATAACAAAAAAATATTTTCTCCCTTTTCATTGAAAGTGCTGGTAGTAAACTTCACAAAACAAAAGTACCTAAACCATAGCAAGAATACAAAAAATAAAACATTACTATAAGGCTGTACATTCTATTACAACTTATTTGAACTTAAAACCTCAACTTGTACACTTTGAGTTGGTTCTTAAATAACCAAATAGCAATATGTATTTGTGGTACATTTTACATAACTCAACTTCAAATGATCATTTAAAAATAAATAACCAAGTTGCTCTTTTCCAACTAAAGTTCTGGTACTGAACTTCCCACAACAACAACAAAAAAGAAACAAACAGACAAGGTGCAAAATACAGGGAATGGAACATTACTATTTGAAAAAACTGTAAAACCCTGTCATACATTCTATATGAGTTAGCAGGACTAAGTGACCTGCTGTTTAATCCTTACTAATAAAGTGAGAGTTCTACCTGATAAAGACAAGCTTCTCTGTCAAGTCAGCAGATAAACGTTTGTGCTTCTCGTCCATTATGTTTGAGATAACACTGAAAAGTCCCTCACTCTGCACACTTGTGCATGGAGCACAGAGAAACCTGGTTACAACAGCACCCTGGGAAGAACTGTGTGTAGCACGACCCCTCCAGTAATCTAGTGGACTGACTGACCTGGGAATGGTTTGTTCTGAGAGGCAGTTCTGCACCTCAGTGATACCTGAAGATGAGGTGGCAGATCTGGTTTCAACTTCATTCTCGTCCAAAATCTCATCAAAGATGGTTCCTAGTTTGCTGCTTGCTGTTGTTGGGCTTTCACGTGGGACCTTTCTCACTGGCTCATCATTTGGCATTTGGTGTGTCACTGCTGGCTCTACAGACCTTCTCTACAATCTCAAGGAGTGAGTCTTTGGCACATGTCTGGTTGGCTGGACTTGTTAAACACCTATAAAGAATAATTAACATGATTAACTCACAATATGAATTATAAATAATCATGGCAACATAAGAATAAAGACTTACCTGTCTTTGTATCTCGGATCCACTAAAGTGGCGATGTAGTAGAGTGGCTCTGTCTCAGTATAGGAGAGCCGCCTATTTACAGCCTTCGTGAGATGGGCTTCATGGTCTGGATTCCTGTGTCATTCTCTTCATCTCGAGAAAAAGCACGCTTCAGAATTGTGAGGGCAGGTATCACATCACCACATGTTGCAGTCTCTGCACTCACTGCCCTTGTGACCCCTTCAAATGGTGCCAAGACTAATGCAGTCTTCTCTGCCAACATCCACTGGTTTAAAGTCAGTGCAGAGGTAAGGTTGTGTTCACTTGCATAGAGACTGAGGGGACGTTTTTGCTCCAGGAGGCTCTGCAGCATGTACAGAGTACTGTTCCATCTTACTTGCACATCTTGCTTCAGGTGTTTTGTTTGCATTTTAAGCTCAATCTAAATGTCCTCTAGGCAGGAGTAGGCCAGGGGGAATGTTTAAAATGACCTACAATTTTTCTTCCGATAGCTAAAGTGTCACTCACGCTGCATTGTGAAAGAACACTCTCGTGTACGATATGGTGAAGCATGTGGGCTATGCAGCCCAGGCTTGGCACTGCCATGTCATCTATGGCTTTGCGGATATTGTTGGTGTTATCTCTTAAAATCACATGAACTCGTTGTTTATCAACTTGCCATCCTTTCGTCGTTTCTTCGATAACTTCTTTCACGTGTTCAGCTGTATGAGAGCTGCAGAACTCGGTGTGCAGTGTAACATTCACGAGGTTGAAAGAAGAGTCAATCCAGTGAGCGGTAGGGTGACAGCAGGCAAACAAAGGCGCTCCATATGGCGGTTGTAAATGAATTAGCGGTTGCATCCACTAAAAGAACATGAACACGCTCGCAAATCTTGCTATATTGTTCAGGTAGTGCTTTGTTTGAGATATAGTGCTGAGAAGGGAGTTCGTACCTTGGCTCCAGAAAGTCTATCAGACACAAAAGCCAGTGTTTTCCATGACTCAAAGTGGTTGATCGTCTAATGCAATGTATTCAACAATATTCGGTGTTATTGTAATGGACTTGTTGCAGTTTCGAGGTAGCTTTTATTTTCTTTCAAATGCCTCCATCAAAGTTTGTTGCTGTGGTTTCGCAGCCTTCCTTTTGTATATCCCATACTCGGTTGGGTGATTTCTTTCCAAGTGATAAGTCAAGTTGGTAGTATTAAAATGAGCTCTACTCGTCCCACCATGAGAAATGCCCAGTCTACAGATTTTGCAAGTTGCTGTTTGATCATTGTTGTTTTCCAGTGAAAAATATTCCCACACCATGGACATGGTTGCATAGTGTTGCGTCTTGAGTTACAGCAGTCGTAAATTGTGATGACGCTGAAAACTGATGCGAAAACTGGATTGGCCCGATCACGTGACTAAATCCGATTCTACCAGATTCTCAAAAAATAGCCATATCGGCAGCCTATACCGATATTGAGCGTCCATGCGGGACATCCTTATTATTAAATTTTAACATCTGTATCAGTAAGCGTCATTTACCTACCCAGAACAAAACCTCCAACAATGGTACTGCAGCTGGTAGCTAAAAGTTGACAACCCTGTAAGGTTGCAGTCTGGCTCTGCTTCCTTAGTTTTCTCCTGTGAATTATGAACAGCTGCAGATATTTTGCTTCTTTAGCTCTTTATCATGCAGCCATCAAGCTGAGTAGCTTGAAATAAGACAGTTTAGAGGATTTAAGCCGTAAGAGAAACCATCCAGCTGAAGCTGACAATAACTCTTCAATAATTGTTACCTGATTAGTTGGAGAAGAGGCTGTTTCCATTCAAGAAACTTATAAAAGCTGCTGAGAGTGTGGATTTTGGGGTTGTATGTGATGTCACATATGACCTGAAAAGTAAACTGCATAAAGCAGACCCACAAAGGTTTGTTTGAAGGACTTTATGATTCCTCCTGGACTGTCAGGTGTTTCTGTGCTACATGGATACCAGGGTCGTGGTAGATGACTGGTAGTCACGATGTTAGCAGGTCAGGAGGTCATGGTCCGTGACTTAAAAAACAGAGCACAAACAAAGGCTGGAGTGTCTGTGTGTGTGTGTGTGTTTCTGTTTTGACCTTTTTTGGTAAGAAGCCAGTCATTGTGGTGAGCTGATCTATGAACAAAAAAGCTTCTCCAGACTCTTTGAACTGTTTCTTCTTGCCTTTATCACAGCTTCATCACACTCCAACATAAATGTGAGCAAATGCAGTTGTATATCTCATAAACACAGGATGTGTTCTTGTGTTTGTGTGTATGTGAGTGTGAGTGAATCTCTGCATTGAGCAGCTAGAAATAGTCTGTAAGGAAATCAATGTTCCTTTCCCAGTGGCGCTGGGAGCTGTCTCCTCGACAATAGAGGGACTGTCCTGTTTCCTGCACCCCAGAGGGAGAGAGTGTATGCGTGTGTGTGCGTGTGTGTGCGTGTGTGTGTGTGTGCGTGTGTGTGTGTGTGTGTGTGTGTGTGTGTGTGTGTGTGTGTGTGTGTGTGTGTGTAAAAAGAGAGAAAGCAAAAAGAGGGTGAGTTCAGGCATATCCGTGCTGTACCCAAGTTCTGCATTGTCAGCTAATAGCAAATATAAAAAAGGACAGAGGATGAAAAATAATGAGAGTGAAGGGAGCGTAATGCTGGGTTAGTTGTCTTGGAGCACCTATATATGAATTCTTGGAGGTACAAGCAAACCCTGTAATTAGTCTTGTACGGGACAGAGGGCAGCCTTCTTACCTATTTCTCTTTATTATCATTACTATTATTTACTACTATTTTTATTATTCAGTTCATTTTAGTTTGTATGTTAAGCGCTAATTCACAACAAATGTCATCTCAAGGGACTCAAAAGCAAGAGATCCAATTTTTTTTTACATATAAAGTCACATTAAGTCAATCATATGAACAGATTCAAATCAATTATATACATTCCAGTTGGATCCTAGGTACAGTAAAATGAAGTCAAGTTCAGTTTGTTATGCTAATAAAAAGTGTTCCATTGAAGGAAATCCCTGTGATTGCATTAACACATTAACTTTGAAGCAATTCCTTAGTGATCCTTTGCAACTACGTCACCTAGTCACGTTGAGACGCCATGACAGACGCCGCTTGAACGGAGTGACCGCGATTGTTGTTTTTGCCAATATAGCCTTCTACTTGTTCAAGTCGAGCTAATTTGTCTATGGAAGTAGCACTCCTAATTGGGGCTCACAGACAGCGGTATTTACTAGGGGTGTCCCGATACCAGTTTTTTTCAGACTGAGTACGGGTACGAGTACTTCAGTTTAGGTACTCGCTGATACTGAGTACCAATACCTAGTAATTAACAAGACCTACTTATAATTCACGCAATAACTTTTCAAAACAAATTTATTTTATTTAGATCAGGGTGGCTCTTCCTTTTAAGCCCACAGTCCCCCTGACTGTTTTAACAAATCATAAATAGAGCATGACATACAGATTGTTTCGTCTTCAAATGACTTATCAAATTACTCGTTAAAAGACACATTTTTCATTGGAGTTTAGATCCATAGCCCGAGCCAAAATTTGGGTCGGGCCAAAATGATTTGTTTGATGGGCCGGTTGGGCTGCAGCTTCAATGGCGCATTTAATAAGCAATACATACACAGAGAAAGCCAAAAGAGAATGCGCGATAAAGTTGTGTTAATCTACTTATAGTCTAAATAGAGGAGGAGGCAACTTACCCTGTTGAGGAAGGAAAGAAGGTAAGGTGCAGATGTTCATTAGACTGTAATAAGTGCTGTGTTGCAATATATGCGCACGGAGCTTCATCCTGCTCTGCTCCCATTAATCACACATCCCAAATGACAAAAGCTTAAAACGGGAGTTAAACTGCTTACTCTAATGGTGGTCTAAAAACAAAAGCAGTAAAAGCTTAATTAAAATTATATGTAGCCCCCCCTGCCTCTTGACAAAAAGCACACAGGGCAGTCTACTTGTTTATCCTCTGTGTTTACCTTGAAATATATCCAAACCAGGGGTCGCATTAACAGAATATTTATTTTTAATAATTATTTTTATTTACTCAATATAGGAATTTTTTTAAACAGTGACAGAATAAAATCTGACAGCCATCCCTCATTTTGACAGATTACACACACCTGACCACTTGGTGCTGATGTGCAGACAGTTTCAACTTTATGCACAGAGAACATTGCAGAGGTCAATAAATCAATCAATATAAGACAACTTTCTGTAAGAGTATCACCTCTGATCTGGACGCTATCTGAGAGTAGACGGCCATGCGTTGAGAAGTTATGGACAAGAGGCTTTGGAGCACGTCTTATGCAGCTGACACTGCTGCAACTATTTTCCTGCTGAGGGGAGTGTTTGCGGGATCAGGTAATGTTCAGTGAGTCTTTCCAACTTCTGATTACTTCAGTTGGTGAAATGTTACCTTCAAAAACTTAGTCACTGCAGAGAAAAAGTTAAATGTATTCAGCTTGATGATGATCACAATGTGGATTATCTGTTCAGCTTGTTGAATATTCACCAGAATGAAAATGAAACACAATCAAATGCCTTTTTTTTTTTTTTTTTTTTTATCATTTTAAAAATTGATGGGTAAAAATAGATTATGGCAGGGGTTTTTTGACAGTAAGTCAAAATGAGAACGGAAAAAGTCTAACACGACCTCTGCTCCAAAAAAAGGACATTTTCGCCCCCTCCAACTATCTAACTTCTCCCATCATCATCTGTTTTTTTTTTTTGTTTGTTTTTTTGTTTAGGATCAGCAAATAATATAGTGGTGTATTACCACTGCCACCTGGTATAAAGTGTGGTTTAGCCATCGATTTGCACCGCAGCATAGCCCAGGAAGAAAATCCAGCAGAAACATGGTATCGGTTTGGAGTATTGGCTTGCTTTTACGAGTATGAGTACTTGACACTGGTATCAGGCCAGATACCGATACCAGTATCGGTATCGGGACACCACTAGTATTTACAAAAGTTGGAATTAGCTAGCTTAGAATCTGACAGATACCTTTTCCCTCCTGACGTGTTTGTTGATTTGATCAGATCGCCAACTTTGCCTGAATTCACTCTACAGGAGTTACTACCATGTCATACAACAGAGCAGACTATAAGGTGTACAAAAGTCTAGATGCTAACCAGTTTTTTCCATGCATGGTAAGCTATATGGTGGTGGGGCATTTTCTCCAAGGTTACTGATTAGACGCGTACATTCTCCATAATACAATATTTGATTGCATCTTACCAATCTTATTTACTTATAAAATATATAAATGCTAATCTTCTTACATTGGTGAAAAATGCAATATTTCATAATTAAAACATAACTGTTAATAATATAAAAAGACTGAAAAACAATTAGGAAATATTGATGGGGTAATCCAGGGTGAAGAACTAACAGTACAGGTCTGGAAGGGTAACCTACAGTGATGCAGTTAGAGGTGACCTAGATGTTGTGGATTTGATGAGGAAGGGTTTATTTTAGTCATTAGAGACTTTAGAGAAGACTGATCTGAGGTAAAGACTTGAGACTTGACTTGGAAAAAATGACTTTTGAACGCCTCTGGCTTGTGGTGACAGTTGAAGGGAAATGCTTCCTATTAATAGTAAGAAACCTGCAGAACCTGGCACAGTGTGAGCAGCCATCTGCTGCAATCAACTGGGGTTTTGAAAAGATAGAGCAGATGCACAATAAGAGCATCCAATAGAATCAGGAAGCAAAGGGGTCCCAGGATAAACTCAAAACATTTTCTTCAAAATGCATGTGACAGTGCATTACAAAGTGATGCATAATTGTGACTGAAAGCAAAACCTTGCATGCTTTTCAAACATCTTGGTGGTGATGCTTCCTTCAGCAGATAGGTGGAGCTAAGTACAAGGTAACCCTCAGGGTTTCCTCTAGGATTTTTTTTTAACCATAGTGGTGGGGGTTGTTCACCAATATCACGCAAGGAACGTATTTAAATATTATGCATGTCACGGTACAGATCATTATCATTTCTATATCCCTCAGAACTTGAGGGAACTGAGCCACAATAAAAAACATTGAGCATCTCCATCTATCATTACCTCAGTGTCTTCCTCGGGTCCCTTCTGCTTCTTCTTCCAAATATATTTTAATATACGCATCTGAAAATGCAACCAGAAATGAGTTTTAATGGAAAAATTGCCCAATGTTAAGCTATGTCATGCTGTTCAAAATGTACCTAAAACCTTACGCATGAAGACCAAATTATATTAATTAACTACATTACTGTCGTTCAAATGCAACATACATTAATATTAGGGTTGTTTTCACAGGCTTCCACTAAAAATGCATTCAACTTAATCTTCCGTAGGTACCTCTTTCACCTTTCCCCTCCCTCTACTTTGGACTGTTGTCTCTAGATTTCCTTCACTCCTGAGCAATGTAGCCAGATCTTGCCAGAGAAAAAATAACCAGCTCTTTGAAAACAAGCCCAAAAAAGCCAATTTGGCAACCCACCACAGAAGCTGTGCAAAGCAGAAGCTGATAGTAAACAGTATAAATGTTTACATTTGTTGCTATATTAAATTGCCAAATATCCACTATTTATCCACTAATGTATTTTATACAACTAATCAGCGAAGATCAATGACAACGAAAATAGTTTAATGATTACAACAGTCCAGAAAAAAAATACTTAAGGAATTTGTGCAAGGCACTGTATTATGAAAATGTGTTTTTGTATGTGTTCCACTATTGTCTGGAAAACTCTAAACAAGATTTTAATTCTCAGGTTTTTAATAAAGCTATAGACACAATTTTTTGTCACTGACAGAAAGCCCCTCAACCTCCAGGTTCTGGTTAGGCCCCTTTGTTTGCAGTCAGAGCGCACAACGCTCCTCCAGCGGCTCCACCTCAATGGCGTTTAATTATGAACCTTTACGGACACGTTCGTTCATGACTGTTTTCACATTTATTGCGTTGTCCAGATCATAATCTGAATGTTCGCAGTTCGCCAAGCTCGACTTCATTCACAGCAAATATTACCTTGACATTAACAAAGACACGGGGGAGTGGCTCATCCACGAAAAGATGGACAGGGAGAGCATACGCAAGACTAAAACTACCTGGATGGCAGACAAATCCTGGGGCAGCTGTGTCTGTGCTTATTTTAAGTGGGTATACGCAAATCCAAGTGGTTTTATAGCGTATACCTGCATATCACATAGACTACACTGCTGCAAACTACCTGCCATCATTGTTTCGCTTTATTGTGGGGAGTAGTGGAATAGTGTGGCGGCTCTTATTTTGCCATGGCAGTGCGCCACGATCAATTACCTGGAGAGGAAACCCTGACCCTAGAAGAAAACCTGTTGCAGGCTGCATAAGACTTGATTCTGAGGGCTTCACCTTCCAGCAGGACAGTACGTCAGTGAAATGGTTTGGGTTAAAGCAAAATTATGTGTTAGAATGGCCTTGTGAAAAACAACTTTACTTTAGTTTTACATATTAAAACCGAACAACCCATTAGGAAAAGCACTGATCCCTTGTCCTTGCCCGTGAGGATAGAATTAGCCAATTTTCCCAATGAGAAAGAAAGCTGAGCATCAGCAAACTGTGAATAATCTCCCTTATAAACTCAGTATCTGGTTGTACTCACAGCAACTGTTTCATACTTGGCATATGGATATTTCTGACCTTTTCTAGCATGCAAACACACCAATGCTTAAGAAGGACAGAAAAAAGCAACCTTTGGGCTCTCAGGGACCTTTGTGAAATCCAAGTTGACTCATTGAAAATGAGTGATGTGTATTAAACACATAGATGGTTGGTTGCTGCGACCCATATACCAGCTATCACAGGTTTGAGTCCCGGCCTGTTGACCTTTGCCGAATGTCTTCCCCCTCTCTCATAACCCACCTTCCTGTCACTCCACTACTAAATAAAGGTAGTAGAGTGACACTACCTTTAAAGCCACAAAAATCCTTCAAAAAAAAAAAAAAAAACCAAACATAGACAGCTAAATAAATTCTCCCAAGTCTTAACACATACATATTCATGACTGGTCCAAATTACTGAAAAGGCAACCAGGTTTAGGACTTTGTCAGCTTTTTGTGGTAGAGTTGAGTTAATTGGCTTGGGTGGTTTTTAAAAAAAGAAGCACATTGCAAAGTGAGGTGCATTCGTTTTCATATGTTCTGTGAAGGTTTCCAAGGTTTTTCAGAGTGCACTGGTGAACGAACAGCAACATGAAGGACAAGCAAAAGGAAGACAAGTTGGTCAAAAATCGGGCCTTTACGGAAGAGTAGCATGAAGAATGCTTTGATAGAAAGCTATCAGAAGTCCTGATTGCAGTTTGCCACAAGCCATATAGAAATTAACTCTCCCCATTACCTGGATAAGACCACTATGAATCATGGTGGTGGTAGCATCGTGCAGTGGGCATGAGTTATTTAGCAGGGACAGGAATACTGGTCACAGTTAAACCACACAACAGATTGGTGGTGAGGTTTACTTTACAGCCAATGGAATTATTTAAATCAGTGGTGTCCAAAGTTTTTGCACCAGGGGTCAAAATCACAAAGCCACTTATTATTAATAAAAAAATAAAGCGATAAACATTTGTAATAAAAATAAATAAATAAATAAATAAATACTTTGTGTTGTACTAAAAAAATGGAAATTCTTCAATTAAAAAATTGTGAAACGTTTGATGGAGGGCCAACTTTGTACCATTCATAAACTGTAGTCAAGGGGCACATGAAATTATTCCGAGGGCTACAAATGGTCCCCAGGCCACACTTTGGACACCCCGAACTTAGATCAAAGCATATCCACGTGTTGGAACGGCCCAGTCAAAGTCCAGACATAATTGCAAGGGAGAATCTGTGGCAAGACTTGAACATTTCTGTTCGTAGATGCTTTACATCCAGTTGTACTAAACTTCCGCCATTTATAAAGAAGAAACATACCCCAGCTTGCTTCTGTAATTCCTGCAAAATGTGATTGTACAGACTATTGACTCAACACTGAAAACATATGCTCACTTCAGGTTCAGGTTTTTGTTTAAATGAAGCTCTGATAGCCTCGTATCATTTTCCCTTGACCTTAACGGTTTGCATTGACCCATCACATTGAAGTGTGTGGTTGTGATGTCACAGAAAGTTCAAGGAGTTGAATACTTTGGCATGGCACAGAATAACTGCCTTGGGAAGTGCAAGCTGACACCATAGTATGTGTGAAGTCCTCTAATTGGTCTTCTAAGGCAGAGAATTCAGTGGTGTCACCTGTGAGCCCGCCATGGCTGCTAGTCAAAGACTGAAAAGGTGGATCAGTCCCATCATCGCTTCCACTGTGAGAAGGTGTCTGGAAGAACCAGGACCCACCTGAGGCCCTGTTCCTTCTTTGGACCCTTAGAATGCTTCCTTCTGTGGATCAACTCCAGCTGAAGTAATGTAGTTCATGCTCAGTCCAGTGTGCTTGTGCAGATCCTTTATAATGACAGACAGCTTTATGACGGTACCTTCTGCCAGGCTGGCCAATATTTACACTGAATGATTAAAACCCAGATTTTTTTTTTTTTTTTTTTTTTTTTTTACTCAGTTTAGCATGAAAGGCAATTAAATTAAAGTTTTTTAGTTTGGTAGCTGTCTGTCTCTGCCAGTAATGCACTTAGCTGCTTCGCACATTGTGGAATCAGCAGAACTGAAAATGTGAGAGTATGCTGAAAGTCTGCAGCAGCGAGGAAGTCACCACTGGAAGCCTACAAGTTACTGCAAAGCACCTCCTGGTGAAGATGTGGAGAAAGCTTTGAAATAAAATGTTTCTGTGCTGTAGCTGCATCATCCCGAAAATATTAGAAAGGAAATCCAGCTCTTTGTTTGAGTTCATTCTGTCAGTGTCAGTAATGACTGGCAGAACAATTATGAGCACTGCTGCTGGTAATACTTTGTACAACCTCTTCTGATAAAAAGACAGCACTCCAGAGTTGTGGTTTCACTCTTAAGCTCTCCTCTCTTCAGCTCAGCCCAGAGGTTTTCTATAGGCTTTAGGTCTGGTCACTGAGATCGTCATGGACGAAGGTTAATTCTGTGGCCAAGTACTTTGAACATTATCCTGCTGCAAAGACCCAATGATGACCCATCTTCAGTTCAATGGCAGAGTCCACCAGAATTATTTTATTAAATTCCCTGGTATTTGTTCCATGTTGATGATGTCACGCACAAAAGCATGTTTTTAACGTCCTGTTCGCATTTAGTAAACCCAACATGTTGATGTTTGGAATGGTAGGGCAGAGAAGGCATTTTTCTGTGCCTTACAGATAGCTGGAGGCCAGAAAGCTTCTAATGGTTGTTATGATGACAGAAACTAAAATTGTACTGAGATTGTTTTACCCCTTTGCCATTCTGCTCACAGAATAAATGTTTATATTTATATTAAATATAAATATGTATATTTATATTTGCATAACATTGTTTAAAAAATGAACTTTGCACCTACAGGCATCTGGAAGCATTGTAGTTTAGGTCTTGCCTTAAGATAAAGCTGCTAGTGTGCCTCCATTTAGCTCAGATCTTAAGGAATTAGAAGCTCCCAACGCTGTCATCAATTGGATTCCCAAAAATTTCAAGGACATAGTAATCTTATTTTATGTAGGCCTGTCGCAGTAAGCAGTTAATCAATTAATCAATTAATTTATCACAAGATAAATTAAAATGAGCTCAATTATTTCCATTCTAATGATTAATATTTTTTGACGGGCAATTTTGTTTTCAGAGACATCATAATCCATTTTATTTATGGTTTTGGTTGTGTGTGGTTTTTATTCCTGTTTCATTTATTGTTTTTGGTTGTCATGTTTAGTTTAGGATATTTAAATGATATTAAAAAATTGCAAAATAAATACAGATTAGGGAAAAATTAGAAAAAAATACATAATGAAAAAAGTGACGGGGAAAAAAATACTAAAATACAAAAAATAGGGAAAAAAATGAAATAAAGGCAACTAATAAAATAATAGGATTGGAAATAAAATGTAAAATTAAATAATAATGATAACATTAAGTGTTCTTTACAAAATTAAAGTTTATCGGTCTTTGAGAGGGCAAAGTTGCATTATCATACGATTATCAATATATTACTTAAAATGGTCTCAAAATGACATTATTGCTTATCACCATAATTTCTGGGACAATTTATCATCAAGCAAAATTTTTTATCATGACAGGCCTAATTGTAAGTAAATTTATGACTTTGAAAAATAAAATAGTTTCATCATTTTGGCCTTTAACAAATAGAAATAATACAAATTTTGCTCATTCTGATGTGTCTAAAACAAGAAAATGTTATTCACGCTCCATTTTTTTTGTGTGTTTCAGAGCTTCTTGGTTCTACGAAGAAGGTGAACGTGAACTTTCAGGATATTGATGGGTAAGTCGGCGGCTCTTCTCTGTTTCCATCAGTTTTAATGGGAATCAAAATGCCTCTTCCACCAGAAGCAAAAAACAGTGTGCTTAGGATCTCTGGTAATAGATCCTAAGCACATTTCACTATTTCAATAATAGTGAAACGTTTCCGATCCATGTTGTCCGTTCCTTCTTTCAGACATTGTTCTACAGCTAGTTTGGTTTCATTCACATGTTAGTAGATTATCATAATCCCCTTCATCTGACAACTAAGACAACAGAAAATGAAGTTTTAATCTGTGAGTAATATAATCTACAGTCAGTAGATTAAAACATTTCTCAGAGCTGCTTTTTCATTGGAACTTGCATTTTAATCACTTTAATTGATAATTCTTTCCAAGCCCCTTGTACAGACTTAATTGCAAGTTGATGACCAGATGTTTGGGATGTTTTGATGGCATGGTGCAGAAATAGTTCACTCATTTTGGTTCCCTGATAGATCAACTTGCAGCTCCGTTCTTAATGTGTGCATGCTGTTAATGAGTCTCCGCAAGCTCATTTAGTTTAGCTTTAATTCCTCTTCCTGCTAATTATCTGGAGACTCAAAGTGAACTAACTAAAACAGAGGGAGAAGAGAGAGATTTGTTACTCTTCACCCCGTTATAGTTACACAGCGTGTGCACATGTCAAATATATTAGCGGGCTTGCAAGAGCACTGACGTTCAGTCGCCAAGTGGTTTAAATTGCTTGATTTTTCCCTTAATCATCTCTCGCCATCAATCAGCGAGTCAAACATGGAGAAATCCAATTGTCTTTCTGTTCCTGCATATTCTCTGTTTTGTTTTGTTTTTTGTTGTTTGGAGTTTAGTACCTGAACTAGTAGGAGTGTGAAACAGTGAGTTCCCGCTCAATTTTTGGTGTTTCGTTTATCAGTTAGCCTGGTGCTTGCTGCCTGTTTTGATATTGGTATTAAATCTGGGGCAACAATGGCTCAGTGGGTAGAGGAGTTGTCATGCTATTGGAAGGTTATGGGTTTGATGCCAGCTTCCCCTTGTCACATTTCACTGTGCTCCTGAGCAAGGCACTTAAACCCAAGTTGCCTACCGATCTGCGTATCGTTAGTGCGTGTGATTGGGTAAATTTGGCTCTTGTGTGAAGTGCTTTAAGTGGTCAGTATAGCTACGAAACTGCTTTATAAAATTTAGTTCATTTACCAAATCTGGTCTTTGGGTTAAGGATTTTTTTTGTAGTTTAAAGATGCAGTAGGTAACTATTATGTGTTTATGATATAAAGCACTTTGAACTGCCTTGCTGCTGAAATGTGCTTTTCAAATAAATTTTTTACATATTTGTTAAAGGGGGTATTATGTATTTTCCAGGCACATAGTGCCATTTTATAGCACAATCAAGTAACTAGGTTACCTTCAGTTGTTATAAAAGTGCTGTATATATCAACCATGACTTTGCAATTTAACACCTTGAAATTGGACTGTTGGCTCCTACTTTTTCCGACACTTGCCTTCAGCACGTCATGACAACAATGTTCCTTCATTAAACCTTTAACGTGTTGGTTTAAATATGTTGTAATTTTCCCATTAACCTAAACATTGTATTTTGTGACATGTAAAAACTCATAATTACTTCAAAAGTTGTATATCTTTATTATATTTTTCAGCTACGGAGATTGCCATTTTTTCACCTACACAATACATGCCGGGCTGATGACGAGGGTAGGGTCAAGTGGAGTTGAGTCCATAAACAAAACACAAGTAGTAGAGGTGGTAGAGGCTGACTAGGGCAGCCCACAAAATGTCTGGATGAAGGCAATATTTGCAAAAGTTCTGTCTTCCACAGCTCTCTCCAGACGAGGCCTTCAAGCAGACACCTGAAGGTTTTGAACCAAAACCAACTACTGTTTTGCACTATTTATAACTTCATCCACCTTAGTACTATCTGTAGAAAAGGAACCCAATAACATGATGCCACTAACACCATGTTTCACTCTGGGTAACGTCGTTTTTGTATGTTGTACAAAAAACCGTATCAAATTAGGGCCTATAAGTTTAGGTTTAGTTTCATCTGACCTTAATTCAGTCTCCACAAGATTTTATGAGATTTTACCTGGGTGTTTGTTTATTTTTTTTGCAATAAAATAATTCTGTGTTACAATCCTACTGCTTAGTCAAGACATATAAAGAAAGCTGGAGATTATTTTTACACATACAACACAATCAGTGCTTGTTTCTTCAGTGTTGCTGCTGGCCACCCTGACCTAGTATTGGTCTCTGCATCCACTACCTTTGTTTCCATCAACCTTTTTTATGCACATTTTTGAAGTATCGCATTTGAATAGGTGGATGGAAAATTCAAAATAATTTCCTTAATGGAAATACACTTAATTCACATTTTCTTTTCTTTTTCTTCTTTTTTTGCGACATTTTAAAAGTTCGCTCAAAATTTGCATGACAATTGGATAGAAACATAGCAACTGTGTCATAGTTTATTTATAATGATGTGGTTATATTAGTATAAGTTAGTTATAAGTAGTTACAAGTATTAGCTTAAGTATATTCACTTAAACTAATACCTTTGTTGAGAGCCACTGTTCATTATCCTATAAACCAGCATTTTCCGTTGTTTGTAATGGAACCCATATGTTGACAGATAGATTTGTGGAGGGAAACAGAAAAAGATAAGAACAGCAAGGGAGTACCTGGAAAGGAAGCACCAGATGAGGAATAGAAGAGAGCTTTACTGTGACGCAGTCAGCCGCTTGAGAAAGAAACGCGTGTATTTGCAGAGACCGAGAGAAGGAAAACGGAGGGCATAAATATTGCATTTCACGTTCTACATGTTGGCAAAAGCACAGACTTCCCTCTACTTCACTCATACATGCAGCCAACTGACACACTGCAAGTTTTCAGACACACACAGATGGTTGGCTTTACTCAGCCTGTTGCGCTTTTCTATGATGGAATCCCAGTTTAACCTTGGAGGGAACAGGTGACTCAAATGGAGAATGTGTGCAGCATTTTTCCATGGTTTAATCCTAGCCATAGAAGAATGCGTTACCTTCATCATCATCCATCCAGCAGAACAACACAGCAGCCAGTTTTTATACAGTTTGTCATATACAGTAATCAGAGGCACTCAGGAGACTTTAGTTTCCCAGATTTCACCATTAAAGGAAATGATGTTTAGTCAGTCGACTGACAAAAGTTGATTGGGGTCAATCTGTGTTGTTGGGGTGTCCATCATGCCGATTCAGTCAAACCTAGAAAAAAAAAAAGCCTTCCATTTAAGTTTTTCTCCACAGTTGGTTTTAATCTAGGAAAAGTCGAGGACGATGGCCAAGCAGCCTTCTGACTCCTCGGGGGAAATAAATTTGAAAATACTTTGGTTTTACAGGCGCTCTCAGTCACTTTTAGTTGAGGAATAGAGGAATTTTCAATTCATGGTGAAGCATAAACAAGAACACATTAAATTTGAACATACTATTATTCACATCTTTGTTTAAAAGGGTGGTGACATAAATATATAAACTACTTCATGTAGTTAATATTGCTGCATAGGTCAGTTCTGTAAAGAATTTCATTAAAAAAATGTCACCTTTTTGTAAAGGGTTGTTTTGGCAGGCCAGTAGTTTTTTGCAGGATCTGGTCTAGTTGAAGACAGTAAATGCTGTGGATAAAAGTGAATTCATTGCAGGGCTTTTTAATGACTTTAAAATGCTGGAGATAGGCACCAGCTCTCCTTGTGACCCTGCAAGAATAAGTGGGTATAGACATTCATAGATGGATAGATCATATCTACAGTTTTGCCCAAACCTTTTCATACCTCTGCCAGATTTAAGTTTAAAGTAATCTTTTAGTATTATGAACATGTTTCTTCTGGCTACAAGTAATATTAACATTTTTGGGGTTCTGATTTGAATCTTATAGAGAATGTGTGTAGGGAGCTAAAAATTAGGGTGATGGCAAAGAAACCTCAAAGACCTGGAGCTCCTAATCAAAGATGAATCATGTGAAAACATGTCAAAAGCTGGTCAGCAACTATAAGAAAGGTTTGAATGCTGTAATGCTAAAAAAAAAAAAAACCGCACATATTTTTTCACTGAATATTGAGAAGGGTATAAATAAGTTTTGACCTGTCATTTTTTAAATGTAAAGAAAAACTGATGTTCCATTTATGTTGAATTATCTGTTGAGAGATACCTGTCTCATTTCCTGTTTGAGGCAAACTTCAACAAAACAAACACTTTTAAAATCCAAATCCGCCGGTGTTATGACTCAGTTGGAGTTGAACTCATGTTCTGCATTACATTCACTCTCTTTAACAGGCTGAAAATGTCACTTTTCAAACAGTGCTGCAGAATGCTGCATTGTTGACACTGTCTCTGACTCTGGGGTTTCTAGGAGGTTGCTGTCCAGTGTTGTCAGGTTTTTTCAAGCAACCAGGCTGATGTCAGCCATTCTTATTTTACATTTGGTTGCTTCTGGTCCACAACTCTAGACAAAGGCAAACACAGAGAACAGCTCCATTTACTGCACATTTGACCACTTCCACCTGACAAAACATCTCCAGATTCAGTCAGTAGGAGCTGCATTGATTAAAAGCCAAAATAAACATGTATTAACGCCAGTGCTTCTACGCCCTGCTCCTTACATTCTTATTGGATGTTAACTGTTCTGAAAGAGCGCCCTACAGCCCGTCAGTGAAAATGCCTCACTCAGCAGTTTTCTAAATGTGGCGCAACAGACACAGCTTGATAGCAAAACTGAAATCTGCTGGTTAGATAGAGTCAGCAGCTGACTTTGAACTGGCTTGTCTTTCTCACTAATAAATCACTAAAGAGAATGAAAGCATGGCTCTGATTTCATCGTAAAAATAAGATACAGCTGTTTTTATTTGCAATGTTTACTATGAGGTGATAAAATGAGGTCTTAAACTAAGGTACATGCAACCTCACGAAGACATGACGTATTTAACAAAAAGGCAAAATGCAGAAGCATCTGTGTGGGGAAAACTATGTCGAGCCATTCTGTTTTAGTGACATATGATTACGAGAGTATGTGGCAAACAGGTGCCACCAGTCAAATCCATTGCGCTATAAATGTATGCATTTCTAGCAGTTTGCCGCCTCGAAGCTTTCAGCATGATGTTAACTGAGCGCCAAGGAGAAAAGACATTAGCAGTGACCTGAGAAAAGCAATATATAGCTGCCCATCAAACTGGAGAGGGTTATGATGGCATTTCCAAACAGTTTGACAAACGGCGTTCTCAGTTTTACTCAATGCCCTGATAGGGATTGGGAAATTTTGTTTTTTAGAAGATCCATTTTCTAAGTCTGACCAAATTTTCTTTTTCTCTTGAATATGAAAGTAATGTTAAAGCAAATAAACCTCTCTAGATCGAAATACTGTCAGGTTTTGTTGTTTTTATTCCTCATTAAACATTTTTTACCTGAAGGTGAGCATAAAAAAATTATGATATGCAAAATGTTACCAACTGTTTTTCTATTATGTCTGATGATAAAAAATATATTTCTTTCATTTCTACAGCAAACAACCAACAGTGTAGAAAAGAAAAAAGTTTCCTTTTAAGTCTTTTTATTATTTTTTGTTTGTTTTTGCTTAGGCCTTGAAGGGTACGTGCAAAAACAATTCTATCATGTGATTTTTGTAAGTCTTTTTTTTTCTTCTCATCCAACACACAGGAGAAAAAAAAGTTTCTTTTCTAAATCTTTTTTTTCTGCTTAAACCCTGACTGGCAAGTGAAGAAAAAAAATTACATTGTGCCATTTTCCAACACTGCAAACACACAAAATCTTACCAAGTATTTTTGGTCTAGTTTATAGTGCAAAAATCTTGAAAACACTTGAAATAAGACAAAATTAACTTGCTAGTAACTCAGCACAATATAGAAGTGTGTTTTAAGTCAATAATTCCTTATTATTGATGAAAAAGTTCTAAGTTCTAGTTATAAGTGAAATAATCTGCCAGTGGAACAAGACATTTTTCCCATATTATAAGTTAAAGTGTCTTGTTCCACTGGCAGATTATTTCATTTATAACTAGTACATTTTCATCAATATTAAATAATTTTTGGCTTAAAATAAGCTCCTATTTCGTGCTGAAAAGTTACTTGCAAGTTAGTTTTGTCTTATTTCAAGTTCATTCAAGATATTAGCACTAGAAACTAGACCAAAAATACTTGGTAAGATTTTGTGTTTTTGCAGTGTAAGTATTTTTTTCTTCTTCTTCATCTAAAAATGACACCAAAGTGAAGATGTGTGCCAGAACCTTTGGAGAAAAACAAGAACAGCATACCGGACTAGATCCTCACACCAACTCTAAGCCATGGTATTGGAAGGAAGTTGATTTGGGCTTGTTTTGTATCCTCTGGACCTTGCAGTCACTAGCTCCTACTACATACTAGGTGGATGGTGATTCACATCAGGCATGTTGATCATGGGCTTAAGATTACTTTCAATGAATGCAGCTGTGGAAGCAGTGGGGTGTGGCTGAGAACTCAGCAGAACCATATGCAGAAAATGGGTTTTATTGGTGGGCATTTCTCCTTTACCCAGTTACATTTCACGGAAGTCTGTGTAAAGATCCTCAAGCTGACTGTCCAAAAATATGCAGTGCTCGAATATAAGCAAAGCTGTGCACATTTCTCAATATCAGATATGGGTGATATCATCATTGCAAAGGACTGCTTGGACAGCAATCATTGTTTAGATGTGATGCATTCCGACTTCATTCCATTAATATGTTTGGTTTTGGATGGACTTTGGCTGTGCTTGATGCCCACTCTAGATAGATTTTAGTGAACAAAGAATGGTGGCGCCAACATGGTGATGGAAAAGAAAAAGGAATTGTGTTGGTTAATCACAACTAATATTGTCAGTTCAGTATTAAACAATAATATCAAAATTGTGTGTTTTGTTATTATCGTACAGCCCAACTCAACATGTTACCTACGCCAGACGGACACAGGAGGATCAGAAAGCGGTGTTTAAGCCTCGACAATTCTGCTGCTCTCTTTGCTTCAAACTGTATTACTGCATCATGTGTTAAGCAGCCCTGGCCTAGCTGTGCAGATCACGGATATAGAGTTTGATCTGAAAATAACTGTTGAGTTGATCACAAGCTCTTCTCTGTGCCAAAGCGCTCTAACGTCAAATGGGAGGCCATCTCTCTGACAGCTAAAGCTTGGCCCGAGCTGGGTCATGCAACAGAATAACACAGCAGCAGATCTACAAGAAAGAAAAGAATTGACATCCTGAGACAATTTTTTTAAAAAGACATTTGCCCCTTGCAGATTATAGTTCCGTAATAAATAGGTACCCCAAAATCGTCTTGTCACATCAAACAAGTTGAGCCACTGAGATCAGTGGCCCTGTGAGCTTTTAGATCATCTACGTTGGATTGCAGAAACAAAGGGGCAGGGCTGAAAACTCGCAGCTAGGCCTGTCGCAGTAAGCAATTAATCAATTAATCGCATGATAAATTAAAATGAGCTTGATAATTTCCATTCTAATGATTAATATTTTTAAAGGGAAATTTTTTTTACAGAGACATCATAATCCATTTTATTTATGGTTTTGGTTGTGGATGGTTTTTATTTTCATTTTATTTATTGCGTTTGTTGTGTTTTGTTTTGTTTTGGATATTTAAAATAGCTTTAAAAATTACTAAATAAATACAGAATATGGAAAATATAGAAAAAAATACATAATGAAAAAAATGATGATAAATAACAAATATTACTAAATAAATACAGAATATGGAAAAATATGGAAAAGTATACATAATGAAAAATGTGACGATGAATAAAAAAAAACTTAATAAATAAATAAATACAGACTATGGAAAAAGTACATAATAAAAACATGGTGATAAATAAAAATGTTACTAAATAAATACCAAAAAAAATTAAAAATGAATGAAAAAAGGAAACTAATAAAACAATAAGATTGGAAATAAAATGGAAAATTTGCCTCTGTTCTGTGTTCACTCCTCGTGCCTCTACAGCTGTTGTTGCTTTACACTATATCACTACGTCACACTTGTCCCACAATCCTGTTTTACCTTCTTACAGTTGGTGGTTTTGGGTTTGTTTCGTCCTCTTGAAGTGGAACCAGGGTGCACTATCAGTGGAATAACTTCAACTTCACATTTCATGTCAGGGCCTTTCACTGGATCGCGAGCTGCAGGGAACAAGGATTGTCTGAAAGGGGTTGTAGAAAACACAACGAAGTTGCTTTCTGTCTAAACACCCTGAAATTGTGGTTGAGAAGTAAAAAGTCAAAAGTCCACATAAAGATGTCTATTGATGTCTAACTTTGGTTGATGGGTGGAGTTATTCAACGCCAAAGCCTGACCTTCAGCTTCTTTGTTTAGGCTCAACCTGGACCGGACCTGTCGCCTGAAAATATAAAATTTTAACAATGTTTCTGGGCTACATAAAGCCAAGGACTGACAGACCTTAAGTAGTCATAAAAACGATAATAACAGTAATAAGCTGAAGTCTACTTTTTACTGGTAAAAGTGGTTCCATACATTACTGTTACATTTTTGCTAAATATGAGTTCATTCTGAACAACATGTGATTCTACTGTTTACCACATTCTAAAATCAGCTTAAAAATGTCTTGATAGATACAGTCTTAAACTGACAGAAGGTGCGTTTTCTTTATACTGTCACTTTTGATGAGTGTTTGTTGGAGGCGCTTTCATTTCTGTTTGCCAGTCTTTGTCCTCGGGTTATGTGATGCCTTTTTCTCCTTATGCTGCTCGTCATGCTTGTCCGTCAAAGCTGACATGTCAATCTCATCCTCAAGCTTCACACACACACACACACACACACACACACACACACACACACACACACACATTCCCTGGATTCTCTGCAGAACAAGACACGGTTCCCCTTGCGCTAATCTCCATCGTGCATATCCATCTCTCCACCCTCTCCCCTGTTTAACAGCTCTGCAGCAAAGACATGTTTGATCCCTAATCCCCTGCTATTAAATCCATTTGTCATGCTATCTTTGTCATTATCTCTGGCCTATGATTGTATGTTTATGGGTATGGATGGATGTGCGTGGTTTGGCTTAACAATTGCCTGATCCTAGAACCTCTTGATGTTTTTGTGTGTGCCACAGGTTTTCTCCCCTGCATCATGCAGCTCTTAATGGGAATCTGGAGCTGGTCTCTCTGCTGTTGGAGTCGCAGGCCGCTGTCGACATCAGAGACCAGAAAGGTAAGGAGGAAACCATAGCAAAGAAAATATTTAGGCTCTTCATATGTACAAAAACACTGCACTTAACCCTTATCGGTCCTTCCAGTTTTTTGCAATGCTACGATCATGGAAATTCACACAAAACAGATCCCACATTTTTTCATCCTAATGCATAATTGTGAGTTTATTGCAAATTGTAAATGGACAATTGTAAATTGTAAATGTAAATGTAAATTGTAAATAAACATTGGGTTTAAGTGACTGCTAACTCCTACCTGCAGGTGGGAGTATTTCTTACTTTTACTACACTGTTGGCTCAGCTTTACTTGATTTCAAGTTATCGATATGGCATGTAACAAAAATCAAGCTATTTAGGACAAAAATGTGTGTGTGTCCATCTGTCTGATTCTTATTTTTTTTCTAATCTTTTTTTCTTCTGTATGTAGATTTCGGAATGGGCTTAATGAGGAAAAAATAGCTAAATTCCAGGCAAATATTTCTAGATTGCCTTATACACAGACACATCTAGCATTCTCCATGTTTATTTCCACACCAGGTAAATATATGTGAAAACCTTCAAAAATGTGTCTTTTATTACCGGAGCATAATCTGCCACTGACTTTTAGTCAGGGTCAATTTATTCAGTAATCAAAGATGCTTTTTAAAGATTTTTTAATATTTCAACCTATCTAACCATCCTTTCTTTGCACAATCTCTCCTGATCAGGCCACTGGAAAACAGATACGCCCACAGCATCACAGATTCTCCACTGCACTTAACACTAAGCATTATGGGTGCATTTCTACGCATTTATCCTTTGCTTTACAGTGTTTGTAGCAGAAAAAGGTCAATATTAGCCTCAGTTTACCAACGTGCTCAGTAGGGTGGAGCAAACTCCACGTTTATGTTGACAGTAATGACCTTTTCCAGGTATCACTCCCAAACAACGAATTGTATGTAGATGGTATCTAACAGTTGTTATGGGGATGTGGTGATCCCAAGATGGCACCGTTTTGTTGCACGTTTCCCCAACACTAGCCTCCTTTCCCCATACCATTGACTGTCTGTGGTGACAACATAAGTATGGGTCTTGAACTTCCCTCACCAGTTATTTCTAACATATAATTAATGTGCTCAAATTAAAAGTTAGGTTTTTCTCAAAAGATTTCTGTGTGGTGTTTTGATACTGCAGTAAAATATCTATTTATTTGAAATAACTTTATTAGTCCCCCAGAAGGGACATTACATTTTCAGTACAGCCCATCCAAGGTAGAGAGGTAGAGATGTCTGAGGCTACAGCCATCTTGGGAGGCGCTGCCCTTTTTTGGCAAGGTGGCTGATGTGTCTTGCCCAAGGACACAACGATGGAGACAGATGGAGCGGGGCTCGAACCAGCAACCTGCCAACATCTTTTTTTATGGGTGCCAGTGAATGTGGCCTCCACAATTTAGAACTTATCCAACATGACTTGCATGCGGCTGTTTTTGGTGCAGGAATGCGGCCACTGCACTATGCCGCCTGGTTGGGGAAGGCTGAGCCCATGAAGATGCTCCTGAAGTCGGGTTCATCTGTCAATGGCCAATCAGACGAGGGCCAGATACCTCTGCACCTGTCAGCACAACACGGCCACTATGAAGTGGTAAGTGACAACCTCAGCGCTAACTAGCTAATGAAAGCTGTTAGGACTGACAAAACAGAAATCATTTTTGTGACAGCTGGTCCGTTTGACTCTCAAGCTAAACTGGAATAGTTATTGAGACGCCATCTAAAAACTGTCTATTTTAATAGCTCAAACACCAAATATACCCTAACATGGATTAATACGCACAGCGGAAACCATCTTAGCACTACTGCAGGAACTAATATCTACAATCTAACTTATTTCCACTCTTGGGGGCTATGTATTTCAGTGTCCCAAGCTGCATTTTCTTTTAAATATTTTAGATATCCTCTTTGAAAAATCTACGAATAGGCAGGTTTTCCACGAATGAGTTGAAAAATCCATGAATAGGTAAATGCGCAAAAACTAAACTGCGAATAGGCGGGGGTCCACTCTGTTTCACTTTAGTAGAAGCCTGTAGGAACTACTGACACACCTCTGTAATAAAGTGCAACCTCCTGTTTTAGTAGCTGTTTACACCTTTTGTGCTTCCTTAGAATTTAATTTCAAAACAGCTTACTAATATCAGCTTACTTACTTAGCCCAACAGAGGTAGCATAAAAGCTAGCTCTGTTAGGCTAGCTGTACTGAATGGGTGTTCCCCATTCAGTACAACACTTTTGTTGTTAGCTCACACCAGCAACAAGTTATCCATACAACACTTGTAAACGTTAAAAAAGGATTTTTGACTGTTCTTCAGGCCACTCATAGCTCAAGCTAGTCCAGCTAAAAACTCACGTGGTTCAGATCTTTAGCCAATTAACTATCACTTTGTTTTTTTTTTTTTTTGTTTGTTTGTTTTTTTGTAAAAACCCATGTTGTGCAAATACAGAATTGATAAATACAATGTCTCTTCCAAAAGTATTCATAATGCTTGAACATTTTTACATTTTTCAAGTACCAACCACAGACTGTAATATATATTATACTGTGACATGATATGATAGTACAACACATTGTAGTAGTGCATAATTGTGACTTGTGTGACGGAAATGAGGTACAGTTTTCAACATTTTTTGCAAATAAAAATCTGAAAAATGTGGCATGCATTACTGTTAGCCCACCTGTGTCAATACATTGTAGAGGCACTCTCACTGCTATTACAGCTGCGAGTCTTTTGCAGTTCACTTCAACTTGCTTTACTTATCTAGAGACACATTTCTGTTCATTCTTTTTAGCAAATTAGCTCAATCTCAATTAAATTCGAGTGAGAGTATCTGTGAATATAAATGATCAACTTGCCACAAATTCTTAGTTGGATTCTGATTTGGTCTTTGACTGAGCTATTGTAACACATGAATATACTTTGATCAAAACCATTCCATTTTAGCTTTGCCTGTATGTTAAGGGCTGCTGTCCTGCTAGAAGGTGAACCTACACTCCAGTCTATGTCCTTTGAAGCTTCAAACTGGTTTTCTTCCAGGATTGCTTTACATTAAGTTCCATCCATATTGCCATCAACACTCACCGGTTTTTGTAACCCTGCTGTAAAAATTCTTCCCCAAAACATGATGCTGCCACCACCATGTTTCATTTTGGGGCTTGTGTGTTTGCAAGGTGTTTTTGCATGAAGTCACATGACAACATGGAAAAAGGTTCAGAGGATGTAAATAAACTCACTAACAAAACACATTGCTTTTTTAACAACAAGAAAAAGACCTACATAGATGCTCAACCTCCATTTTCTACTGTCTGTTGTTTGAGTTTGTATGCATGTTCTGGGATTTTTTTCTGTCATGTTTATTTTTATGTTCTGTTTGTCATTCTTCACTCCAGTCTGAGATGCTGCTCCAGCACCAGTCCAACCCATGCATCGTGGATAATGCGGGGAAAACACCTTTGGATCTGGCCTGTGAATTTGGCAGGGTTGGGGTAATGACCTGTATTTGAATCAGTCTGTAGAACGTTGTTAGAAAAAAAAACAAAGGGACGACCTGCTAGTTTGCTAACTGATGATCTCTTTGCAAATGTCTGCATAGGTGGTCCAGTTGTTGCTTTCTAGTAATATGTGCGCCGCTTTGTTGGAACCTAAAAAAGGAGACACCGCAGACCCCAATGGGACTTCTCCTCTCCACCTGGCTGCCAAAAATGGACATATTGACATCATCAGGTATGCATTCATCTTTTCAGGGTTCCTACACAGTCAGGAAAAGCATGGAATATGACCGAAGTGTTCTGCAGGTCTGGATAATTATAGAGTGCCATGTCTTTTCCTACTTGTCCTTCCTTCCTCTAAAAAATGGGTGAACATGAACTGAGGATTAAGATTTGAATATGGAAAAGTCTGGAATGTTTTTTCATCTCTCCCACTTATCTAAATGTCTTCTGAGATAGAGTGGCTCAAAAATATTCAAACCATCTTTGCAGATCCACCCTGTGCTCCATCTTGTCTTCCTAAAGTTATTCTAAGATCATTCCACCGTGGTCTGAACTAGCTTCTGTTTACGCTTTTGCAAAATTCTGTCTTGTCAGTGTTTAACACAAATCTTCAGGTTGAAGAATCCCAGCACAACGGAGATAAACTCACATCATAAACTTCTGCAGTGAAAGATGACAGAAGATATGAGAGAAATCTGGGATGTAGAAGAACACAAAGGGAGAGACAGAAAGGAGAAGAAGGCGGGAGATTAAAGCCTATCATAGCTGATAGAGCAGAACGTGCCTCTCCAGAAGTGACACTGATCAATGATGCTCGGTAGCTGTGGCTAACAATCTGTGGAACAGAAGCGCTTATTAAATGAAACACTTCAACAAAAAATAATTAAATGTCTTTTTATTCCTCAACTTTTCACATTTGTCTGCATTAACCTTTCTTCAACCCTGACATTTTATTATCTTAACTTATTGAATATTGTCATCTAATGATTTTGGAATGTAATGAAGTAGGCCCAGTGAATCTACTGCATCATATACAATCCCTTGCGAAGATATAGATTTTTTCCCATCACAGCTACAAACCTATATCCACTTTATTGGTATATTTAGGGATAAACCAACTCAGTATAGTGCACAGGTGAAAGCAAAAAGATGCATGGTTTTAAAAAAGTTTTTACCAAAAAAAGTCTCAAAAGTGTAGTGTACATTTAGACTCAGCTCCCTGCGCTTTGATACCCCTAAATAAAATACAACCAATTGCCTGTCACCAAAACTAGTAAACAGAATTCACCTAGACTGACAGGCCAGGCAAAGAGAACATTAATCAGAGAAGAAGTCAAGGGATGGGTTGTCACGATGCAAAAATTTCAAACTTCATACCAGTACTAAGAAAAATGCTTGATACCCGATGCTGTTTTTGATACTGCAGCAACATTTTTTGAAGGCATAGGTTTCTTTCTAGTTTAGAGAAAAAATATCAATAACTACAAAATAACATTTTAACCTTAATCAGGGCAAAACCAATAAGTAGGGAACAATTCAGCTCTTGGTTAGAAAAACATATAATTTAAAAGTGTCACTTCCTTGTTTGGTAAAACAGTAGAGAAGATAACATGGAGCAGAAATGTTAATATTCTTTAAGGAAATGTGTACTGTTGATTCAGTCATGCAATTATTTTATTTTTATTCTATTTGCTTATCTTTAGTGTACCACTGTGTGCTTAAAATGAGGTTTTACATTTTACCCAATCGCCAACGTTTGTCCGTGACGTATGTAATGCGCCAGTTATGAAGCTTACCAGAAATTGCTTGCGCTGTAAACAACCATCTCCCACTGCGAAGAGAGAAGTCCCAAGCTGAACGAGGCGGCTGTTAATGTTAATTCAGTATCTGGAAGTTTGGCCAACACAGACCAAACAGCTACATTCACTTCCTCCGCTGCCACTGCTAAAACTGCAGGCTGATTGCAATTCTAAAACAGTACAGAAAATCAACGTCATCATTCATAACTTCTCCTTCTGTGCGCTGATTGGCCCGGTTAAAATTCTACCAGAGGAATCCAAATTAATGGGAGAAAGCCCAGAATGTGCTGTGAAGTAAGATTCAAATTGAGCAGAATTGCACAGGAAGGCAATGGCCAAGCTAGGCTCCACCATAACCTGTGATTTTATTATCCACATTAGCCTCCAATGCCTTTACAACTAGTACAGAGGAGTAATGGTGGGGTAGCACTTGTTTGTTTCATTGCTTTACTATGTAGTAGCCAACTGAGCCGTCAGCTGATAAATATTTCCCCTTCGTCAATTCAGTAGAAAGGAGCTTTGCTTGATAAGAAGCATTGCGTGTTTCTGATCTGCACAGCTGAAAAGCTCATGTCGATGGGGGAGCTCGACCAACAGATCACCATCATTGGACTGTTCTTGTCCTTGAAGCTAATATTTAAACAGATAACTTTAGCTTATGTTATCTGAGAGGTTTACTACATCACTGATGCAGGAGCTTTACTGAGCTTTTTAAGTTGATCTCAAATATCAGAGTCACAATGTTAGCTTGTAGCGTTAGCACAGCTAGCATGTAGCATTTAGTTTTTCCTGTCCGTCTGCCTCAGACAGAAAGTACCTCTGAACAACTCTGTTGTGTTTGCCTTGTTGGCTAAAGAGGGTTTTGCTGTGGATGTACTCGCCATGTTAGCAGAGTTTAAAACTTCCAGCAGCAGCTCATTGGGGAGGAAGTAGCCACAACTCAGATGGGACATTCTGTTGACACTACAACCAATCATGCACTTCATAGATTTGCCCTTTATGGAGAGTGGGAAAAAAAGTCATTGTTATAAGAGCCATGTAGGGACACTACAAACACGTGGAAGAAGGTTCTCTGGTGAAATGAGACCAAAATGGAACTTTCAGGCCATATATGCTAAACACTGTAGAAAACACCATACACCATTCCCATTGTTGAAACATGGTGGGACAGGGACAGGTTTCTTTTATGAAACATGTTATTTCAATGAAAATAAAGTGGAAATTGCAGTTTTCTTTGCATTCCATAAAATAGAGCACTTGAACAGGTTGATGGAGCAGGTGTTGTTAGAGTTTCAGTCTCTAAGAAGTTTTTTTTTTTAACTTTATGTGTCAGAGAGAAAATATCAGACAAAGCCCAACTGGCAGATTCCTTTTGGTTTCTCTTTCTGTGCCAGCTGCGTCCAGACTGTGCTGTCACATTGTGTCTAATAAACAGTGATAAAAGTTGCATTGATCTTCTACCCTGACTCACAGCCAGAATGCAAATAAGCAAAGAGAGCAAACTTGGGTTGGATGCACATTTTATTCTGCAGCGTCTCTTGGAGCCAAGCAACAGAACAACTCTAACTGATGATCTGCAGGAGTGTTGAATAGTGCTGACCACATTTATTGTCCCCCTCCCCCAGCAAAATGTTTAAAAACTCTTCAAACTAATGTATTTTCTATTTCACCACCTACATAGTCTCACTCTGAAAACCCAAACTTCTTCATTTAAGAACATTAGAACATAAAATGTTTTGTTTTTTCAAAATTGCTTTAAATTAAACTATTACCCTTTAAATTTGGTAAATTACATCAGAGCCTTTGTTAGAGAAATAAGCCCACAGCATCGCAGGTCCTCCACCATATTTAATCTATTTTTTTTAATCTATTCTTTGTTTCACACTAAACCCACCTGTTGCTGAAAAGTTCAGTCTCGGTCTCATGTAGATGTTAAATAGTTAAATGTATGTCAAAGCGTTACCGTAGTTACCAAATATTGTGCTACTGGTGATTTTGTCAAAAACTTTAATGTCTTTACATTTTCTTCCACCTAATAGATTGAATAGGATTCAAATTAGACTTAAATGTTTCAGTGTGAAATAAAACAATGATTAATTTAATGTTTTCTTGAAGATTTGATCAAGGGTGCCATCGCATATCCTTCTCTGTAATAACACACAGTTTCTTTCTCACAGTTATCAGAGTGAATGGCCTTGGTTCATTTCTAGACATATGTTCCATTCCTCTTTTCCTTTAAGCTCCCGTCTAACTTTCTCTCTGTCTGTGTTGCCTTCTGCTCCTGCTGTCAGACTGCTGATCCAGGCCGGCATTGACATCAACCGGCAGACCAAAGCAGGCACTGCCCTTCACGAAGCAGCCCTGTGTGGCAAGACTGAGGTAGTGAGACTCCTTCTGGAGGTAAGTGGAACTACAAGAAAACTCGGATAGCGCTTTGGGTTGGAGCTAATGTGGCTTAAACATGTTTGGCCTCATAGAACATCAATTATTGATCAAAAATGTTCTCTCCCTCACTCAAAACTTCAAATAAAGGATTAACTCAGATTACTTTGAGAGTGCAAGTAAAGATTTTAAATGTCAGCTTGCAATAAGTAGAATAAGGATTGAAAATAGATTTTACTTGTATTAGTTTTATACAACATTTCCCCTTTTTTGAACCAAAATATGAATTTCCTACATAAGTCCCTCAAGCAACCTGCAGACTTTTTTATTTAAGCCCTTTTCTGCGATGAAAGAAAAAATAAAAGCCCAACAGGAAGTCATAATTACACATTTTAAAGTCATCATTTTGAGTTTTAAAGCCATAATTATAAGCCATATTGAGAATAAAAGTCATATTTGCGAGACTAAGTCATCATTTCGACTTTCAAAGTCATAATTATGAGATATAAAGTCATAACTGAAGACTCAAAGTCATTATTTCAACTTTCAAAGTCATAATTGTGAGATTTCAAAGTTATAATTTCAAGAATATAAGAGACTTTTCAACTTTTCAAAGTCATCATTTTTTAGATATAAAGTCATGATTATGAGATTCAAAGTCATAATTTTGAGATACAAAGTCATGCTGTTTCTCTAAGGAGGCTTTCTCCATTATCTCATAATCATGGTTTTGAATCTCATAATTATGACTTTAAAAGCTGAAATTATGACTTTGTATCTCAAAATTATGACTTAATATCTCAACATTACCACTTTATATCTCACAACTATGCCTTTAAATCTCATAATTATGACTTTGAAAGTCAGAAGTATGACTTCCTGTATGGCTTTTATTTTTTTCTTAAATGACAGAAATGGGCTTCCGTACTTTTTAGATGGATTTAAAATAAAGATGTATATGGTTTTTGTTTATCCTTACCATGATGAAGATTTTAGTTTTAACTTTAGTGGGTCATCTGACTGACTGAAATGTCAGTTATTTTAGGGAATTCATGCTCCTTCTGAACTGCTCCTTTTTTCAGGGTTTAATGATAATTTGTCGTTCAACTTCAATTAATTTTAAAAAGAAGAATTTGAAGTTTTTGTGGACTTTCTCTAATCACACAGTTTCCAACCAGTGCTGTGAAGATGTTTCAGACAGAGAGTTTCAATTATGTCATTTATAAAGGAAAAAAACTCCATAAACCAACTTGACGCCCTGCGATGGACTGGCGACCTGTCCAGGGTGTACCCTGCCTCTCGCCCGATGACCGCTGGAGATAGGCACCAGCCCCCCTTCCCACTGTGCAAGGATAAGCATGATGGATAATGGATTTATGGATAGATGGAAACCAACTTGACCCTGTTTAAAAATATAACTGCCCCCTAACCCTTATAAGAAGGTTTCACCACCCGAAGAAACAACAAATGCCATAAAGTGTTTGCAACAACTGGCCATTGCTCTTTCACATCCCTGTGGAGTTTTGCCCACTCTTCTTTGCAGAATTGTTTCAGGGGGGACCTGCCGGTGTGCTTTGGATCATCGTCTTGCTGCATGAACCAACATCGCTTCAACCATTCAGGCCACAAATCATTGGCTGGAGATTCACCTTCCAGATTTCCTGCTACAGAGCGGAATTTAGGAAATTTCTCCTGGTTCTGAGGAAGCAAAGCAGCCACCATGTTTGATTGTCTTATGCTAGATGTAACAGGTGTACACCCTTCCAAAAAGTTCCACATTTATTTTCATCCTCCCCAAAAGTCTTGATGTTTATTTTTGGTAATGGAACCTTGAAACTCTCCATGGATGCCTCGTCTCTTTCTTATTGTTGAATTGTGAACACTGACCTTAACTGAGAAGATGCAATGAACCTTGCAGTGCTTCAGATGCTGCTCTGGGTTTCCTTGGGACCCTCTGGATTAGTCGGCAGTGCCCCAAATAATAAACATCTTGGCTTGAACTAACAGTCCATCAACTCTAATCTCTCAGGTTACAATGAGAAAGGACACATGATTCAAAAAGAAGTCAATTTTTCTAAATCCGGCATCTTTAAACCAGAAGCTAAAATGCTAAAATCGTTTTCACAACTGATTTTCCAGCGTCGCTTTTTTTGACAAAGGAGGACAGAGCCCTCCAGCGTTCACCAGTTTAATCAATAGAAAACTTCCTAGATCGCTGGAGTGTTGGTGATATTCATTGTACAAAAATAAATCCTTTCATTTGAAAACGATACATACTTTTGTGTTGCTCGATCACATAAAAGTGCGATAAAATGCATAAAGTTTTGTAGTTTTAACCTGATAAAATGTGAAAAACTTTGAGAGCTTTTCCATTGAAATGTATGGCATTCTCTTAATGTTGTTTCCTTTTTCTAAAAGCATATAAAAAACCCCTGCAACAACCCCTTCATGTGATCCAAGCGAGTCACAGTTATGAGAAAGATCGTGCTAAACAGCAGGAGAGACGCAAACGGCCTTGTGATGGTGACATTTAGGCCCCGAAGGTTTAATGAAAACAGAAGCAGCAATATGTTCCGATGATGGCTGTGGGTCCTGCAGCATGAGAACACAATCATCCAGGACTCTGACTGTGAAAGGCTGTGAGACTTTGCCCTGAAGCGCTTAGGACCGAATCCATCTTGTTCATTTAGTCCACGTTTTGAAGCCGCAGACCCCCAAATAGAATATTGCTCCTCAGCTTTCAGCTGGAAAAAAAAAAATCAGACGTGGTTGTAATTAACAGAAGAGCCAGAGGGGAATATGGTTATGTTCTGTTGGTGTCATGATGGTAAACCGCTCCTCACTGAGGTGCATGCAGATAGATTGATTTGCTCTGCAAAAACACAAACTCTTACCAAGTACTTTTGTTTGGTTTCTAGTGCATATATCTTTGTACACTTGAAATAAGACAAAACTAGCTTACATGGAACTTTTCTGCAAGATACAGGGCTTGTTTTAAGTCAATTACTCATGAAATTTTATTTTAAAATAGTTGTAGTTCCACTGGCAGATTTCTTCACTTATAACACTGGAAACAAGTCTTTTTATAAGTAAAAATGTCTTCCAGTGGAACTAGAACTTTTTTATTCAATATTCAGGAGTTACTGACTTAAAACAAGCTCCTATATCTTGCAGAAAAGTTTCTTGTAGGCTAGTTTTGTCTCATTTTAAATGTACAAAGAAGTTTCCTCTAGAAACGAGACAAAAATACATGGTAAGATTTTGTGTTTTTGCAGTGAGTGAGTTCAAAGCACAGGAGACTTTGCTTTCATTCTACAGCAAGAAATGCACACCCTTTGAGTTTATTCTAGATTTTGTGATATAACAGCTACAAGCATCAATGTATTTTATCAGGATTTATTTGATCAACACAAATTGGGGCAAAATTTTCAGGTGCAAGAAAAAATAAATAAAATTTTTAAATGTGTATTTTTATTCAAGCCCCTTTACTCTGATTTGGGCTGGGTTACAATCAAAAAATTTCTCACATAAAAATAATTTCTACAGCAAAAAGAACAGTTGGGAACATCAGTGTCGAAGGCTTTCTGCTACATCCTTAAGACCTTTTCATTTAGCAGTTTTTCTTCAGAAAAATCAACATGTCTTCTGTCTCAAGACTCAAACATCCTGGCTGATGCTGTCTCTGGCTGTAGAAAATGTACACCGAAAGAAGAGGCATGGTTTGCTACTCGGTTCTACCAAAACATTTCGATCAGTACCATAAAAGAATCGAAGTTCAGTACCCAGCCCTAACTCTTATACTCCCAAATAAAAACCAGTGCAACCAGTTACTTTCAGAATTCATCTAATTTAATGAATCCAGTTCAAACATGTCAGTAGAAATCCTGCTGGCAGGTCAGGGAGAAGGTTGTGGAGATTTTTAAAGCAGATCTAGGTTCTAATACAATCTCCCAAGTTTTGAACGTCTTACCATTTACACAAATGGCACGGGTTTGACACAACCACCAGTGGCGACCCCAATGGGGGACCAGGAGAGGGCCGTAGCCTCCCCTGGAAAAATGCTGGCCACCCCACTGGCCATGTTCACTTCATACAAAGGTAGCTCAGGTTGGAGAATTTATCCACAGGACAACTGTTAGAGGAACACTTCATAAATCAGACCATGCCTCAGAAAGAAAGGAAGAATGCTCTTGTTGAAAGGCTTTTTAGCTTAAATGTAAAACACTGCGTGAAAAGTAACACTGCACATTATCCTGACTAATGTGAATCATAGTCCTCTTGATCTTGATCAAAGCATATTCTTGATTTCGAACGTCCCAGTTAAAGTCTTGACCTAAATCAACATGGGAATCAGTGGCAAGAATTGAAAACTGAGCTTGGGATATTTGGCAAGGAAGAATGAGCAAAAATGTCAGTTTCTCGATCTGCAAAACTAACACATGTTGAAAACCGTGTTTCATTTTACTCCTCCTTCACAACTGTGCAGTACTTTATGTTAAAGTTTGTGGTTGTGACATGATCAAATGTAAATATCAAAAAGTTCAAGGACTATGAAAACTTTTGCAAGGCACTATTTTAAGGACTGTTTGTATTTGGTCCCATTTGCTCCAAATAGGAGTGGAAATAGAGAAGGTTCTGCTAAACTAAAGTGACATAATTCTACTGTAAACAAAAAAGCCCCAAACACGTCTTCCTCTCTCCTACAGAGTGGGATCAACGCAGCTGTTAGAAACACCTACAGCCAGACTGCGCTTGACATCGTCTACCAGTTCACAGCAACGCAAGCCAGCAGGGAGATAAAGCAACTGCTGCGGGGTGAGACGGCTGGATGGATTGATAAATTAATCTTCCATAGTCATGCTATAAAAACTACAAAAAGCACACGTAAGACATTAGGTATTACGAAGCAGCAGGATCTGCAACGTAGCTTGTATTGCTTGTGCCTCCCAGATGCATCAGCAGCCCTGCAGGTTCGGGCTCTGAAGGATTACTGCAACAACTACGACCTGACCAGCCTCAACATCAAAGCTGGAGACGTCATCACGGTAACACACACCATGTCTATTCCTAAAGCTAGCGGCACCATGAGCCAAGCCAGTTATACCAGCACACTGAGAATGTTAGAGCTCAGAGGGAGGATCAGGATCAATTTGAATGGCTTCCTAACTGGATTAGCGGAAAAATCGAGCTCCTCTGGCTTTTCCCAGTGCTCCCAGTGCTATCTAGAAGCAACCAATCAGAGCCAGGAGGCCCTCTCCCTTCCCCCATTGCTCTCTGCTACAGTCTGCAGAGACTAGGCTAGTTAGCATGACCACCAATTACGATTGATAAACGGTTTTCCTGGAATGGTAAGTTGTTTCTCTGCCATTACGAACATTTAGCAGCGCAGAAGAAATGAGGCTGAGTGACAGCGCTAAGACCCTTCCTCCTGGCTCTGATTGGTTGGTTTAGGTCGGGGAGCGGTTGCATTTCTTCAGATGGGCAAAAGAGGCTCAGGGAGGAGGTGGAGGAGATCAAAATTTTGTCATAGTATGGTGGCTGCACTGCAAAAACACATAATCTTACCAAGTATTTTTGTCTAGTTTCTAGTGAAAATCTCTTTGTACTCTTAAAATAAGACAAAACTAGCTTACAAGGAACTTTTCTGCAACATATAGGAGCTTGATTTAAGTCAATAATTCTTGAATATTGATCAAAAGTTTACTAGTTCCACTGGCAGATTTTTTCACTTACAGGATTTTTTTTTCCGATGTTATAAGTGAAAAAATCTGCCAGTGGAACTAGAACTTTTTTATTGACTTAAAACAAGCTCCTATTTCTTGCAGAAATGTTCCTTGTAAGCTTGTTTTGTCTTATTTCAAGTGTACAAAGAGATTTTAACTAGAAACAAGACAAAAATTCTTAGTAAGATTTTGTGTTTTTGCAGTGTGAAGCTGGACGCAAGGTGCAGGCAAAGTCGGAGAGAACAACGAAGCAATGAGAGAATCCGGTAGAAAGTAACAGAAAGTGAGAAGCTTAAATACTGGGGCGCTTAGTTACGAGACGAGTAACAGGTAGTTGATTAGTTACCAGGTGCAGCTGTGAGGGGAGACCAGGCAGGCAGGCTGAGGGAAGTTACCTGGGAAGTCAGAACTTGGAGCTAAGTTTGACGTCAGACCCAAGGTCACAGCGCTCTAGGTAAGAATTTCAACATGGCGATGCCCATAAACATTGCCCACAGTACCGCTTACAACCATCATTTTAAGCTTTACTTTCCATAAGCAAACACCACTTTTAATTTGTTCAGTTTATAGTTTCAGACGCTGCACGTAACATTGATTTTAGACACACTCTTATGTGTGTGTTTTGTAAAATAAACATATTTCCACCACATCTTACGACTGTTGATGCAAGGAGCGGCTTTAGTGAAACATGAAGTCGGCTTTGCAAGTTCTTACTGGGGGTAGTTGGAGTAGCTCCCAGTTTCCCAGGGGGAAATCCAACTTCGGAAGAGGTTCCAGTTGATTTCCCAGTTCCGAGTACAACTGGAATGCAGCATAATGAACCTGACAGGAAGCTGAGAAGAATGTAAGCAATAACTAAGATGAAACACTGATCTAAGGAAAAGCAAGAACAAACTAAGCTGCAAACAACAGAATGAACTAATAAGCGAGATCTAAACATAATAAATAAATAAATAAATAAATAAATAAATAAGGAAATAACAAAATACAAACAGAGAAGAAACCCAGAACAACCGAAACATCCCGGGATCATGACACTAGTGGTGAGAAGTTTGCATCTGCTCATCATCGGTGGGAAAGTTAGATTTATTTGGGGTTTTTGACGATGTATTTGAACCATTCTTGTTTTTGGGTTGAATGATCATAAAACATACAGTGATTTTTTAAATAAAAAGAGCTGGTGTGCAAGTTTGTACTGATTACGAAACCAAAATTATACCTGCAGGCTCAAATATATACATACACCCTCTATTTTATTTCTGTTTTCTGCAACTTGGTTAGGGTCATTTATCCTCTCTTTGTTGTGATCAGCCAACTTTAGCACTATTTTGTCTGAATAGTTGTCTTCTTAATAGAAATAATTATTAGGATGGTTGAGTCATCCAGCTTTATCCTCTCCAAAAACAGTTTTGATGTGTTGTTGGGATCAGTGTCCTCTTGAAACCCTTGATTGTGACAAAATTCTGACTATCTGATCGGAACTGTGGCTCTCAGATCAAAGAGAATAGGTGTAAGTGTTCAAGACCAACCCAGGAAGCAGCTAGTTTACATGCAAAAAAGAAGTTCCTGCTTCTAAAAAGTTGAAATTTACTGAGAAAGGCCTTTTGGTCATAAGATTGGCTGTTTGGCCACTGCAAGGAAAGATATGATCGGAAGGTAAGCCTTTTAATCTTACCAACACTACCAAATTTAAAGCATGGTAGTGGCAGAATTATGCTGAGGGTCTGCCTTTATAGTAGTAGTTTCATTGCACAAACTGGGCAAAAATAGTTAAGAAGCAGGATAAACTTCCTTAACTTCATGTGAAATCAACTTCTAAGACAGTTAAAACGTGGACAGAACTGAGTGTTCCGGAATAATAATCCCCAACCAGGATGAAGCAGGCTAACATTAAGCTTCAATAATCTGCTCTGTTTTCTCCTAATATTTCATGCTGCAGCTCAGAACTTTCACAGTGATGATAAAGATGGCGATTTTACTCAACATAAACTTGAAATCTGTCTTAGTTCAGTTTTCGCATCCCTTTTTGTTGAGAATACTAATAAATCCAAAAGTATTAAATAGCTTCAGCCTCTTCTGTTTACTACAAGTGTGTTTTATAGGAACATGTGCTCTGTGCTCGCTCGTTGCCATCCTTCATAAATATTGATGAGACTTAATACAGCCTTCGGATACTTATTAGAGTTGTAACAAAGCCAAGCTGTGTTTGAGTCTTTCCTCAGGGTCTGGAGGAACAATTAGGCTTCAGTGCCGACCGTTTCTAGGGACGGGAAGCAGCTCAGAGTTCAGTTTAGGCGCTTTAAAATCAACTCTGTCAGATATTTCTTTAATTTTTTTTAACTTTGTCAGACCCAATAGCCTTCTTCTTAACATTCACCCCTGTCAGGTACTGGAGCAACATCCTGATGGACGCTGGAAAGGCTGTATCCATGACAACCGAACAGGAAATGATCGAGTGGGGTACTTCCCATCCACTCTGGTTGAGGTCATCAGCAAGCGCACAGGTGTGTGTGTGTGTGGGTGTGTTTGTGTGTGTGTGCGGATTCTTTTGTGCATGCTGGAGAGTGAAAGGTCTGTTAGACTTAGTTGTAAATGTGCAGACAAAATTAGAATTCAGCCATATTACAGGTTTGGGGTGAAAACAGAGAAAGAGTTACTGATTTCTGACCAAAGGCCCTGAATCTGATCATTTATGCACAGTGAGTTTTCCTCGACTGACATGAGGTAGAGTAAAACATCTAAGTGAAACATTTCCTGTCCTTTATCTCAAAACATTTTCAGCCCCACCCATAGGTTTTCTAAAGGATATAGACCTGGGGGCTGTGAAGACCATGGATGAAGGTTGATTTTGTGTTTGATGAACCATTTCTAACCATTTCCTGATAAAAGACCCAATACTCACATCAGATTAGGGGAGGAGTCCATCAGATTTTGTTTGAATCTGCTTGTGTTTTAATGGTGTATGATGCCATACACTCAGTGAACAATGTTTCTTAGGCTTTTTGAATAAAATAGGCCCACAGCATTAGACATCCTCTACTGTACTTAACAGCGGGCATGAGATGTTTTTTCCACATATTAATCCTTTGTTTCATATCAAACCCATGGAGTGTCTGCTATTGCAAACCCAGTCTTAATCCAGTTACAGTTTCCATTTAAAAAAGATTCAGTTACATTTATTTTAAAGGGAATCTTAGACGAACCAATGATTGGTCATCTGGTTATTTTGTTTAAGACATTTTTTTTCTTAACATGAGATTTTTGTCCACAATGTAAAAATGTACTCAAATTAAAGGTTCAATTTTTCAAAAAAAATATGTCAGTTTTAAAACTATGACACTAAAGTTAGGAGGAGTTTATTTTAAGACTTTTAATATATTTACTAGGGCTGCTAATAAGAATATGAAAGGCCCGCTGCCTGTGCAATTTGCAATCAAAACAATTGCTTGGATTGATCTTTGGATCTAAATGTCTACACCACAATATTTGAAAAAATAGTAACTAATATAGTAACACATTTTGTTAAAAAAATTGCATCAGCTCCTCAGACACAGACCCTGGTTTCACACAATTTCCACTCAACACAAGGTGGAGTAAATATTCTTGGAACTGCAGAAGAAGTGCACCTTAAATATCAATGCCAGCAAACAGAAGCAACTCTTTGTCAAGTATGAAAAGTATTTACAAATCACAACAAACAGAAAAAGAAGCAACACATTGATGTGAACATAATGTGCAAAAGCTCATCATTTCGTTGGTCTGATGAAAAAAACAGAATTCAGAGCTTCATCAGTCCAAATACCTTGGAATTAAAGCGGAATAAGTAGAACAGTGGAAACATAACATTTTTTCTATCAACTTTTTAAAGGAACTTTGCCTGTTTTATGATTAGCTGCCTAATAAATATACAGCTGCTGGTGTAAACTCCATATTTGATTTACGCACATGACGATGAAAACAATTTCCTGACCACCATCATGTGTGTAAAAGCTTAATTCCCATCAAATCAAATTGTTACTTTGAATTTTTGTTAGATTGCATCTTTTATATACACTGTCTAGCATCTTAGCTGATTTTTCAACCACTGCCCTTCATCTTCTATGAATGAGCTCCTCATAATCTTCTTGGTAACTAAACACATTCAGATCCATCTTGTCATCTAGGTTGGACATAAAGGCCATTCATGGGCTCAGATGTTTTAAGCTGTTATGGGTTGATGTTTGTCCATGTGTTTAGGTTGTGTCTTCGGTTGTATTTGTCTCAGTCTGTATACCTGTGAGTGTGAATAATCACACCTTATCACTCACCATTTGCCGTGATGTTCACCCTCCTTGCGGTCTCCCTCTCACCCACTTCTTGTTTTTCCACTAACTGGGATTCTTCATGTGTCATTTTGAAACCAATTAACCAATAAGTGATGGCAAGATTAAAAAAAAAAATTTGGCTGAATATAACTGACATAATAAATGGAGTAAAGGTAGGATGTTTTTTTAATAGTTGGCTTTGCTCAGATAGCTCATGGAATATTTTTAGGAGTTTCCTAAACGTCCATAAAAACATTATTATACCTGCAAAAATAGTGACTGGCCTCGATATTCTTCCAATGATAGGTTAGTTGTGGTGTAAAAGTATTTATAGGCATGATAATTTTTAAAAATAAAATGATATTTTGAAAAAAAATGCCTTTAAAGTTAGCTATTAAGATGAAATCCAGTAATTACAGATGCACCCAGCAGAATGATTTCTTTACTCCAGTTTAGTAAAGCTTTGACCTACCGATACCACTTTAGACAGAATCTAATTTGTGTTTATGAACAAAGTTAAACATAGTGGTCATCAGTTATTTATATCAATATTCAAGGCAACGTTGTGCCGTGAAACAAGTTTTTGCTTTTATTTTAAAGCTAAAGCAAAATGATTACAGGGCAAACATTTGGAGCTTTGTTTAGCTTCTGATATTAGGAATTAGCTAGCATTAGATAGCAATGCTAACTGTGTTGTTCTCTACAAAATGTACATCCTTACCTTAACTCTCAGATTTCCCTAGAGCAGCTAACATTTCCAAATCCAGAATATCCCATAACATACAGAGGTTGGAAGCTGATTAGAATAAAACAAAGCAGAACTCAGATCAGCCTTCCTATTATCTGCTTTAAGTTTCACTCCCCTGCAAGACTTGCTGAACTGCAGACATGCTTTTAGCATCTTGTTCTAATTAGCTTTATCCTTCTCTTTGCTTCCTCTGGTTTTATTTTAAATAAGTTATTGATACTGGAAATAGCTAGCAGTAAGTCATCTTCTCTCAGTAACAACATCCACACTGAATGGTGTTGTTAGCTTGAGCTGGTTGCACTTCCCTATGATGTGATCTTTGACCTCGGTTTTTCTCCGCATCTCTCGTCACATTTTCTTCTGCAGATCTTATTTTTTATTAGTCTGTATAACCATCCTGTTGAAGTTCCTTGAAGTTACCCAGACGCATTTAAATAAAATGCATTTGTCTGCTTTCACTTATTCCGCTATATTATAATGTATGGGGCTAACCTTTGTGGCTCAATGAAGCAACTAACAAGGTGTTAGTTGTTGCAGGAGCCCAAGAAACTGCAACACACGTGAGTTATATTAGGAGGTAACTGAAAAAGCACTTACTGCTTCTTCACATGGCAAACACTCCTTTATGAGCATCTCCAGATTTGATTCCAGACTTTTCTATATTTCATTATTGAAAAACTGATTCAGTGAGACAAATTCACAAAGATAAAATAGGTTATTGTGGTGTTGTTCCAAATATTCAGACAGACAGACATGACCTGTCTTTGCTACTAATAGTTCAGTATAGTCTGGACTTTAAATTGGTCTCAGTTACACAAATGTAGGTCAACTGGAGGCCAATGATGCGATTTTCTAGTTTCCCGCTCTCCAGTCTTCTCACCAGGTGGTCGGGGGTTGGGTGGTGTTCAATGCTGAAGGCTCCAGTTCCAGTTCCAGCGCTTTCTCTGGCAGGACTGTCTGATGGATAATTTTAGCATTTTTGTATATTTGGGTGTAGCACGATGGACATTAGGTATCACAATTCAAATATTCCAGTTACACAAACATATTACTGGAAGGTAATGTCATGCACCCAAACTATTAGGTTGAGGCCAGTTTGCTTTTCTCTTCATAATAAGACGGATTAATCAGTTACACTTTTACAATTTCCAAATATTTTACAGAGAAGTGATTACTAAGGCTATATACACTCAAAGCATTATGCTTATTATTAGTTTATAACATCTTTATAAAGCTATTGATTTAACTGATTGTAATAATAACTTATTAGTTCTCAATCACCGTATTGCTATAGGAAATCTTCTATCATTTAAATAGATGTAAAAGTGAAATCATCATTTTTGGTTTGAACCGGTGGTGAAATCACTCACTCACCCCTGCCTTAGACTCTCTCAACCTGTTCATACTGTACATTGCCACCATTCCTCACATTTGTTTTTCCTCCTAATCTCCATTCCTGTGATTTTCCATTGGCTGCCTGCTTCACCCCCTTCTTCTCTTGGTTTGATTTCTAACCTCAGTCTTTCTTTTTAATTTTTATTATTCCCTCCTCTTTTTTTCTTACGTGTAATTCTCTGTTTTGTCGTTCGTCTGTGACGGTGGTTCACTGTTGGCTGGTTGTGTGTGTGTATGTGTGTGTGTGTGTGTGTGTGTGTGTGTGTGTGTGTGTGTGTGTGTGTGTGTGTTGCCGTGCTTCGTCACGGTGGGTGTTGTCTAGGTTTGGCCAGCACAGTCATTTGTACTCAACAATTTCAAAAGATACCGCTGGTTCCCCCGGCGACGGTTGCCCCTGCCAACGCGGTGGTCAACGGCAACGACACCACGTTCCATCAGATCCATATCCTGCCTCCACCGCCTCCTCCTCCACCACATTCCCATCAGCCACTGCTTCCACTTTTCACTTCCTTTGGGTATAACAGGTCGCCCGTGACAACTCCACAGGGAGACACACCCACTGCCCCAGGTATACACCCACTTTTCATTATTATTATTATTATTATTATTATTATTATTATTATTATTATTATTATTATATGTTATTGATAAGGCTTTAATGGATGCTTTCCTCTGGTGTTTTCTAGAAACATGTGACATATTAAAACTGAATTTCTTAATTGATCAATTAAAATCCATTTAGTGCTTTAACAGGTTTTCTGAGAAGGCAGCCATTAAAGTTTTCTGTTATAGATCATTATTTATCTAATTTTCTATGTTTTTTCATGCTGTTTAACTTTTGTTTCTCGGTTCTTTGTGGTCATCATTTCCATTATTGAGAGCCTGGTCTACAAAAGATGAGCAATTTCTACTTTATATATTCAGATAACCTATTTGAAAATATGTGATTAAAACCTTAAATGGTTTGATTTTGAAAACAGTAGGTGTGAATAATGAAAATAATGAGTTTATTAAACATTGATGTGAAGGTACATAGCCTCAGGTAGTCTGGGTTTTTGTCTACCAAAGAGCAGTTCCAGCACTGAATCAGATCAGTTCTTTCTGTTGCCACTGACCTGACTTGAGAACCATCTCTGCCATCAAAAAACTGTTTCTGTTTCTGAGCACAGTTAGAAACAAGTGTTGACCAAAGTGCTGTACATATTAGATAAAACAGACATGAAGCCAGACTCAGAAAAACAATAAAAATGCAAGCAGGAAAACAAAAAAAGCCAAAAGGAATAGGAAAAGGTCACAGTTTGGCACAGCTGCATGTTTCTCTTTTGGCTTTTTCTTGCATTAAAACTCTCCGTATATTGGAGAAGCAGCCAAGAGGCCCATGGTAACACTGGAGGAGCTGTAGAGAGACAGGGCTAAGTTAGGAGAATCTGTTGACTGGACACCTACCAGTCATGTACTCCACAAATTTAAAAGAAAGCAATGAGATGTCCCATTTGCAGTTTGTCTCAAGCCATGTAGGGGACACAGCAAACGCTGAAGAAGGTTCTCTGGTCAGATAGGCCATGATCCTGACCACACCGTTCCCACAGTGAAACATGATAATGCAGCATCATTCTCTGGGGGTCCTTGTCTTCATCATGGACACGATAGTTTATCACCATTAATTAAAGTATGGATGAAAATAAATACAGTGATCCTGGAAGAAATCCTGTTAGAAGCTGCAAAAGATTAAAGGGGTGGTGACATCGCTGTATAAACTATTTCATGTAGTTGATATTGCTGTATGTATCAGTTCTCCAAATATTATATTTAAAAAAAAATAACGTCACCTTTTAGTAGGGGGTTGTTTTGGCAGGTCAGGTTTCCCTCCTCAGTAAAAGCGTTGGGGAAGGTAATGATATGTGGCTCTACCCAGCTGATTTCACTCTGATTGGCTACAACCATATTTGGGAAACTCTTCAGTAAAATGCGCTGAACATCGTCTCAGATTGAGGTTATAATTGGTCTAGCACTGGAACTGCTATGGTGACAAAACCCACCTGTCACATCCTGGCCCGTCTGGTGCCAACCATACCAGGCTCAGCCCTAGCACAGCCAAAAGATGCAGATTAATTAAAAGCTTCTCAAGATCACTTAATTATTTTATAACATAACTCTATCATCATCAAAGCTGAATGGACTCTGTTAAAATGGCCACTTCTAATAAAAGATTACATGATCACTTCAGAGTCAGTAATTAACCCTCTGCTGCATTGTCTCAACATAAATTAGAGTCCAGCAGGAACCATCTATTCTGCTTGTGATGGATTTTTTCCCCACTTAAGCTTATAGTATTGTCATTTTTGTCAGTAGGACTAGAAAGAGGGAGGGGCTTTTACCAGTTTGCCAAAGACATCAGTTTCCTTGAGTTGGTTTGTGATTCATTTGAATGTCTGGATTTCCTTTGTTTTTTATTTTTTCACTCTTTTTCCCTGCTTACCACCACTTCCACACACTCTCCATACATGAGGTTATCCTGACCAAACGGCGTTTTCTGTTCTGTCCTCGTCTTGTGTTGTCGTCACACTGGATCAGACTAACACTTTTACCCACTTTACCTTTGCACCAATAATGTGTGTGTTTGTGTGTGTGTGTGTTTCTTGAGCACAGTATCAAACCATCACCCTGTAATATCCCAGTGTACCATATCAAACGACACCAGTGAACTTGGCAGTAAAAAACTGACGCTTTTCATTTTAAAAGAGAATTCCTTTAGTTGGATTATCTTCCTTACATTTTATATGCTTTCATGATTTATTATCAACAATATAGACTCACAAATGCAGATTATCTTAACAAAAACCTGCTGCAGCAGTGCAAAACTTAGCAGTTGCAAAGTGTAAAGTCTCACGTTGGTTAAAAATATCACCTATGATTTGCAGGTAAGGTATTCACATCCTATAACCTCCTCTGTTACCTAGTTACCATTTTGTCACCTCCAAGAGAAAAAAAAAAAATCCAAATTGAGAATAAGCAGTTTGATCTTACATTCATTTAGAAGTGACATTTCATTGATGATTCAAGTTGAACTGAGGGTATTTGGATGCTTTTCTGAGGTCACTTGGAGGAATGCAAAATGACCACAAGAAGGAGCTGTGTGATCACATGAAAGGAAATAAAACTTTATGATGTGTATGTTTCTCTGGAGCACTATCAGTTGCACATATAAACCATTATTAAACCCTTATTAAAGTGGTTATAATGGTTTATTTACACTCTCCAAATGCACTACAGCCCCATTCTTAAAAGCCCAACATATATAATCACACACCAATGGATGCATTATATATGTATGTGTATGTACATTTTGGCATAAATGTGTATATACACAGGATTTTGTATTAATGTATGCACAATGAGTATATAAATGTTTTCATATATTTATATATATCTGCTGTCTTTTTTATGTGTGTGGGAGAGAGGAGGAAGGAGTGAGAATGCGTGAGGATGAAAATGTGCTGCAGAGGTACAGTTGAAACCTGCTGTATCTGCTATGTGCATTATGTCTTCGCTAATTAGGGATCGGAATCATTAGCCCTGATTATTGTTTATTTCCTAAATATCTGGGAATTCAAAAAGATCAGACATATTCGTCAATTTCAAGTTTTCAGATAACTTTCACGGAATATGGCAAGCCTAAAAATGAAATCGTTTGTATCACATTAGGGTATAAACATATCAGCTGCTAATTAAAGGTGCTAATGAAGAGACTTGCAAGCTGTGATGGTTGGCCTTTAATGTGTTTGTTAGGGATTATAAAAACACACAGTGTGAACATACAGTGCCTTGGAAAACTATGAGCTGGGGACTCCACAAATGTGTCATTTAAGGAGGAATGGCGACAAGATAGAGTTCAAAGAAAGTCATATGAAGTTCTGTTTAAAGTTTGCTGGGGAAACAGCACATATGGCTTAGAACAAAGGGTGTCCAAACTTTTTGTCACATGGACCAAAATCGTCGAGTCAAAACTACTCACAGGCCAAAAAAAAAAAAAAAAAAAAAAAAAAAAAAAAGGAATACAATATTATTCATTATTGTAGATCCAAAACTTGAAAAGGATTTTGCATGTTTGCTGTATAAAAAGAAAGGCATCTAGTTTTAAAAAAAAAAAATTTGCTCGATTGAACAAAAATTTATACTTTTGTTCTTTTATAAGTACAGGATTTGGGTCGCTTTCTTTCAAAACTCTTGCTTTATTTTGCCAAATTCAATAAATTAAACTTGGCAAATGATAAATTAAATTATGGGTCAAATTTGTGTCCTTTTTTAGTGGCAGTTGGGGGCTGCACAAAATCAGCCAAGGGCCACAAAAGGCCACCAGGCTGACACACCTGGCTTAGAAGATGATCTGGTCAGATGAGATTAAAACTGATTTTTTTTTTTTTTAGCCTAAGATGAAAATTTTGATCAAATTTATGTTGGAATGTCCCAATCAAAGTCCAGAACAAGTAAATCCAATCAAAAATGTATGGAATGACTTGAAAATTTCACAGACTCCAAAAGACTTACAGCTGTAACTGTAGTGAAAAGTGGTTCTCAAGGTATTGACTCTGAAGGAGATACACTTTTTAATTGTAAAAAAATGTTGAAAAGCATATGTGCTTCCACTACACAGTCATGTGCTACTTTGTGTTGGTTCACATATTGTGAAAAGTTGAATGTACCCCCACGTATTCACTGAGGTTATGGACCACAGCCACCTGCGAATAGCTAAAATCTGCAAACACTTGAGACCTCGCCGATTTGACGAAACTTCCCCAAGATGTTTGAATTGATGTCAAAGTGTCAGATGGCTCCTTTTGGTACCATAAAAAGTTTGGTTTATATCAACCAAAACTGCAAAAGTAGGAAATGGAGAACTAGCAAAATGACCAACCATCTTCGAATATTCAGCTCTCAGTTGTCATAGCATGAAAGAAGAGCCAACATTTGACCGTAGAAAATACAGCCAAGAGTGTTGATGTTAGCTTGCTGTTAGGTATCGTAAATTTGAGTTTCTAACCAGTCCCGTCATAGCCACGCAATGAAAAATGTAATCAAACTCTCTGTTCAGTAATCATTGAAGCTATTTTTTACTTAAGTCTGTTGAATTCTAGCCTTTTAATTAGTAGATACTGGAAATACAACTCAAGCTAATGTTTGAGATAAAGACAATAAATAGGCCATTGTTTACAAACTTGTTCATACTAAAATCTTGTGCTACTGCACTCAGATAACCCCCCAACAAAACAAAATCCTGAATGTAAAAAAATCAGTTTCTGCTGCTGCAAAAGCATTTTTTACTTCAGTCTGTTAAATTCTAGCCTTTTAAAGTTGCAGAATGTAACTTTGCACTGCTCCTGACCTAAAAGAACCAATCAGAACCAGGAGGCGGGTTGTAGCGCTGTCAGTTAACTTCATTTACTCGTTGCTAAATGTGCTAATGGCAGAGAAACAACTTACCGTTACACGAAAACTGTTTATCCGTTGTCATCGGTGGTCATGCTAACTAGCCTGAGTATTCACAACACTCTCTGTGAGCTGCACTGCAGCAGAGAGCTGGGGGGCAGGGGGTGAGCAGACCACTCAGGCAGTGATTGACAGCGCTAAGGCCCACCTCCTGGCTCTGATCAGTTGTTTCTAGATAGCACTGGGAGAAGGCAGAGGAGCTTGATTTTTTTCAGAGATTATATGTCTCATACAATTTTGTCACAACACAGTGACAGTTTCAACAAATATGTAGAATTTTTTAAAAGAAAAAAGTTGCATACTTCAGCTTTAAGTAGTAGTTAAAGCTAAGTTAACTTGAGTTGAAATACAACTCAAGTTAACGTTTGAGCCTATGATGATAAATACGCCGTTGCTAACAAACTTGTTCAAAACAAAATCTTGTGCTACTGCACTCAAATAACTCCCCAAATCCTGACAGTGAAAAAAATAGGTTGCTGCTGCTGTAAAAGCACGTTTCTATTTGCAAATCAGCTGCTCCCTGTGCCACTTTAGGGGTCGGTTAGCGGTTAACAGTGGTGTTCTGTGTTGAAGGTTGTCGAGGCTCAGAGGCAAGTCCTCACAGTTCTCCCACCCCATCCAGCGGGCCCCATGGAGGCTCCAACGAAGAGATCTGGGTTCTGCGCAAGCCCGTGGCAGGTAATTAAGCCGCGTTGCGCTGAGCCCTCAACCTCTGACTCCTTAAAGTCTGAACAGGGCCAAACAGTATCTGACGTCTGTAATCCTTCCCACCTGCCACCCGTGGCCTTCCAGCGCGGGGGGGGAAACCCAGCCATTGGTCTATTTGAGCTGTAAGAGGATGGTGCTTGAAGGCTTTCAGATACTTTTTGACCTGCTCCTGACAGTCTCCCATGTCCTGCTTATCCCTCCATCTGAAACCTAGCTGAGCTCAGTAGCCCTATGTGTAGGCTGCAGGCATTTGCATCGGTCTACAGTCTGTGTGTGTGTGTTGTTCCGAATGAGATGTGTGAGGAGAGAACAAGACAATGAGAGCGAAAGATTAATAAAAGGAATAGTGTGTGTGTATGTTTGATGAGTGTGAAAGCAAGAGGCATATCTTTTTTCCACTTTTGTGTTCGTCACTCAGTCATCTGTTGGCCTGTCTGTCTGTCCTGTCCACCTAACCACATGCTGCCCAGTGCATTTCAACGGAGAGTCACACCTCGTACATTGCACCTCCGGATATCAGCTAAACTCCTTTGTCTGTGTGTGTGTGTGTGTGTGTGTGTGTGAATGTATATGTGTGTGTCTGCTACATGTGTTTATCCGTGTGGGCAATATCCACACACAACGACTGGACAATCGCATGGGTGCGCGATTGGTTGTACGTGTACATTCTTGCACGTGTGTGTGTATGTGTGTGTGTGTGTCTATCTGTTACAGGTGGAGATCGCAGCAGCGTGGGGAGCTCTGGGAGTGTGACCAGTGTGAGGTCTTCAGGCAGCGGTCAGAGTGCCACCAGTGCTGCGCACATCCTCCACGCGCAGGCGGAGGGCGTGAAGGTGTGACTCACACGCACAGTAAAGCATAACTGACATCACAGTTGACATGCTCAAGACTTAAAACAGCAATTTGATTATTTGTTAAAGGGGACCTATTATGCAAAATTCACTTTTTGCACATTTTTATACTTCTATTTGGGTCTCTACAGCTTCTAAAAACTGTCCAAGTGCTTAAAAGAATCACCCAGCCATTTTCTTGCAATTAGTTAATGGGTTTTTTGGTGTCTGAAAAACGAGCCCTTTCAAAAACTTTCTGAATATAACATCACAAATCAGCAGGCACTTCCACTCACCTTGCAACCCAAGTGGAGTTTGAGCACATTTGGTCAGCTGATTTTGCTGTTGTATGCATTGTACAGTGGCTGCTGGAAAAGACAAAGAGGTTTTATTGTCAACTCACCGTTCAGAAAATGCATGGCAAATAATTGAATATAACAAAAAAGCAATTGCATTAAACTAGCACATAAATAAAAGTATATTGGTTTATTTGTAATGCATCCAGACGCAGAGCAACACAATTTTTCTAGGAGGCGCTGTTAGCAGATTTCATTTTCCCTTTTTCAGAAAATAAGTGCTTGCAGATAGTACTTCCTACATACAGTGCTCACAAAATTAAAGGGAACACTAAAATAACACATCCTAGTTCTCAATTAATTGAATATTCTCATTGAAAAACTTTATTAATACAGTGGAATTTATTGAGAAGAAAATAACTCAAAAATTATTAATGTAAATCAAAATTATTACGCCATGGAGATCTAGATTTAGATTCATACTCAATATGAAAGTGGAAAATAACATGACAGGCTGACTCAATGTCAGTGAATATTCCTCAAGACAAGTCCAAATGAGGCTCAGTAGTGTGTGGTCTCCATGTGCCTGTATAACCTCCCGACAACGCCTGGGCATGCTCCTGATGAGATGGCAGATGTTCTCCAGAGGGATCTCTTCCCAGACCTGGATTAGAGCATCAGTTAGCACCTGAACAGTCAGTGGTGCGACGTGGCGTTGGTGGATTGACCGAAACATGATGTCCCAGATGTGCTCAATGGGATTCAGGTCTGGGGAACGGAGAGGCCAGTCCATAACATCAATGCCCTCATCATGCAGGAACTGCTGACACACTTCAGCAACATGAGGCCTGCATTGTCATGCATAAGAAGGAACCCAGGGCCCACTGCACCAGCATATGGTCTCACAATGGGTCTGAGGATCTCATCCTAGTACCTTATGGCAGCCAGAGCACCTCTGGCTAGCACATGGAGGGTTGTGTGGCCATCCAAGAAATCCCTCCCCACACCATGACTGACCCACCACCAAACCGGTCAGGCTGGAGGTTGTTGAAGGCAGCATAACATTCTCCATGGTGTCTTCAGACTCTGTCAGGTCTGTCACATGTGCTCAGTGTGAACCTGCTTTCATCCGTGAAGAGCACAGGGTGCCAATGGCAAATCTGCCAATTTTGGTGTTCCCTAGCAAACGCCAATCATCCTGCACAGGCCGTATATGTGGATGTCAGGCCCTCATACCACCCTCATGGAGTCTGTTTCTGACAGTTTGAGCAGAAACATGCACATTAGTGGCCTGCTGGAGGTCATTTTGTAGGGCTCTGGCAGTGGACCTCCTATTCCTTCTTGCACAAAGGACGAGGTAGTGGTCCTGCTGCTGGGTTGTAGCCCTCTTACGGCCCCCTCCATGTGTCCTGGTGTACTGGCCTATCTCCTGGTACCTATTCCATGCTCTGGACACTGTGCTGAGAGAGACAGCAAATCTTCTTGCCACTGCTTGCATTGATGTTCTGTTTTGGATTAGCTGCACTACTTGAGCAACTTCAATGGGCTGTAAAAAACGCCTCATAATGCCTCTATGTGTGACAGCACTGACAACATGAAAAAAGTGACTAAAAATTCAACCAAAAAGGACAAGAACAGAGAAATGAGCTGTGGTCACCACCTGCAGAATCACTCTTTTATAAGGGTTATCTTGCTAATTGCCTCTCATTTCCACCTGTTGTATGTTCCATTTGCACAGCAGCAGGTGAAATTGATTCACAATAAGTGTTACTACCTAACTGGTGACACTGATTCCACAAAGGTGTGACTGATTTGGAGTTATATTGTTTTGTTTAGGTGTTCCCTTTATTTTTTTGAGCAGTGTATATACCTCATATATCTTATGGACACTGGCAGTTAGGAAGTCATTGATACCAGCGGAGCAATATCATAACATGAACCCAAGATACATCATCAGTATTTGTCTTTCTTTTACTCAGCAGCAGATCTGATGTGGTAACTGATTGGTAAAAAACAGAATAAAGAATAAAAATACTGTACAGGGCAAAGGTTCAACATAAATACTGTGTAGTTATAAAAAATACTCCAGTCCAGAGGAATGTGCAACTAAGTTCATTCACTGAAAATGTACAAGATGTGCATGTCTCTGAACATTAAAAATACAAGCTATTTACAGTTAGTGACAATAAAAAAAAACATTAAGGTTGTACAGATACTTGCATGGATAGAAACACTTATTGAGTTTGTTGGGAGCAGTGATGGTTATAGAGTCATACAGCTGCTGGGAGGAAGGATCTCCATTGACGCTCCTTAGTGCACCTAGGAGGCAGCAGTCTGTCACTGAAGGAGCTCTCCAGTTCAGCAACAGCGTTGTGCAACAGGATGGGAGACTTTGTCCATCAGTGATATAATTTTTCCCAGTCCTTCTGTCTCCCACCATTTGCATTGGGCCAAGGGCCATCCTAGCACAGAGCTGGCCTTCCTCATGAGCTGATCTAACCTCTTCCTCTCAGCTATAGATAAACTGCTGCTCCAGCAGACAACACCATAGAAGATGGCTGATGCTACTACAGAGTCAAAGAAGGTCTTTTGGAGCGCCCCCAAAGACCTCAGCCTCCTCAGCAGGTAGAGTCTGCTCTGACCCTTCCTGTAAAGCGCATCAGTGTTATGAGTCCAGTCTAGTTTATTGTTCAGGTGAACACCCAAGTACTTATAAGCGTTCACGATTTCAGTGTCCGCTCCTTGGATGTTCATCCGTGTGAACATCCGCTGGCACCAGTTCACAAAGTCCTGAGTCCACTGTCTGTACTCTGAGTCATCCTCACCTGTGATAAGGCCAACTATGGCAGAGTCATCAGAGAACTTTTGCAGATGGCAGCATGGGGAGTTGATGGAGAAGTCTGCAGTGTAGAGGCTGAAGAGGAACGGTGCCAGCACAGTTCCCTGAGGGACGCCCGTACCGCAGACTAGCCTGTCGGAGACAGAGCCCTGTCTCCTCACATACTGTGGGCAGCCAGTGAGGTAGTCCAGTATCCACTGGGACATGTGGTGGTCCACTCCTGACAGCACCAGCTTGTTCCTCAGAAGTCCTGGCTGGATGTTGTTGAAAGCACTGGAGAAATCAAAGAGCATGATCCTTGCAGTGCTTCCAGGTTTCTCCAGGTGGGTCAGAGCTCAGTGCAGGAGGTAGATGTCACCCACTCCGATGCCAGGCTGGTAGGCAAGCGGATCCAATGAAGACGTCACTAGGAGACATAGATGTTTGAGGACCAGCCTTTCGAGGATCTTCATCAGATGTGACATCAGGGCTACCGGTCTGTAGCTGCTAAGGTGCTTTTGTTGTTTAGTCTTTGGTACTGGTACCACACATGAGGTCTTCCACAGTTGTGGTACTTTCCCCAGCTTCAGGGCCAGGTTGAACATCTATCCCATGATGCCACACAGTTGATCTGCACAGCACCTCAGGAGCCTGGAGCTGATGCCGTCTGGACCTCCAGCCTTTCGCACCCTGATCTTGTGATGATCAGACACCCTGATCTCGCACCTGGTGGAGGGGGGCTGTGGGATGGAGTCCTCTGAAATGAAGGGGGTGGATGATGGCTGAGTGCTGAGAAGTGTGAAGTCCTGAAAAGAAAAACTGGTAGTCATTACAGATGTGGGGGTTAACAGCAGGGGGTACTGGGCTGGGGGAGGGCTGGGTGACTGGTCAAACCTGTTAAAGAACTGGTTCAAGTTGTTCCCCCACCCTAAGTCTCCTACAACCTGAGGGTTTGGTTTGTGGCCTGAAATTGACTTCAAACTTGACTTCATCCCTTCAGGAGAGCCTTTATTTCAGGGTTGATCCAGGGCTTGTTATTGGAGAAACACCGTACCGTCATGATGGGCACAGTGTTGTCGACGCAGAAGTTGATATAATCGTGATGCAGTCTGTGATGCTTTCCTCCCCATGAGGCACACAGAGCTCTTACCACACAGTGGAGCTGAAACAGTCCCTCAGAGCTTCTTCAATCTCTTCAGTCCAATTCTTCACTGTGTCATCACAGCTAGTTCCCTATGAACCAGGGGTTTATACACAGGCTGGAGATGAACCAGGTTATGATATGAGCTCCCCAGAGGAGGGAAAGGTGATGAACTATATGCCTCCTTGGTGTTGGCATAAAGTAGATCCAGGATTTTGTCATCTCTGGTGTGGCAGGTGACATATTGGGTGAAGGTTGGTAGAGTGGAGGACAGGGAGACATGATTAAAGTCCCCAAAGATCAGAAAGAGGACCTGTGGGTGCTGTGTTTGGAGTCTGCTGGTGGTAATACGAAGGACATAGCAGGCTGCAGCAGCTTGAACAGAGGGCAGGACATGCACAGTTATTACAATAACATGTGAAAACTCCCGAGGAAGATAGTGCAGCCTCATACAAACAGCTAGTAGTTCAATGTCCGTATTGCAGCGTGTCTTTGAAAGTTAAATGTCCAGAGTTACACCATCCTATTGTTCACAAACAGCCCAATCCCCTCTTCTCTTCTTACCGCTCTCCTTCGTTCTGTCGGTACGGAATAAATGAAAGCTGTCCATGTTTATATGGGAGTTAGTGAGGTTAGCCATATCTCAGTCAGGCAGATGAGGCTGGCCAGCTTGTCTACTTTGTTTGGAAGAGATCTCACGTTTCCCATGATGATGGACAGGATGACGGGCCTGTAACTTCCTCCTCGGTTGTGACGCCCAGTGCCCGCGCGCATCCCACGTCTCTCCCTTCTCAGCTCGCAGGGAGTATCGGGTCGCTCAGTGGGAGGTAATACAGTGGAGCTGCCGAGAGCTAGCACCTGATCCCTGGTGTAAACAATGGACACAGGTCCGCTCACGCCTTGTTCAATACCAAAGACCTAAAAAATTAAAATAAAAACAAAATTGTCCACAAAACAGTCAGTTCCATTGCGTGAACCAGCAATACGAAAAAAGAGTTGTAACAAAAAAATATACAGTACGTCTAAATAAGATTTTAAAGGGAAATACTCTTAATCAAGTCGGAGCTGTTGTAGCAGGCTGCCTGCAGTAGCAGGCTGCCTGCTTGCTCGGCGCCAGAAGATTTGACTTAAATCATGAAAATGTCATGATAGAGTTAGATTTGTAGATTTCTTTCTTTGCTATTAGAGGGAGCTCTATTTAATTAAACTGAGTTTCTTAATGTCTTTATGTTAATAGAATAGATACCTTATTTATTTATCCAAAGTGGGGAAGTTTGACATGGCACCAATATTGGTTTATCATTGTTTTAAGTTAGACCATTGTTTTAAGTTTATAGCTATGAACATGTGTAAGTAAGTCCATGAAACACTGTCCAGATATCCCTCCCAGCCATTGTCCTTGATAGTTGATGGAGCATTTATCAGCTGGCCTTGGTAGAGTTCTGAGCCAGGTTCACAGATGTCATGGATAGAGGAGGGGCAGAGGGAGCAGAGCATCTTGTTCACATAACATCCAGGAGAAACTGAGATAGCCAGTCTTCCAAGGCCGACTCCGGGGGGCCCATTCAGATAACAACTGTTTTGGGTCAGGCAGACTCTGTTAATTTTCCATCTCCCTTAAAGTCTCACTGGTACGTCACAAAGGTGAGTCCAAATAGCCAAATTCGTGGTCAATCCCACCAAAGCTGAGCTTGCAGCTTTTCCAAGGTCTATCCCCTTTCAGTGAGTCCAAGAACCGCAACCAGCCTGCGATCCTGTGCAATGATCACATCCACTTTCTGATTCTGCTCTCTCAGTCTGAGTGTTGATCGCTTGACATATCCCATCAGATATGCCAGACAGCCTCACAATGGCCAGAACAGCTGCCAACGTTTTCTGAATTTCACAATATGCCGGGTAATTGCCAACTCCAAAAAGCAGAAACCTGGAGAAAAATGTCTCATCGGAACAAGAGGGTTCCCCTTTGCCCTGTCTTCTTGTCGAGAAAATTTGATCAGTTGTGTTGAGAGACCAGCTGACCAGATCCATGATTTGCAATTCAGAAGATGTGCAAGGAGAGGCACCAAAAAGATTAACAAGACAGGACAGAGAGCTGCAGCAGGGCAGAGCGGGGAGAATACGGAAGAAGGGAAAAAAGCATCCGCCTTCACCGGAAGCAGGAAGATAATGTATAATTTTATGTATGGATGAGTATTATTTAATTAGAAACTGTGTTACTGCATTTGGTAGTTAGATCACATCCTGGAATGTGCTAGAATCCAGTTTCAGAGCAGTGGTCATGTGTCCTATATTTCTTGTGCAGGCAAAATGTTATTGGCTCAAAACCTTTATTACAATATTGGCATGTTATTAGGTTGTCTAAAATGTGTATAATTATAATTCTATCAGCAGGTATTACATTATTGATTTTTAGACCTTTGGACAACAGAATATTTTATCGATTATCACTACAAAGTTGGTTTTTATAAAAGTAAGATGTCAGTTGTTCAGCAACAATTGTAACTTCCTACCATAAATGCTGCAGTCTCATACCTCTGTGACTGAGTTGCTTATAACAACGTAGATGAAACATCACTGACAGAATATCTCTAATTAGGATGAGCAAGAGAGTTCAAATTATATTTCTTAAAAGAATAATTTATTCAATAACATTGACAATAAAAGCATCACTGGAAGACGCAAAGTTGGCTGGACTTAAACATTATTTTTTCATATAAAGATAATACATTAGTAATTGCGAAGACCTTAATTTGAGCCCAGTATATTGTCCTCTCTTTTTTATGCTTGTCATTCTCATTCTCACTTTTTCACTTACAATAAACGTTAAAAACCTGTTGAAAAATAGACCACATATACTCAGATTTTTGCCCTGACATCTATGGACCATTTAGACTTTAGCTGCTTTCACAAAACAGTTTTGTTACAAACCCACCTCTGAGCTGCTCTGGTTATTCACAAATCAAGCCAGCAATATCCTGTACATGTCTGAGCTTTCAACAAAAAAGCCGGCATTGCAGAACCAAAAGGGGCGTGGAGTGCTGCTTAGCAGGTTTAATATAATTTAGAGTGTTCTGTATGTTATAAATATTAAAAGGCTGAAAGTTTAAAGACATCTGTGGCGAGTGGCAGGTTTTTGATTTTGTTCCATGCTGCTGAAAAAATTAGGCTGAAGTCTAGTGATCTGTTCTGTCTCTGTGCACTGAAGTGCACCTTGACCAGTGTGAATTTATGCAAAAAATAATTTAAGGATGTCTCCGTGTGTTTGAGCCATAATGCCAGTTTACCCTTTCAGAAGTCGGTTGATACGATGCTGAGACCACCTTGCTTGGTGAGACAGGAGTGTAACAGTAGCGGATTGTATTCATACTTCATTGTCTCCACTTTCAAAAAACATTGGAAGATGGCATAAAGGCACCTTGAATTAATTTGTGAAAAGGGGCATTGTTTATTCGTATTTTCAGTGAAAAAAATGTTTCCTTTGAGTCTGATTTCCCCAATAACAACATCTACACTGAAAAGTTTTTTTAAACACGACCTAGTTGCGCTTAAAGTAGGTATGGTGACTTAATGATTGGAAAGAGATTATCAAGCTGGTGTTTCTTTAAATTCAGTGAGGTGTAAAGTATCTGGGACATGTGGTGAAGTAGCAAAATGTTTCCATACTCAAAGTCCATACTCAAAGTCTAAAGACTTTGAGTACTGTCATAGAACTTCACAGGAGATGAGGGAAAAACCCTCTCTACTTTTATGTGGAACCTCTCTATAGTCGGAACTATTTTGTAATTGAAAACCCACTTTACACATTTCTTGTGCTTTTTTGGAAATTTTTCACTTGTTCCACTCTCTGCTCCAGTCTATATTCCATTGTCTGAAATGTGAACAGATTCAATTCAATTCAGTTTATTTATATAACACTATTTCACAACAAATGTCGTCTCGAGGCACTTAACAAAAAGTCTTTTTGATTCAATCACACATACATTCCAACTGATCCTAGTTATCAAACAGTGCATTAAGTTCATTTATTTAATCAAATTAGTTTAAAAAGTTTTCTACCTAAGGAAACCCAGCAGATTGCATCAAGTCACTGACTTGCAGCATTCAAGCCTCGTGGACAAGCACGTATCAAGACAATCGCTTGGATTGTGTCATCGACTTTACAGCAGTCCCTCATACCGAGCATGTATGTAGAGACAGTGGAGAGGGGAAGCTCCCCTTTAACAGGAGGAAACCTCCAGAAGAACCAGAACATGGCTCTGTACAAGTGGCCATCTGCCACAGCCAACTGGAGGTTTGAGAAGACAGAGCAGATAAACAAGAAGAAACAGATGAACTGATGTAGGAGTACTTTCTCAGTTAATGAAAAGCAAAAAGTTAATAGCATGAACTTGTAAGCTGGTATTCCTGAATGCATGAGCTCTAATGAGTCTGTCCATGTCCATTTGCAGCTTTTAGCCACCGTCTTGTCCCAGTCTACCAAAGCCAAGGAGCATCTGATGGAGCAGTCCAAGTCTGTGGACCAACCTGCAGGTAAGATGACACTTTTTTTGCAGACTTACAGCGTGGCAACTTAGAAAAAAGGTGGAAGCGGAAGAATTTGGTTAAAAAAAACAAACAAAAACAAAACAAAACAAAAACAAACTAAATGCAGGGAGCTTCAGAGTTTGGTTAGAAAATGAGAGCTTTAAAGCTCTGGCCTTTTAAATAATGTCATCATATCACTTCTTAACACACACAGCTCTTGGCTTGTTCAGCAGACAGATGGCCAAAGCAGGGGATGTAGGAGGAAGTGTAGATTGTTATAAATGGTTCAGATTGTTTTTTATATCTTGGAAAGCAAGAATCTGATTGGTTGCTTGGTAAAGCAATCAGGCAAGGCTGATATTTGAATATGAGGAGGAGGAGGGTAAAGGTTAGAGACCTATCTAAAGAAAATATCTGTTGATGGACGGAAGCATCCAAAAATTGGTTGACGGCTTGTCACTGGCCAATGATTTCCCTTCGCCAACAGGCTCTGCCAGCTCCTCTCGGACGTCGAGCCAATCAGGCTGTCCGCTCCACGAAGCTCCACCTTATGACGCCACAGCAACCAGGAAGGGGGACGTTCCATTCGAAGGGAAGGTAGGACAGTCCTGAATCCCCACAGATTCAGTCTTCTGCAAAAAAAGAAAAAAAAGTCACACTCAGTCAGTCGCCACCATGGGCTTCTAACTGCATCGTGATGAGAATGTAGCTCCACAGTCACTTCAAACCCACTTAAAAGCTCCCGCTCACACACACACACACACACACACACACACACACACACAAACACAACACACACCAAGATGTCCCAGCGGTTTCTCTCGCAACTGGCTTCTTCTGTGCTGCGAGTTTTCGGATGCAGCCACGACACGGTGAGTGCGTGAGTGGGTCTCGTACAAGTCTGTGCTCAAGGATTCTAGCGTGTATGTGTGTCAGAAGATGTGCTATACTTCATTATTCACTCCTTTCAGTTGCAGCTTCTCTTCTTCCATCGCAGTGTTTGTTTTCCTTTAGCTTTGGAATAAATTTTAAAAGTCACTGCGCCACAGGCAAGCAGAACTTTGACAGAGAAAATGGTTATTGCTTTTGTGTGTGTGTGTGTGTGTGTGTGTGTGTGTGTGTGTGTATGAGTGGTGGCAGGTGCCCAGGAATGTGCATCTTGTGGGAGGACTATCTCAGCACAAGAAGTGTGAAATCTGATCTTGCATCGTGCACAAAAATGTCATTTACTGGCATAGTGTGGATTTAGCTTCACGTTTAATTGCGTATTATTATTTTAAGTTCTAAAACACCGCAGCAGGTTTTTGCTGGCGAATATGTGCATTACTTGCCTGCAGTATTTCTGTGTGCTGCTATGTAAGCCATGTTCTGATGACCATCTGTTAGCTACAGTAGAATCCTGACTCCTCAGTGGCCAGCCTCCCGATGCTTCCATCAGCAGGGAGATGAGAGGGAAAGCCAGTAGTGATATGTAGGGATAGTGGAAGAGGAGATGCAGGACAGAAAGAGACATAACGGGTAGAAACAAAAAGAACAGGTGCAGAAAGCTATGGATTAGGATAGAAATTGAGTCTTAAAAGCCTTAATCAAGCTGTTTCAGAACATCTCAGTGTAATTCTTTCTTGACTTTTAAGCCTCAAATTATTCTTTCATCTGTGACTATTTTCTAAAAGATCAGAAGATCCAATTATTTAGACAAGATTTAAGGATTCAAGGATTTTTTTTATTGTCATACTGGTTCACGTTTGCTTGTACCACGTTTGTGGTACAAAATTCGAACTCAGATCCCAGTTCAAGAAGCTAATAAATAAATAGAAATATATGAATAATTAAGTTAAAAAGGGAATTGCTGAGAAACCTGAAGCAACACAGCCCATGAATTTGTGTAACATTTATGAATTTTACAGTAGCTGTGTTTTCATTACAAATGTGAGCAAAACCCTTGTTGCTATTCTGCTAATGTTGAAAAAACACAATTTCACAATGCAGTGTTTTGATTAAATGAGAAATTTAATTAAAATCCCACATAAATAAGTTTGTTCACGCAATAAGTCAAAAAATTCATGGAGATGACAGATGGAAACATGAGATGTATATTTCAGCCTATATCTATTTTCCAGACCTCTGGTGGAACCAGCTGCACATTGTTCAAAGAGGCCAGTAATGTGCTTGACCAGGGGTTTGTTTGCATCTAATGACTCATCACTAGCTGCGTTTCTGTTGACCATAAAATTGTGCATATTGGAATTATGAAAGTAAATATATAGCAACAACACGCTTATTTGTGGGCACTGGCCTCCTTGGACAATGCTCAGCTGGCTCCCCCAGAGGTCTCACAGCATCGCACAGTTCATCAAAAGTTAAGTTTATCGTTTTAAAGTGTTGAATCCATGGCCCCTCTGTAAAATCACCAACTACAATTTCCCCAAAATGCCGCATTTGTAGCCGCTCCAAGTATAAGGAGCTTGTTGCTCTAATGCCTGAATTAGACGCCAACGCCTCCTCTGAGGGCTGATGATGAGAACTAGTCCCTTGGCTGAAATATGACTACATCTCATGAAAGTGATTTTTATTGACATCGCATGAACAGATTTATTCATGTATGATTGAGTTGCATTTCCTATTTAATGGAAACACCACAATTGTGAAACTTTTTCCGGCATTAGCAGAACATCAAAAAGGTTTTGCACACATTTGTAATGGCTACTGTGAACTTAATAGTACAGGATGACAGAAGTGTGGTTTGGAAAGTAGGAAGGTCTGGCCTGCAGTAAACTGTGTGAGAAGTTTAGTTTGACATGTGAAATATCTGACGGTTCAATCAATAAGATTTCTCTTCTTGTACAGGTATTCACACCCCTTTAAGCCGTCTGACAGTTTGTCACATTACAGAATCCAAACTTCAATGTATTTTACTGGGATTCTATATGGCAACTGGTTCCGCTGGATTTTATTTAGCGATATTAGAGTAAAGGGGGCTGAATACAAAAGCATGCCAAACTTTTCACCTTTTTTATTTGAAGCAAATTCTGAAAACAACATATTCTGTCCTCCCACCTTACAATCATGCCCTACTTTCCTTTTTTGTTTATCACATAAAATCAAATTAAAATACATTGAAGTTTTGGTTCAGAAGGTGAAAAACTTCAAGGGATGTGAATACTTTTTTCACGGCTCTATACACCCATGCAAAATTTCATTGCAAGGACACTGTAAAAGGACTGTTGTTTTCTGTATGAACATGTGGTTAAAAAGCGAAAACTTTTCACATAAAGATTCACATAGATACATATATTTATTTAAAATTTAATGCTACAAGAACAACTAATTCACAAATCCAGAAACAAACGTACTATTCAAGACTAATCTCTCTAAACACTTACTTTATATATTTCTTCTGATAAGAGATTATTCCCTCTTGGTTAAAACTGAAAAAATACTGAGGCACAAACGTGCGAGCAAAATAACAGGTGCTGTTAGCTTGACTCAGTTAGCCAGATAGCAGTTAAAGTAGCTAGTGCATAGCAAATAAAACTTAAAGGGAATGAACACAGGGCACAGTGCAGCATTCTGGGATTGTTGGGGGCTTATTATCAGCTCTATAGTTAAGAAACTATATTTAATGGGTAGTGGTTGGAGAGAAAGAAAAACAGAGAAAATGGAAGGAAAACTCAAAGCGGGGCAGTTGTATTTAATCTGAGAGATCCTTTAATCCTGACGCAGTGAGGCTTTTAAACATGTTTTTAATAAGTCATATGGACTTATTAAATGAGTCCGGACAAGGAACGATTCCGTCATGCTACCTCAGTTTTTGCACCTTCCTTGAAAATTTTGCGTTTGTCTACAAACACAACAAAATGTCAATTATAGATTTTTGCTGTTGTCTGTGTCTTTCATCTGTGGTTACAGAGCACACGTATACGTACATGAGAACTGAAATCAAGTAATATAGACTCATGGATGAGCTCTATATGAACATTACTTTGATTTCAAATTTCTGGAGGGTTTTCAAAACACAAACAAAGTCAGGTCGGCATGGGTAACAATTTTGTGGAAATGTCTAAATCGTTTATCTTGTCTTTGAAGTAGGCTTGCCAACTCAGCACCTCCAAAATACAAGACAGCTCGGGCGTGGGGGGCGTGTTCCCATCAACACACAATATTTCTTATTTCCTCAACATCTGAGTTACAGTCACCTAAACAAGATTTCATCTTATTTCTATTATTTCCATGTAACATGATGGAATAAAAAGAAGGATTTAATCAATACAATGTTTTTTAATTTAGTTTTGTAAAACTTTTCAGCTGGTGATGGCCTCAGTAAACTGAAGGATGTTGTTTTTAAAGCAAGATTGCAACTTTAAGCAGACATCACTCTGTGAATGGAATTAAAAACTTAGGTAGTACCAACCTGCATTTTTTTTTACTCCAAAGTATTTTACTTATTTCTCATTAAACTGTATTTAAACAGCTGTAGGTCCCACTAAGATCAGTGACCCTTTTACAAGAGAGACATGAAAAATCTAAACTTTCCACTGATATTTCTTAGTACTCTTTGCTGATTCAAGCAACTTTCTGTCTTTTTGCACAACTTGGAACAATTACCTGCAAGACCGTTCACAGTTCACAGAAGTTAGCAGTGATTTCTGACTGGAAGAATCCTTCGGAGACTAATGCTGTGATTTCTACTGTAACATGACTTCTTTATCTAGGTCTAGAGGCCCTTTTGCACAAGCACATAAATACATGTAACTTTTTCTCCGCAGTGAAAAGCAACTACATATAAACAATGAAATGAAATGATTGCACTTAAATTGTGAGATACTCATCTAATTGAAGTGATCAGAAGTCCACAAGACTCTGAACAGGGGATTTCCCCATCTTGCTTCGCTCCAGCGGGGGAATTCCCGCAAGCCACAGTAGTCCGGTTGCATCAAACACAAGTCCAGCTCAGAGATAATAGTCAGATGAGTTTTTTTTTAATGATTTAGTTAAAGGGTAAAGCTGAGGCAATTCTTTCCCCCAGCTTCCTTGCTGACAAGTGCGTATTGAAGGAGCTGGACAGGACGAGGAATGAAAATACAAACTGCAGGCTGAAGTCAAAATACGAGAGAAAGAGTGTTCCATACAGGACACATCAAATTGGCAAAAATACAGGACATCCCGGGTAATACGGGACAGTTGGCAACCCTACTTTGAAATCCCATAGTGAACAGTACCTGGGCTACTAGCATGTTGAGGTTGCTAATACCCCTGGTAAGGTAACACAAACGTAAATATTATACTTATATCTGATAATGAAGAGTGTCATAGTACTAGACAATATTTTTGGCTGGTGTAGCGCCCTACATGGAATGGTCTGTGGTGTGACAACACAGTCCCATTCCCATACATGCTAACAATGCTAACAAAGCTAAGCCACTAAAACATTTAAGACGTCACTTGCTCGTGTTTTTATAGGAGAAAAAAAAAACAATTTTGAAGCTAAATTCGACCCAGGAGTAAGTTTGTTTTAAAGTTATTTTAAACTTCAGCAGCATTGTTAACACTCATTTCAAGTTTTAGAATCACTGAAATTAGCCCAGAGACCAGGTTACTAAGTAGCCTGTATTGTTGTTCAACTGGGAAGAGACAGTTTTACCTTTAATTGCCTTCAAACTTCAAAACTACATTAGTTGCATATATTTATCCAGACAACATAGTACTTGTTAGCATTTATAAACCAGCAATAATAACAGATCAGGCCGACTAGTTTGAAGCTGAAGTAATCAGTCAGTAATAACTAAAGAGTGGCCGTTGTATGACCCCTGATGAAAAGTGGCCGTGCTGATGAAAAGTGGCTGTAAAGAAGCAAACACGGTGCCAGTGACCGCATGCCCCCTGTCTTCTCTCCTGTAGAGCTCAGAGGCCGTTGTCCAATGGCTGAGCGACTTTCAGCTGCAGGTCTACGCTCCAAACTTCCTGGGTGCGGGCTATGACTTGCCCACCATTAGCCGAATGACTCCGGAGGTAAGGCAAACTGAACCCTGAACCCCAGAGAGCTTACACCCTCCTCCAAGGACCACAATGGAGACAAGTCTGAAAGACTTTGATTTGTGCTGTCCTTGATGTTGTCCAGATGCATGTATATAATCCCCCTTGCAAAAATCTCATGTATACAGTTAACAGCTTTATGAAAGTGACCTCAGTTGTTCTCTGCATCCTGTCACACCTGCCCTGGGTCGTCCTTTGTTGTTTTATCCTTTAATTGATATTTTCCTGATTTTTTTCAAGGAATGTCATAACTGTCACAATGGCACTGGCAAAAATAAATATTACATCACACTGAAAAATTTTAATAAAGTCAATATTAAAACACTTGCAGATGAATTCACAAATTTATTTACGAGTCCGTCTAATTTTTAAGCTGCACACAAAGGAAGCTACCTAGCATTCTCACATAATTAGCCCATATTTAAATGAGGTATTATGCATGCATGTAGCAAAAAGTTTCCCCAGTTATGCAAATTACAATTTGACTTTCATCAAGACCAGTGATGTTTGAAGCAGTGCAAAGTACATCATTTTTGCACACAAGAAGAAAAAAGGGTAAATATAATTGCTGTCTTTACAAAAAACATGGTAGGGAATATCACAGAAGGTGGAACTCATAATATTTTTGCAAATGATTTTTCTAATCAAACAAATTCTTTAAAATGTATCCAAGGAGTAGGAGAACCTTTTTTCATTTACGCATCAGCACATTATCACCATCAATAAAGCACAAGCATTTCTTTCTGATTCTGACTTTGCTTCAATAAGCTCAGTGTTGTGCATTCTGCATGTAATGTGTTACATTTCAAAAATTTCTACACATTCTCAGATTTATATTTACAGAGACTTTATTTTGGGTTGGTTCAAAGGGATTAAAAATTATGTCTGAAAATGTGTGTGTATTTTTGTAAATGATGCATATTTTGTTTATAATCACATCTATAATCAGTATAATCCTGATATGCTATTAGTGGCTTGAACACAAATAGGCTCAATAAATTTGAACACCACCTCGCTCCGACCAGTTACATTCAAAGAAATGTGGTGAATGCACAAGCTTGTAAAACCAACTTAAAGAAAGATGAAACGCTAATCTTCCGACTGCTGGTTTAACCATTTTGTTATTTGGTAGAAAGTGTCTGAGATAATGAGCCCCACCATATCTGTTTATAAGAGCAGTTAGAAATCAGGCCAGAATTATGTCAGGATCTTGTTGATATCTGAGGAAAGTGTGGGTTTCATTGAGGGGATAGTTAACCAGATATTAGTCTGTACATATTTGAGCCTGAATATATCATTTTAAGCCGTTAGCGGATTAAATTCAATCCAGATTCAACCCTGAGCACACAGCTCTTTTAAATTATTTGTTGCATAATCATTCCACACTGAACTAAATAAAACTTCAAATAAATCATCCAAACCTCCAAATCAATCTAACATTCATGTTGATGTTCAGTGTGTGCAAACTTCTGACTGGCTCTCTGCACATGGAGCAAAACAAAACCCTGACAAAAATGAAAACCAGACCTTAGGGATCTTTCTGTAGAATTTATTGTATCATTTATTTTTCAACTAAAAACAGAAATTTAGGCCTGGAACATTTTTGACATTTTCGAGCTCTGAACACCACTGGACTAAAATGTAAGTAAGAATTACTACAATTAGAAGAAACCTTTCAGATCAGAGACCAACTATGGTTGAACAATTCTAATTAAGCATAAAGTGAAAATGTTACTTGAATAAACCTGATGTTTTTACATTTCAACCTTCAAAATTGTACTGTGGAAACTTTTCACCTGAGCCACCAGCAACTGAGCACATTTAAAAACAAAAGCACAATAAACTTACAGTAGATGTATAAATACAGTGTTGCAAAAAATGTGTCTTGTAACCTAAGTAAATACAAAATTAGTTTTTAAATGATGATTTTTAAAGCAATAAGCTATCCAAACCATCCTGACCCTGGGGAAATATAACTATTCCCCTTGTTAAATCACAAATTAGCTGTGATTAACCACATCCTTGGTTAAAAAAAAAAAAAAAAAAAAAAAAAAAAAAAATGTTCTACTCACACCCCGGGCTGGCACTGCCAGGCCTGTAGAATCAAAAAATCAATTAAACAGAACCCGTCTGACAACGTGAAGTAGGCTAGTAGATCCCAAGAAGCAACACATCATGCCCCAGTATGAAGAAATTCAAAAGCAGGTGAAAACCAAAGTTACTGATATCTACAGTATCAGCCTGGAAAGGGAAACAAAGGCATTTTAAAGCTTTTGGAAATCCAACCAACCACAGTGAGAACACAGATCCACTAATGGGCGGCCCACCAAAATTACTCAGAGTGCATCAAAGACTCATCCAGGAGGTCCCAAAATCCAGAACCAGACAGAACCCAGAACATCGAAAGCACTGCAGATTGCACTTTCCTCAGTTTCAAACCAGAAAGGGACTGGGAAAAATAGCATCCATGGGAGAGATCCGAGGCCAGAACCACTCCTGACCAAAAGGAACATAAAACCTGACTCACGTTTGCCAAAAAACATCTTTATGATCCCCAAAACTTTATGGAAAATGGTCTGATAGGACAAAAATATATGGAATTCTCTCAGATTTTGCAAATGTTTGATGGCAGATGTTGCTGTCAAGGGAAGCCACCAAGTTTTAGGCTTAGAGGGGGATACGTTTTTCACAAATGGTCAGGCTGGTCTGAATAGCTTTCCTTTTTTTTCTTTTTTGGTTGTTTCACTTAATAAATGAAATTTAAGTGAGTATTTAATCTGATTATTTCAGATATTAATATTTGTTTATGGATCTAAAGATGACATCTAGTGTGATTAAAAAAATGCTCCACTCCACTCGACCTCCTGACTCTTCAATCACCTTCTCCCTTCTGGCTGCTGTCTCCTTAGCAACGAGATTGACACTCTCCTGTGCATGCCCCTATATAAATAATTTTCAGTATTTATGAATTATTTATATGTATATGCTCTTTGTATATGCTGAAGGGTTTAGAGCTGAGCTTGAATAGCCTTTCTTACAAGAGACAGAAGGATCTTATCCATTATATGTTTGTCTTCTTGAGTTGCACAAAAATGAGTTATACAGCCAATGATGTGTGTGTGTGTGTGTGTGTGTGTGTGTGTGTGTGTGTGTGTGATGTTAATGTTTTCCTGTAGAAGTGTCTCCCTTGTGTGTCTACAACAACTGTATGCGAGTTATGCTGTCCGAAATCAGGCAAATCAGGTCTTTTAGATGCTTCCTTTCATTGCTCCCGTCTTCCTTTGCCTTTCATTTAATCTGGAAACATTTGCATCATCATGCTGTTCCTCCCAGTTGGCAGAAGCTTTCATCAGATGCCATGCTGTCTCACGTCTTTCCTCTGTGAGCATGTCTGAGCGAGAGAAAGAGACCAAAAGGGGGGGGAAACACTGCTGGGCTCTTGGACTGCTTTAGCTGCAGTGCTGTGGAGGAAAATGCCACCAAAGTATTTTACTAACATGTGTGTTTGCTTGTGTGTGTGTTAGGATCTGACAGCTATCGGAATAACTAAACCAGGTCACAGAAAGAAGATCGCGTCAGAGATCAACAAGCTCAGTGTCACAGAGTGGCTGCCAGAGCAGAAACCTGTGAGTACGGCTGTGGATTACCACATTAAAGACTTGTTTTCCTGAACTTTTTCTGAACATACAGTGTTTAGTATAAGTTTTCATACCATTTTTCATTTTGTTATTTGACAAATTGGAAGGAAAAGGATTGGTTTTCAACATTTTTTAACAAAAAAATCTGACGTGTGGCTTGCTTTTCTTTTCCCACCTCTTGAATCAATACTAAGAACCCCATTTTTGCTGCTATTATATCTCTACCAGCTTTCCATATATAGAAACTGATGATTTTACTCTGTTGCCTTTGTAAAATAGCCCTAGCTTCAGAAAAAAGGCATCCCTACAGCATGATGCTGCCACCACCATGCTTCCTCTGGCATGGTGTGATTCAGAGTGATGTGCTGGGGGGTTTTTTGTTGTTTTTTTTTTTTTTTTTTTTTATTTAGCCCTATAAGTTAATTTCAACAAACTGGACATTTTATGTCATGAGACTATCATGTAGTCTTCAGTCAGGGGTTTCTTCAGATTCGCTGCAAGACTGACTGCTACTAGAGATTTTTCCTGACCACCGCATCACCATCCACAACTCTTTGAAAATACTTGGATAATATGAGTTATAATAACATTTTATTTCCCTTTGGAATAAATAAAGTACTTTGGAATTGTGACATGTTCAAATTTGGAATATTATTGTTTTAAACTGTGTCCCAACTTCCTCCCTGACCTATTGGCTGTGTTCCCTGGTCTCCATGATGCTCTTCACTATTGTTTCCTTACTATCCTCTGAGGCCTTCACAGAATATTATTCAGGTGTTTTCTGAAGTCAAGTGTTTGCATTAGGTTTTAGGTAGGGGTGTGAAAGTAAAGGGGCCTAGAATAAAGTACATGCCTCAAAAGATTTTTATTTGTAAAAAAAAAAAATTGAAATCTGTCTGTAATTCTCCTTCCTCTCGCATAAAATTCCAATAAAATACACTGAAGATTGTAGTTATGTGACAAAATGTTTAAAAGTTAAATTGGTGAGTGGTTTTGCAGGGCATTGTATGAGACTAAAAAGTCTGATCCACCATGATTGATCTTGCTAAGCTTAATAAACGGACATTGTTCTGGTGTTTCTGCAGAGCAACCTGGGGGAATGGTTGTCAGCTATTGGTCTGAGCCAGTACCACCAGGTTTTGGTGCAGAACGGCTACGAAAACATCGACTTCATCACGGACATCACCTGGGAAGACCTGCAGGAAATAGGCATCACAAAACTCGGTGAGATACATGTAGATGCTGGCATGTGTCAGCTGTCTAAGCTCTCCTTCATGTTAGAGTCAACAAATGTTCTTACCATCAGAGAAGAATAAAGCTCTTTTTAAAAAGTGTTAATTTCGTAGATTACATCTTTTACATAGCAGGTTATTTGGCAAAACAAAGCTGAGAGTCCAGTTTAAGAAACACTGTCTGTATCTTTCATCACAGGTCTGAGACTTCAGTGAGTCATTGTCAAGCCTGTCGCAATAAGCAATGAATCAATTACTCTCATGATAAATCAAAATGAGCTCGATAATTTCCATTCTGATATTTAATATTTTTAAGGGACAAGTTTGTTTATAGAGACATCACAATCCATTTAATTTATGGTTTCTGCTTGTGTGTGTGAGTTTTATTTCTGTTTTATTTATTGTTTTTGGTTGTTGTTTTTTATTTTGGATTTTAAAAATATCTTCCAGTTCCAGTGTTAAGTGTTCTCAGTCAGGTTGGATGGTTATCATTTGTCGATTACCTCTTTCAGGTCTTTCTAGAGATGTTCGATTGGATTTAAGTCCAGACTTTGGGTGGACCACATAAAGACATTCGCAGACTGCATAAGGGCTCATTTGTCAGCTTAGTTTTTATCATTCTCTGTGTATTTTTACAGTGCATACAGTTGAGGAATTTCCCCTTGTTTTGTGTGCTTCTAGCTTGGAGCCTCTGAATTTTTTGTGCCATGTGGCCTCATAAGAAACAGTTTCATTCTTTTAGGATGTTTACAGAAATGGGCATCATGCTGCTTTTTTATGTTTGTATATGTGTTGTCTTAGTTTGAAATCCAAAGCATTCAGACTCCCTAGACTCAGCCAAAAACTAATCCCCACAGCTTTGTGCTGCCACTACCATGCTTCACAGTGGGGATGATGTTAACTAGGTGATGAGCACTGGATGTTTTTCTCTCAGCATGATGCTTGAAGTCCCTTGATTACTCAGTTTGGTTGGACCACCAGATTCAGGAAGAATGCTTGTAGTTCCAAACTTCTTCCATCTCCATAAAAATGTGGAAAGGCTTTTTGTGATGGGTAATAGTGACACAAAACATTCTCAAAAATTCCTTTGACTTATTTTCTTGGTTTTTGCTCTGATGTGCATCTTCTCTGATATGTATTTTTTGTTAAATTTTGAGACGTAAAATGGATTTAATCCATTTTGGAAAAAACTGTTGGCGATTATGGAAAAAGTGAGACACTGTGAATACTTTACGGCTGGACTGTCTATTCATTTTCTATATGCCAGAAACATAACATGAGTATGGAAATTGTTTTTTTTTTTTTTTCGTAAAAACTGATGTGTTTGTAGAATGTTCTGCACAGTAATGATTTGATACTATGTGAGATACACAATACTAGAATCAGATCTTATGGTAAAAATCAAAGAACGTTAAATTCATGATGAATATTTTGTGTTTATTATGGAGCAAAACCCATCAGTTGAGACTTTTGATCGCCAAGGATAAATGGTAGAAAGGTCTCCAGTGAAAAAGTGAGAAATATTTACACAACTGTCATCCTGGGACGATTGCATTAACAAAGGAACAACCAGTTTAAACCATAGAACATGCTGACAGTTGCACCAGTTAGGGAACTGTATGACACTGGCCTACAGTACATAGTAAAGACACGTCATGCTTTCCTATTTTTCATTAAACAGAAAAACATTAGTTTTTTAAAGTGTGAACTGTTGGGTTAAAATTCATTATCTGTGGCTAAAAGAGTTAACACTGTATTGCAAATTTACAATATACATTCAAACGAGCATAGTCAATTTGCTTGTCAGTATCCTACTGTTTCAGCAGGGTAGCCTGCTGAAAATGCTTTGGTTCACCAGCAGTGTTTCAGGTCAACCAGTTCCTAAAGAGTTAAAGGAACATTTAAATAACTAGTTTTGTTCTTGTGATCTTTAGTAACCTGAACTATAACTCCTATATGTTAATGTTATAGGTCACCAGAAGAAGCTGATGCTGGCCGTGAAGCGGTTGGCTGAAATGCAACGCAGCTCAGATGGACGGGGCTCCCTTCGAAAGAAGCCACCGCCAATCACGCAGCAGCAGGAAGTCATCTCCATGGACAGCCCGCCCCCAGATGGTGAGCTATGAAATTACATTTTGGCTGAAATAAATCTGATTATCTTAATAAGATCTCTCAGAGGTTCGATACTGTTTCATTGTCTTACTTTGCTAATAGGGTGGTCTTCAGCTAAAATGTTTTTTTTTTTCTACTCAGGTTTTTTTCCCTGCACATGGTTTCTCCTAAATTCCATCCTGAAAAAAATCTGGTCTATCATTACGCTGATGATACTCAGATTTATCTGCCATTTAGGGTGTTTTCACACCTGATAGTCTGGTAGACTCAGTTCAATTGGGGACCAAAATTGCAACATTTGTTACATTTTCAGCTGGTGCGGTTTGCTTTCACACTGCATTGTGTCAAACAATCCAAACCGTTTGAAAAACCTGTTCACCTCTTTGCCTGTGGTGGTGCTGCACCAAGAACCACTGATTGAAACGACACGAAAACCTCTGAAGAAGACACTGAGCGCAACTTCCTTCTTCATGAAATGTAAACAAAAATGGAGCGGCGTCAGACTTTAGCAGTTGTAGGATTTCTCCATTGTAGTCCGCTTCCATTCACATATGCATTCGAACCACACCAGAGTTCACTTTAACCGAACTGAGACCTAGGTTTTTTTGGCAGACAGGAGTTTGCTTTTTTGGTCCACATCAGAGTTTAATTGCACAATCACTTCTCCCCGAACAAACTGGACTTTCCAGGCAAATGAACTTGCATTTATTAAAATATGTCTTGATTATTGCAATTCCCTGTGCTACAGTGCCTTACAGACATCTCTGTCTCGTCTCCAACTGTGGCAAAATGCAACTGGAACATGAAAGTGAGAGCACATAACTCCAGTTTTAGCCTCACTGCACTGGCTGCCTTTTTAGTTTAGGATACATTTAAGGATCCTTTTATTTGTTTTTAAATTTTTAAATTGTCCGGCCCCACCCTACCTCTCTGAGCTTTTGCAATTACATCGCTCTTCCCTTTCACTCATGTCAGCGGACCAGCTTCTTCTGGTGTACCGAGAAATGTGGTGGAAGCTTAGAGGAGACAGAGCTTTTTCTGTGGCAGCTCCAAGGGTTTGGAACTTACTGCCTATACACATTAGACCTCTTCACTGTCTATTTTTTAAATCTGCTCTGAAAACCCACCTCTTTTCATTGGCTTTTGACCCGTCACGAGAGAGGTGATTTTATTTGTCAAGTTGTGTATAGCATCTTTCATGTGTTCAGTGGCGCAAAAAGCACTATATGCAACACATGGGGCACCAAAACGATGGTGGAATGATTATTTCTAGTCAGCCTTTTCTGTATTTGACAGCTGTTTGTGCATTGAAAACCTCCAGGGGCTGCCTGTAATGTGTCTGCATACACCTGTGTACCTGTATGCGTTTGCTTGTATTTGTGTTTGATGCTTTTATATGATGTCTGTTCAGCACTTTGGTCAGTCCTGCTGTTTTAAAGTGCTTATAAACAAAGTTGGCTTGGCTATCCTCGCAACTGACAATAACTGATGAAACTCTAATACTCTTTTCAGAAGTCATCATGTCTCCAAAGATGAGTACCTTCCAGGACAGTGAGTTGAGCTCAGAGCTGCAGAATGCCATCACTCACCCAGGTCAAGAAGTCAGAGTTCAGCGAACTCGCACCCTTAGTAAGGACCACGATGAGGTGATTGTGGGAGGTGGTGGGCCACCGAAGAAGGAGGCACGGACAGTGAGGCAGCAAAGCAGCCAGGGAAGCTCCTCATCCCACAGAGGCAGTGTTTCATCGCAAGGCAAACACCGTCACTCTCACAACCAGCCTGCACCTCCCTACACACCGCCACATACACCTACCAAGACCAGAACTTCATCTTCCTCCTCCACCTCCTCTGCCCAGAGCACAGCTTCCCCACAGAGCAAAACCAAACCATCACCCCAGGCAATACAAGGGGAGCAACCTCAGTCGCACTCACACCAACCTCAGTCTCCAACCCACCGTGGAGCTCCATGTCAAGTCCCCCAGCAGCAGCCACAACCTCAAATTCAGCATCAGCACCACCCTCATCACCACCCACAGACACAGGTAATGGAGGTTAGAGATAGCCCACAGCAGCAGGTTCCACACCTCTGCCTACCACCTGAAGCTGAACAGGAAGAGGCCGAGGGAGCAGAACCTTCAGCCCTCAAGAAAAAACGTACCCACAGCCTCAACCGATACGCTGTCTCAGATGGGGAGTGTGATGAGAGGGTAGGGGGTGGAGGAGGAGGAAGTGGAGGAGAAAGAGAAGCAGAAGCAGCAGTAGTGGTAGGTCAGGGCTCCACGGCTGTGAGAGCAGATGGAGTCAAATACGCTACAGTGACCCACCGTGTGAGCCGCAGCCATTCTGTCCGTAACCAGGAAAAGGCTGCCGGCCGCAGCCATACCCAGTCCTTTGCTTTGCGTCAGAAGAAGAAAGGTCCTCCACCACCCCCACCCAAACGCTCAAGCTCTGCAATCTCCAGCTCCATCTCCAACTTGACGGAGGCCAACACACAGCAGCAGACACACACCACTACAGGGGGAATGCTGGATGTGCCTTACCACCAACAGCGCAGGGCCAGCGACCTGGGGATGTCTGTGGAGACAGCTGCAGTAGAGACCAACAGCATGGGCAGTGTGAGGAGCATCGCTGCCATGTTAGAGATGTCTTCCATAGGGGGCGGGGCTAAAGGCATGGCACTGCAGAAGAATTACCTGCAGGTAGCTGTATACATCTACCTCTCTATAGCCAGTTACTTATACTTTTTTGGAAAAGTATTGATAATTCTTGATGTCTTTTTTTTAACATTTTGTCACGTTGTAACCAGTGATGGTTTTTGATCAGCCAAATTAGCTGTCAGCTGTGCCTTCAACATATTTTCTATTTCTTTTATGCATGTACAATCAATGGTAAGTTGTGCCCCTATGTGTTGAGTGGGTGTCCTCTGCTTGCAGCTAAAAATAAGACTATATTACCTTGGTTACTTTTTGATCTACATGAAAAATGCTGTGTGGAGGAAAACTAACACTTCATAACAGCCTGAACACACCATCCCACAGTGAAACTTGGTGTTGGTAACATCATGCTGTGGAGATGCTTTTGTTCTGCAAGGACAAGGATACTGGTTAGAGTTGATGGATGAAGATGAATGGAATAAATATGGGACAGTATTGTAGAGATTCACTTTTCAGACACAGACCTTCAACACTATACAGGGGACCCCCGGTATTCATGGGGGCTAGGTACCACAACCTCCTGTGAATACTTGATACCCCTTTGAAAGACGCTTATATTGGCATGTTTTATTAGTTCAAACACCAAATATACCTTAATATGCATTAAGACACACAGTAGAAACCATCTTAGAATTACCGTAGAAGCTGACTTCTACAATCTTCCTTATCTCCGTACTTGTGGGTACAGCCAATCAGCACCAAGGAAATTGAATGGCATTCCTGAATTAGCTGCTTTTCAAACCTCAGCCAATAGTATGTCAAGTAGGATAGCATCTTGGTCTTTCAAATATTTTAGATATGCTCTACAAAAATAATCTGCTGAAGTTTGTAGCTGTTATGTGACAAAATGTAGAAAAGTTCAAGAGGTATACATACTTTTGCAGAACACAATATGTAAGATTCAGATTCTAGATCCTAAATAACTAGCATGAAACTTCTTAACATGATTGTGTGTTATTCAGGTGGGAAAAACGCGTGAGGCCATTGGTCTGGATGGTGAGGTGGTGAACCGGCGGCGAACCATCAGTGGCCCCGTAAGTGAACTGGTGGAGGCTGCCAGGCGGGAGCAACCAACTCCACTGGATTTCACCCCATCCTCCACGCAACCCCAGCCTCAATCCCCCCCTCCTCTTGTAAATTCCTCTTCACCTCACCCTCCATCTTCCCCGCTCCCCTCCTCGGGAGGCAGTGGCAGCTCAACAGAGAACCTTCCATTTGCCGAAGAGGGAAGCCTTACCATCCGCCGCCAAGCTCGAGGAGAAGGAGAAGGACAGGTAACTATCTAACTATCTGTATATACATGTTTGTCTACTTGTCAGTCAATCTATTCTACTCTACATTACCTACGTAACGTTCTAAAAGTCGGTGTGCTCTAATGTGCAAAGCTATGGTGAAGCTAACGCGCTTGCTCAGCTTTAATTGTCGTTTCCATTTATCTTTGTTCATACTTTGACTGTTTGTGCAACAATGACCTTTTATCATGAATGTATGAACTTTCCGTTAGTGTGTATTTTGTGTTTGTCTGCAGGGTGACGGCGACGGCCCCCCGGGAGACGGGGGCTTCACCCTGGAGGACACCTCTGAAGCCACGGGAACCTTGAAACGACGGCCTCGCATTTCCAAGACCCACCCCAACGGCTCGGATTTCACCCTCCAGGAGTCATCCACCGTCAAACGGCGGCCTAAGAGCCGCGACAAGGAACCCGAGGGCTTTGCTGAAATGGCCGCTACTAACGGGGAGGCGGTTAGCACCGGGCAGCCCAACACCACGCAGCCGGTGCCGTACCAGAATGGCACAACCACCGTTAAACGCCGCCCACCGTCTGATGCTGGAGTAACCGAACAACCACAGCCTCAACTTCAGCATCAACCTCAGCAACAAGTGACCACAGCTCCCCGCAGGGACAGTGTGGATCAGGGAGCTCCTGCAGTAAATGAAGGAGGTCCTGTGAGGAAACCAAAGCCTCCCGTCTCCCCAAAACCTGTCGTGGCACAGATAAAGAGGCAAGGAGGCCCGCAGACCCCACCACAGGCTGCCCCCAATAAGAGAGTGCCCCTGCCAGGTCCGGGGACCCCTGGAAGTCCAGGTACACATGCCGTGATGTTCAAAAGTTTATAAACACTCATCACGGCTAAGAATGTCATCTTCATTTTGGCTTTTGATAACGCTGAACTGTTTTTTCCCAGGTGAAATAATGATACACACACCGATCAACAAGAATTTGAATCAGAAGTTTAAATTTCAATGTTTCTCCCAAATTTATAATCTTTAATTAATTTATAATTAAAGAAAGGAGACTCAACCTATTTAATTTTTATTTAAAACAAAAAATCAACAATTTTGAAGCAATAACTTTAAAATTCATGCTATAACTTTAAATAATCGGCAATAAATTCATGTTTGCGTACTCAATTCTTTTGTTGTTTAAAAAAATCATTAAAATTGTTTATTCTAACACCATTCCATCCTGTTAAAAGTTTTCTGTCCAAATGTATCATTAAAAGTCAAAATTTATTCAATATCCATAAGGTTGATGAGGATATGTAAAGTTCTGAACAGAATTGTACTCTTTAAGTACATAGTTATTGTCTGGTACAAAGCTTTAGCAAGCAGTGGCACTAAATATTGTTGTACACCTTTTCTGCTTTGCTATATTGATTTCCATGTATTGATTTTATATAAGAAAATTTTCACACCACAGATTTCTGCTTTATTCTTCTGGAAATGACTTGTTTTTTCTCTGCCTTCAGTAGAAGGAAAGAAGATCCCTCCACCGGTCTCACCTAAGCCAGCACCCCCACCCACAGCGCCAAAACCAGCCAAGCTGATCCACTCAATGACGAGCCCCGCCTCCCCAACCTCTGTTTCCACCCAAGCCAAGCAGCACTCTGTGGTGGCACGACAGACCAGTTCACCCATCTCCTTCCTGCCGTGCAACACCCCCAACCCACCAGTTGCCAAACCGACAAGCCCTTCTTCTCAAAGCCCCCAGACGCCGCAGACCCCCACTACCCCTCAGACACCCCAGACCCCTGCCACTCCCAGCCCAACCCCACCACCTGTAAAGCCCCCCCGCTCCTCCATTGGGGGGGTTTCAGTAGACAGTGGGATTGCAGGGGGCGCTGTCACACCACAGGCCTCCACAACAACAGACTTTGGTGTAGACTCTTTGGTGCATCAGAAGCTGGAGGAGACAAGCGCATCGCTGGCTGCTGCTCTGCAGGCCGTGGAGGATAAGATTCTCCGGCAGGACGAGTATGGAGCACACACACACACACACACACACACACACACACACACACACACACACACACACACACACACACACACATCCTTGTACTTCCATCCAGCTAAGGACTTTCCATCAACTTCCATTCATTCTAGTAACTGCTTTTATGGCCAAACCAGACATTAGACCCTAACCCTAATCCTAACCATTACTGTTATAGTCCCAAACTTAACCAAAACTTAATTCACACCATACCTCTAAACCTAACTAGCAGAGTGTATTTTAGGTGAAAACAAGTGAGGACAAGGAAAATATCCTCACTTTCCACAAATAACCTCCATTTGTTGGTGAAAATTGCTGTAATGGTCCTCCATATGCAGTGTACACAAAAACAGACACACACATGAATATGAAGTTGAAGGAAATTAATACATGGTTTTCTACATTTTTACAAAGAAATATTTGGCATGCATTTGTATTCAGTCTCCTTTACTCTGATAGCCCAAAATAAATGCCAGAATAACACATTGTCGTGAGAAGTTACCTGAATAATTATGAGTCCAGTTTCTGTGTGTAATTTAATGTCAGTATAAATCCAGCTGTTCTCTGAAGGCCTCAGAGGTTTGTTAGAGAACATTAGAGAACAACCAGCATCATGGTGATGGAGGAACAGCAAAGAGAGGAGAAGTGCCTAGGTTTTAAAACGATAAAAAAGCAAGCTTTGAAAATCTGATGGAACACTGTTCTACTGTTTCTTATGTGAAAATGGAAAGAGAACGGTAGAACTGAAAACCTGCAAAAAAGCAAGAACATCAAGAAGAAAGCCATTATTGAAAGAAAGCCCCCAAAAAAATCCAGTTTACTACGAGACACGCAGCACAACGTGTCAGAGTTTGAAGGTGCTTTAGTCAGATTAGACCAAAACTGACCTGTCTATATTAGTATTTTCCTTTAGGTCCCCAGTAATCGGTAAATAATTTGTGTTGTAGATAGGTGATAATGTTTTGACGTTGGACAGCGTCATTATTCCAATTAAAGATACATTGCTGTATGTCATGTCAAATCAAGTTTAGACAGACTTGTTTCTGGGTGGGTACGGGATATCAGTGTATTATCTTCATACAGGCAGATTTAATATTCAGTTTCCTTAATCCAGATTCCTTTCATTACCTTTTGTTCTCTTATTCCAGTCACATGGTTTATAAATAAGGTGAACAAGGCAGGACTAAGAGCTCAGGCCTTCATTACTGAATTTCCCATGCTAGCTTTAGCTAAATTAGCTTGCAAGCTACAAAGAACAAAACCTCCGCAACCCATCTGTTGTTTAGTAAACCTACATGGGTTCTGTAAAATCTACTTGAAACTACGTCTTCATTATCTCTGAAATGATCAGTCTATAGATCTGAGTTCTCTATTCGAGGCTGGACTCTTCTAAATGTGTTTGTGTTTGCATCCAGCTCTGTGGCTGAGCAGAAAACCACGGTGAGCATCCTCGATGACATCGGCAGCATGTTTGACGACTTGGCCGACCAGCTGGACGCCATGTTGGAGTAACGGGAGTAACCCATTGGCGAATCTCCATGGCAACGTTGCATCACGACTGAATCAGACGGCACAAGAGGCAACCCTCCTCTCTATCTCTCTCTCTCCTTCTCTTCATCCACCTCTCTCTGCCACGCTCATCTCCTCTTTGCTCCGAGCTGCTGTCCGTCCATCTGCCCATCGCTGCTCCGGAGGAAACTCGATTCTTCTCTTTTTCTTCTTCCCATCTCCTTTCGCACGATACAAAAATAATAATAATAAAAAAAAAAAACAATAAAAGTGACGGGCAGCAGTGGCAGAGGCCTGGACAGAGATCATGTAGAGAGAAGTGACAGCACTGAAAAATGGATAAAAAGGGGCAGAAAAAGAGAGATTAAAAAGCCTAAGCTATTGGGAGAGAAAAAGGAAAAAAAAAACGCAAGAAGGATTAATAAAGAAACGTATCACAGTCGAGACGACTGCAATCACAACGTGAGTCTTTTAAGAACTCCACATGGACTCTATAAGTGAACAAATACTAATACAGATTTAAAAACCAACTGTGTAACAGTATGTGTACATTCTAAGCATGGAGAGTTTATATCTACTGAAAAAGTCCTGCATTAGCACAGTAATATATGATATACGCCGATAAATATAAATCTCTAGCTCTTTGATTTGATGTCCTGGTTCTGTGTGGAATGGTGACCTCTGGTGTTGTAATGATGTAAATGACTTGGTGGAAAAATTATTATATGTGACCAAATTGAGACTATTCACCTCCTGATGGGTGTGCGTGCGCCGTTTGTGCGGATGAGGGTGAGTGACGGATGTGCATTGTGAGAAAGTCACGGAAGTTCAGGATCACAATTCGGTTCCCAGTGGTGGCCGGATCCGAGTCACATGGTCTACAGCCCTGCATATGCACACACGCGGACAGGCCCACTCGCACACAGCAGAAGCACAACGACCCATGCAGCTGGCTTGCACACACACACACACACACACACAAACACACACACTGGAACCTTCATAATATGAACTAAAACGGTTGAAAGGTAGGACTACAGCAGGTCGTTTTGGGGATTTAGCAGGTAAAGTTTGAGTGAAACAGTTAGGGTTTTAGTTGAGAACTTCAAAAAACACAATTTTTAGAAAGGCTGAGGTAAATGAGTCGGACATTTCCCCGGTGTGTACGGTTAGATGGGTCCGAGTTGCCCCAAAGCATCCTATGAAGGTCAGCACAAGCACCACCGTCAGAGCTGCATGTCAACAAAGAGGGCTTCAAAAACACAGCTGACTGACGAAGTATAGCAGCAAACTTCAGGTTCCATCGTCACACACAGTCCATCCTGTTATCACACCCTTAACTCAATCCAAAACACTAAAACCTGCTCTTTCATTTCAGCAACTGGAATTACTGGTATCTTAGATGAATAATCCCAATCTCACTGTTGTGGAATGACACTGAGTCAAAGTAAATTAAACGTTTTTCACACTTTTTATTGATTGATTGAATTAAAAAGTTTAGGGTTTTCACATTTTTTACATGCCAACACAAAGGTTCTGATTTCAATTGAAGAGTATTACTAATTAAAGTGGTCAAACCATGATCATACCACTACCGTGCCTCAGGCAAGGAATACTTGTTACCGATAATGGTGCTTGGAATAAAGGTCCACCCAAGAGAACTTTGAGACTCCTGAAACAGATAAGCTTTTTTCAGCCGACCTGAGTTTTTATTTGTTTTGTTTTTAGTTAAGTCACCAAAATCCTTTAATTACAGGTCAGGCTGAAATGGACCCACCCTCCTTTCTGTTCTACAATCCCTCAGTAAGGCACCTTTGACTGAAGATGTTGAACAGTGAGTCAGTGAGAAGTACTACTCGTGCCCTGACTTGCAAAAGTACTCCTACCTCTTGAACTTTTTCACATTCTATCACGTTACAAACACAAATTAAAATGTGTTTATTGGCATTTATGTGATCGGGCAGCAGAAAATAGTGCATAGCTGTGAAGTGGATTTAAAAAAAGAAAAAAAAAAAGTCAGTTTTCAAAATGTTATGGTGGTGAGAGCATCATAATGTGGAGATTCCTTTTCTTCAGCCACGACCTAGAGGAAGCTCATCAGAATTGCCTGCAAAATGAATGGTGCAACATAGGGGACAATCCTGCTAGAAAACCAGTTAGAGGGCTCTTGACAATGACCCTAAACTTCTACAACGCAACTACGATTTCAGTGTGCCCACGCATCCTTGAAAAGTACTAAATTCATGTATCTAAAATGAGGGCTTTAAAATGTAAGTTGGCCTAAAATATGTTACTCACAAGTCTTAAATTTTGTCGTGGCAGGACTATTAATCTCATATGTTCTATGTACTTTTTCCAATAGTTTGAGATGCGCGCAGACATCTTCATTGCGTTCTGAGGCGGCTGCAGCTACCGCTAGCTAGCTTGTTTTTTTCCGTCTATCATGGGTAAGTGCAAATTTACCGCAAGTTGGCCGGACAGCGTTCGTCAAACACCAGTCTTACCTACTGAAGAATTTTATTTCAACACTGTTGTTACTGTGGAGAGAATTACAGCTAAGAAGGAAGAGAAAAGGAGAAGAGGATGGAACCAAAAGAGAATGGAGCCACACATGGAGTTATGATGACAAATAGGGAAAAAGATGAAAAGGAATGACAATTAATGCTTTTAACTGAAGTAAGAATGTGACAATATGACAATATATATAGTTAAACTCACAAGTATTACCGTTTCTTCCACATTAGTTTTCCACCATATGTCAATAACTAGATTTAATTGAAAATCTGTGGCACACCTTGAAAAAGTTTAAGTCGCATTCATACTTTTGCAAGACACTGTATGCACTGTACAATTTAATCACAACTCCATATACTCATTGTTGCAATACTGATTAGAGAGCAGCCCAACCTGTCTGAATGCTGCAACCCCCAGTTCTTCAGAAACTCATGTAAAATATTTAATAATCCAACTAATTTGGCTTCGATACCACATCCCCAATTTTACAGCCATGGTAAAACAGACAAAAATAAATAAATAAATAAAACTACACTTTACTCACTGACATTCCAGCACTTAACTCATGCATTTCCCATCTCGTTTCGTCATGACAATCTACTGTACGACATCCCCATTTTTACTGGTAACAACATGTAACCATGATTTTGTGTACATGAGACAGAAGTCTAAAGGTGTTGGAATAGTGTAACAGTGATCAAGAACTGTTAAGCGTGGTTTATTTCTGTAAGTTATATTTGACCAAAAAAAAAAAAGGTGCAATACTCCAATATTTCATGTGCTCCTTGGCACCCCATTATGGAAATCAGTCTCATAGCAGCTGCACTCTTTGTCTATGAATAAATAATAATTCAGAGAATAGTTGTGGTATTTAAATTCTGATCACATAGAGAATATATATATGGATATTTGCAAAAAATAAAAAATAAGAAGTGTATTTATGATGTGTGTGTCATCCTGAAGAGTATTTTTCAAAGTAATCAGATCTAATCTGAGTATTTCGAATCAGTTTGCTTCTCCATGCTTAAGTGGTCCCAGCTAATAAATCATTGTAGGATACCATGTTGGGTAATATCAAGGAACTGTTCTTTTCTATTATTATTTTTATTTTATTGGGGGTTTTTTCTGCATACATGTGTCAGGATATGGTGATGTTTATATTACAAGCAATTCTTGTTGTTTACTTTTTTTGTATGGTTTATATTTTTTTGTCTTTCAAACATGTGCCTTGCTTTGTGATTTCAGTCTAACTTCAATACAGTAGATGGGTATGTAAAATATCAGGGAATCGCTCTCTTTCCCCCTCTTCTCTATCATAGTTACATTTGTTAGAACATCATGAAACTGATTGCTTCCTCATCTGGACAACTGTAAACCACCCTGTTGCACTTCCCTTAAGTTGGCTGCATGTTTCAAAACCACATTAGCAAAACAATTTGTCTCTGGAGTTAAAAAGTCACTTGGGAAAATGCACACTTTCCTGCTAAGAGTAAAACAACTTGATCAATAGTATCTTGCTTACTAATGTATACCTCAATCATACTCTTGTGTTTATGCTTTGCGTATCAGTTGCGTGGGGAACATACTCTGGTTTAGGTAAATCATGCTTCAGCATCACAAACAAATATGCAACACTTTTACAGGGTCACTCAAATGTCTCAGCAATGACTCACTAATAATATTCCATCATCTCATGCTATGGTATGCAGACACTCTGTCTATGCCAATGAAGATTTATTCATCTCAGCATACTAAATTTTTGTAGTGGCTCTAGCTGATGGTAGCCAGACCTACTTTCTGATTAATTAGGCTAATATTATTTGACCACAAATGTGTGTGGGGGGGCATGATGATGATGTCACTACAAAAGTAAACATACCCCTCAAGACGCAGTTGAGAATTGAATTTTACACTTTTATCCCAACAAATATGGACTATAGAAAACAAGGGGACATTGAAGGCGATATACATTCAAAATGCACCTCATTTTCTCACATTTAAACCCATACAACAAGCATTCTATGGTTTGCCAACATACATAGCAAGACAGCAAATGTAACAGCAGCTTAATATGTTTTTTTCCCCATTTAAAATCTACTTACTTTCTGAGTTAATCTAGCTGGTTCTTGCGTTAATTTGAAATTTAATGCTGGTAGTTCACTATTTATCTTGTCATCTGCATCAGAACTACTACAGTCATTAACACAAACCAATAACCACTACAACAAAACAGCTAACCTTTTACTTTAGGCCTGAGATCATCTTTCAAATACTTAAACTTAACTGTAAAAACTAAATATAGTTCATATATAAATATCTGAATTGAAATGGATTTGCAATAGTACATGGCAACAATAGAAATAAACGAGTGTGTTGCACAACTCTATAAAAGACTGTTCTTTAAAAAGCTCAGGTTTAATTCCAACTGTAAAGGACATGGACATAGCCTCTTGATCTGATGAGTAAGGCCAATTTATATTGACTCTAAAAAGCAACAGAAGTGATCTTTAACTAAAAAAAGATTAAACTTGTTGCTAATAATAGTGAGTCTGGTTGGTGAGCATAACAGTTAGTATATCTGGTTCTCTAACTTTCCAGTAGAATTCTGACTTCCAAGGTCAACAGAATGCAGCATAAGCTATGGAGCGAATTAAACACGGTGCATGTAAAACTGCTTAAACAAGATTGTAGTCCGGGTGGCAACCCAATGACTACACCCTTCTGCCCAACACTACTTTGAGAAGAATCTGGTTGCACCTGGTATTCTCAGATTCCAACATCTATTCACAGTTCGTAATTACTTAAAATGTTCTTTTATGCCCTAACCCAGGGGTCTGCAACCTACGGCTCTTAATAACTTTGGCCAAGAATAATATAGATCTGTCCGTCCATCCATCGTCTATACCCGCCTTATCCTTGCATGGCCATGGGGGTAGGGGCTGGTTCCTGTCTCCAGCAATCATTGTGCAAGAAGCAGGGTACACCCTGGACATGTTACCTGTCCATCTCAGGACAACTCAAACACACACCCATGCATGCAAACACTCATGCCCAAGGGCGATATAACCAAACAATCAATATTGCGAAAGGAAGCTGGAGTTCTTTGAGAGAACACATGCATGGGGAGGACATGCATGTCCAGCTCCAGACAGTAATAGCCCAGGCAGGGATTCGAACCCAAAACCTTCTTGGTCCAAGGCAATAGTACTAACAACTACACCACCATGTAGCCAGTAGGTCTGTCCAGTGTTGTCCTGAAACATCTCCATGTAATTTCCGCAACAAAATGACACTATTGGTACAAGGAATATTTTTTAGGTTTTGTCTTTCTTTTGCATTAGGCCTCAAATTATTATTTTTTCTCTTCATTTTTTAGAAATACAATATTTAAGTTTAGAGCCTTACCCTAAACCTAATTGTAACTAAGACACTTACCCACACACCAAACCCTAAATACAAACTGCACTTATGAGTCTGAAATTGTAAATTGGGGGCGGGGGGGCTCGTGGTCCTGTTGGAATTTCAAAGCCCATGTGGGGCAAGGTTTTTTTTTTTTTTTTATACAAATAGAGGAAAAAATATTTTTAAAATATTCAGAGTGTAGCTGTGGGCCAAGACCAATAAAATGACCTTTAATTCCTTTGGCCCTTTGAACGTTATCATGCTTTCAGAAACCTAGTGAAGAAGTTCTAAAACTCTAGATAACACACAACCAGAAACACGGTTTATCATGACTGTAAAGGACAATGTTTCCAAGTTGAATCAGCACCGTCTCAGATCAAAACTGGTACAAAAAGGATGTGAATGTGCATGTAAAAGCATGCATGCATGGAACTATTCATGGCATAAAATACCAGAATGTGACCAAGAAGAGTACATTTGTGGATACAACTGCTCACTATGGTTTGCCATATTCTGTAACAAGATACAGTTTATCACAAATGAACTGCTTTGGTGTTCTTCTTTGTAATTTGTGGACCTTTCAAAGCAATTCAAAAAACAATTTGGATTCACACAATAGTTTTTAATTTATTTTTTTTTAACTTCACACAAGTGTTTGAATTAAGAAAATACCTGGTGATAAATGTTAGCAAGCTAAGCTAAGCAGCTGTTGGAGTTAGCGTTGGTTTTGCTGCTTAGCGATCAGGTCTCTCACCTCTTAGCATGAAAGTGAAAAGGCAAATTTCCCAAAATGTGAAATTCTTTTTAAATCACCGGATACAAAATTTTACATACAGATACTGATCTGTGGCATTTTTAAACTCATCCAAGTGTTGCTTATGAAAATCTGGTAAGCACATGTAATCAATACATTGGTTAACAGCCAACGTTAAGCCACTCTAGAAATTTCCCCGTTCTCTTAGTTTTGAACTTGGGCAATATCACGTCAGAGACAAGTTTTGCCTTTTTTCCATCTTCTTTGGTTTTGTCGTCTCTCATCTTGTAAGTATTATGTTGCAGAGTGTTTTTGTGGTTATGGGCTGAGGTCAAAAACAGAATTCTGGGCCATCTCTTTCTTAACAAAAGATGAAGCTTTTTATTGGATATTCTTTGCTCTGCAGTGACTGTGTGTGAATGCTTGAGAAAGGGCCAAAGTGTGTAAAGTGTTGCTCTGCTATTGATCGTGTGAAATCTGTGTGTATGTGTGAGTATGAGAGTGCGTTTTACTGATTGGACAGATGTGTGCTTGCAGCAACTGCATCTTATGGCCATCTGCTCTCAATAAATTAATGTTCTATATAAACATAACTGTGTCCTGTTTTGTTGTGTATTAAAATGGACAGTAATAGTCAGGAAAAATACCTTACTATTACCAGCTTGTACTGCTAACAGCGGTTAGCTAGGACACTGGCCTTAACAATTAGCAAGATTTGTAACTGGAACAAAGTTGATATAATTTCATAAATCTGAAATACACCTTCCTTAATTTTATATACTGTTTTACAAGACTGGATACAATTTCTGAGTTTGTAAATGAAGCTAATGCTAACAGGACTGATGAGCTAACAAACATGTCTGTAGACTGGAACAGAATTCGTATGCTTGCTATTGTGTTGTGTTGATTTGTTTTTCCCAAACTAAAAGTATAACATGAGAAATGTTCGAAGCTGCAAGTATGGAAGCCCATTTCCGCCATGAGAAAAAAATAAAAGTCCAACACAAAGTCATAAAAAAAGTTATATCTCACGATTATGACTTTGAATCTCATAATTTTAGCTTTCTATCTGAAAATTATCACTTTGCATCTGAAAATTATGACTTTGAAAGTCAAAATTATGCTTTTGCACCTCATAATTGATTTTGAAGGTTGAAATTATGACTTTTATTCTCAAAATTCTGACTTTAAAACTGGTAATTATGACTTCCTGTTGGGCTTTTATTATTTCTTTCATGGCAGAAATGGGCTTCCATATGCAAGTGTATCAAAAATGGGGTCCAAAATAACCAGTTCTCTTCCTTTTGCACTCACAGTTCCATGTAAATGTGCATCCACAACTCATCAGCTTTAAAACCAAAGATAGGCTCAGGATTTAGTGACTTCTAGTGGCAAAGTTACAAGCTGCAGTCAGCTGAAAACTGTTTCCTTGACCGTTCATTAATATCTATTGAATAACAGGATTATTATCAAAAAAAACCACAAACAGAGATTCAAGACAATGACACCAGAATACCAGGGCAGACTTTTTTAAATACCTAAAACCACCTATTGCCTCATGACTGCTGGCTATAGGCAACCTCCTTCGAAATGTTTTTTGTTTCAGATTTTTTTCTTTCAAGCTAGAATCGCAATGGTGTTACAGCAGTTTAGTGAGCAAAAAACACAAGAAACAAAACCATCACTGTAACTGAACCAATGGGATACATTTTTAACACTGCCCTGTGATGTATTTTTTCAGAACCTGAAGTTGATCTTTAACTCATTTGGACATGGATATATTGAAGTCATTTGATAACTAGGTAGCAAACAGTAGTTGCTTCCTTATTTCCTTCCTTCCTTTTTTGCATTTTGTTGATGCATGTATGTAATGTACATATAAGTAAAAATTTGAGGGATATGAATACTTTTGCACACTGTATTTTGTGGGCATGTAAGTATAAGGTAGCATACAACTGGACGTTACTAGTTATGTAGCTCCTGAAAGTAATCAAAACACTGCTTTAAACTATTAGGAATTGTTCAACTCCATAAAAGTCCATTTATATTTTTATCCCAGGTTGTAGCAAAACAAATGATGTGAGAACTCATGTACTGCATGTACTCTATGTAATGCATAAAAATTGTGATTATCAGGTGTCCCAAAATCTTGTCAACTGTGGGACACATTTGGGTTTCTAATGGACATCACAGGTGTCCAAAAAACAAAAGAAAGCACAAAGACCAAAGAAAATACCTAAAGTTAGATGTGATTGAGGAGCTTCTCACTATTTCACGACTGTCATTCTGAAAAGTCTTGCTTAGGCTGTCTGGGGGCAGTTGATGGGTTAAAACTAAAATTTGCTGCACTTGTTAAAGAAACATTCAGATGCAGTCTAGTAGCGCCATCTGCCAACTAATTGGATGTCCTAGTAAAAAAACGTGTTACACTAGTGTGTAGCTAGCTAGCTAGCAGCACAAAGTTTCGACTACCATGCTTATTGATCAACTAGTCAACAAATGCGCAATTCTAGTAAACAAATTGACATTAAAACCCCTAAGATGGTAAAGGACACAAACTCTACCAACTAGTCAATTGGTAGACCCAAAATATTCAGTAGTTGCCTAAGAACAGTGCTTTTGACTGGTTTTAACCATTAGATGTTAAAATCTGCCCTAGTTAGGAAGCTGGACATTTCTGTAATACTAGCAAACCAACAACTGAAATATGTTCAGCATGGCTAGCTAGTTAAGTAGAACAGCAAAAATGTGCACTAATTAACTAGTAAAGCACAACAATTCCAAGTAGTTGACTAGTTTCCTCTATGAAGCCTTTTTGGCAATACTAGTGAATCGGGCTGTCCTGATACCAGTTTTCTACCTAAACTGAAGTACTTCAGTTTAGGTAGAAAAACTGAAGTACTTCAGTTTAGGTACTTGCTGACTTCAAGTAGTTAACAAGTTGGTACTTTCACGTCACACAATAACTTTTGAAAACAAATTTTATTTAGAACAGGGTGGACTCTTCTTTTGAAGCTTAAAGTCCCTCTTGCTGTTCTAACAAATCATAAATGGACCATAGTCTTCTAATGCTTTATCAAATTACTTGTTAAAAGAGGAGTAGTATCCTGTGTTTACCTTGAAATATCTCCAAACTACGGAGCTTTTCGCCTCTTCCCACCATCTAACTTTTCCCTTTCCCAGTTTTTTTTTTTTTTTTTTTTTTGGAGGATCAGCAAATAACTTATTGGTGAGATAAGACTATGAGTAAAGCTTTTAATGGCCATGTTAACTAGTAAAACCTAAAATGAGCAGTGATTAATAGCCGAAGCCAGTAAGTGAAACTGATGGCTGATAAAAAAAAACAAAAACAAAAACAAATATTTACATAATCTTCTAGCCATAAATGAGGGTTGGTAGATTGATTGGAACTAGTTGTCAAATATACCCACATATGATTAGATAAAACAGATCAGATCAGCAGCTGTCAAAGAGTACAACCGTTTTATTGATCAGTGATCAAGTTGGCCTTAAATGATAACAAGTATACAAGAAATCACTGAAGCCGCTCAGTGAAAACACTTCGTCTCATTCTTTCCTTCTTCTGTACCAAAGCTACAGTCGATATGAGCTGAAATAAAACCACTTTCAAAACTTCAGAGCTAAAATGTGTAATATGCATGATCATATCAACAGTCTCTATTTCATTATTTTCAACCCAATATGGGTCCTCAAACATCAAGACTTGAGATTAATATCCATCTCTGCCTTTGGGTTCTTTAATTTTTGAAGTTATTTACAGGTAACTACTTAGGTCGTGTTATTCTGGAGTTTGTTCATTATTCTTGGAGAAGAAAAAGGAGTGTAAGACGTATCAATACAACTCTAATATATGGCACTCATTTAAACAAAAAAAAAAAAAAAAAAAAAAAAAAGCCTTTACGCTTCAACAGGCACGTCACATGCATGAACAAGGATCAACTTCCTGCTGGTTGACGCCACTTATCCTCTGGGCAACAGTTTATATAACAACTATACAGGCGATGAGTGGCTCTGAATACAACCTCATCATGGCACTAAGAGTGACTGCATCAGCCTGTGGTGCTGCTGAGGTGATCTATAAGCCAGATCCTTCATATGAAAATGAAATGCAGGATCTAGCTTATAGGTCCTTCATTTCTTTAAACACTTGCTGCTGATTATGGTGTTTTATAAAAGCTGCTTAAACAAAAATAATGCACTGCAGATGAAACCAGTGCTGACCACTTTGGGTCTGTATCTTCAGTGATGGAGCCTAAAGTTGACAGTAAAAACCACAACGGAGACCATCTTCAAAAGCCACATAAAAGTTCAATATTTGGAGTGAAACCAGTTTTTGAACACCAGGATTCATTAGTACAGCTCTGAAGCAAAAGGAGTGTCTTTAAGCAGCAAGCAGGCGCCTGCTTCCTGCTCCATTCTGGTGTAAGGCGGCTGGTCCGGTCGGACCCAGAAATCAATATGGAGGAGTGGTGGTGAGGCCACGGCGGAGTGAAGTGAGAGATGTTTGTAGAGCAGAGAAGTCTTCTGGAGAAGTTACTGCACAAAACCTGCTGGACGCCTGGAGAGCCAACAGTTTGTTCAGCATGTCCACACCTGAGAGAGAGAGATACGCAGAGACGACTGGTTACTTTCCTCCGTCCTCCTGATGCAGCTACAGATCAGGGTGAACTTTTTCCATCTCCAAATTCAAAGCTTTTCCTGACTCCAACCAGCTGCTTTTTAGCTAATTTCTACAGTGGAAATACATAATTTCATAACGAATCTTTGGAATATACTTCAGTTGAGGTGAAGATCAGCAAAAAGCACAGGAAAGAGACACACAAGGAGTAGAAAAGACAGGAAAGAAGGAAGGAATAACTAAGGTGGCAAGGAAGGAAGGAGGGGAAGAAGGAAGGTGGAAGCAATCAAGGAAGGAAAGAAAAGCAAGAAAAAAAGGAAGAAAAGAGACATTTAAGTTATACTATGTATAACTTAGATGTGACTGATGTTGTAGAGTGCTTTGACACTGTCTGAACGGCGCCTCCTAAGTAAATGAAAATAAGGAAGGACGTGAAAAGGAGGAAGAAAAGAAGGGAAAAATGAATAGAATGGAATAATAAGAAAAAAGGGGGAAGGAAACAAGGAAGGGAGGGAAGGAAGGAAGAATGGAAGAGAAAATGAAGGAAATAAGTACACAATGGAAGGAAGGGAGGAAACAAATGAAAAAGGGGAAGTAAGGAGGAAATAAAAAAAAATATAGGAAGAACAAAGCATTTAGACAATGGAATTGCAAATAAAATCCAGAAATATAAATACTATTGTATGCTCCTCTGTCTTATCCAGACCTGAAAAACATTTAAATTCCAGACTATTTTTACAAAGAGAGGACAGAGATCACAGTGAAACAGATGAGTCCCATCAGGATGAGGAACTGGAGGCCTCAACAGGCAGAATCATGAACAGGTTAAAGGAGGGAACAGACTGGGTTGCACTGGTGCTGCCCGATGACTGGTTTTACCTTGACGGTGCTATCCACAGCCCCGGAGAAAAGGCGCCCCCTGGAGACGGCCAGTGCTGTTACACTGCCCTGGTGTCTGAGCAGGGTTTGGGTGCAAATCATGTTGTCCATGCTCCACACCTGCAACAAAAGCCGCCAAGTAAGAGTGTGTCTTCACAGACTTCCACTTTAACTACCTACCAAGCCTTGTTACACTCAACACACATCCTGTGTATTTCTCACACACACACACACACACGGACTGTGACTCACCCTGAGGGAGCGGTCGTAGGAGGCGCTGAACACTTTAGTCTGGTCCGGAGTGGAGATGACAGCCAGAGCGTAGACGGTTCCAACATGGCCTGTCAGGGTTCGGACCTGCTCTTTAGACTCGATGTCCCACACCTACAGCAGATACACACACCATCAGCATCACCCACAGCACTGTTGCCAACTTAGCCACATTGTTGCTATATTTATCAACCTTTCAGAAAAAAAAAAAAATAAATAAATAAAATAAAATAAAATAAAATAAAATGGGTATCGATCAAAATCAAAATCGGCAGATCAGGTTTTTTTAAAGATCGGAGATCGGCCAGAAAACTGGAATCGGTGCGGCCCTAATAAACATGTTGAGCATGGGAGCCTTACATGGATGAGGTTTTCATAGGTGCCACATACGATGTGGTGGTTGGTGACGGCGATGGAGTAGACGCTGCCCCCACTGGTCTGCAGCACATGAACACACTCCAGAGAGCGGATGTCCCAGATCTGCCGTCACAGGGAGAGCAAACAGAAGGAGTTAGACTAAAACTGACAGCAGGGAGCATCGTAGAAAACCAGGAGAGCAAAGACCAGCTAAACCAGTTGGGGTTCTGTTTCACAGGAAGGGAAATGCAACCAAGTAGTGATGAACACATTTCTCTTAGCCTCATGTCCATCCTCCACCATATTTAACGGAGGAGGATGTGTGATGCTTTGGGCCAGTTTCTCTTCCAAAGACAGAAGTGCATGGCATACTGGATGTTTAAAACTCACCACTGTACTGTGTTTCTGTGCTCCAACTTTGGGGAATGTTACAAGAAACTTGGTCTTCTTGGCCAAAGGATCCAGTAGAAATAAAAGGCTGAATTTTCCTAAATAATTTAGTGTGAGATTATTTTACCCATCTTTAGGGGTCCCACTTCTATCAAGCTCAGTCACACTGAAATGTTTAAGAACACTCCAGGAGAGTGTTTTCTCCAGAATTAAACAATATTTTAAAAATCTGATATAGAGAGCTACTGAATGAAGAGCAAAAATATTCAGTAAACTAAATCTTACTGAATATCTCTGGATATCCAGAGCATTTTCTGAGTTCAGCTGTTTCTAAATGACATTTATCAGAGCACTGGATCTGGATTAGTTTATCTGTCTTTTCCTCATTCCTTCCAAGATCACGGCTGTTCCCTGAACCAGTCCCACTTTCTTATCTCTCCACAGAGTGCCGGAGGTTGGAATTAGTGACCAGGGGTCTCATTTACAAACCGGGGCCTGAAACTGGCCTACACAAAGGTTGTGATCTATAAAAAGCCAACTTGGCGGGAGAATGTGCGGCCCCTCGATCAAACTCTGACCCCTACAGAAGCTGGTTCTGGAGACGCGAAACTGGCAGCGCAGATGACGAGGTGGGAGAATTAACGCCACGCTGCATCATGATTCCTCTCAGACGTCTCATTTCACCCCATAATCAAAGTTTAATCATAGATCTCAGATTTATAGTAGTGGAACATTGATCAATATTTTTGAATTATATTTGCTTGATAATCTTTATGATTTTGATGTATATTTGCTTGATGTTTTTATCATATAAAACACTAAGCTGCTTTGCTGCTGAAATGAGCGAGACAAAGAAACTGGACTCTGTCGACTATCATAAACATCCAAAACAGCAGTGGCATTTATGCTTCCGCTGGTGAGTCAGAAATATATATTTCAAACAAAAAAGGCCTATAAGCCAATTTAAATCTTTTCTCGCCGTCACATAACCTCTCCTAGGATGGTCACCGGTGTGTGTGTAAATTTTATTTGTCACGCCGCTACCGTGGCAACCAAAAATGATATTCCTTTTCAACTCTCACATGGGTTTCTCTCGGTGAAATTGTGTTAGTTTACTGTTTCCTTCGTGGTCACCATTGTTGACCATTTAAAAACACCTCAACATTCATGAGGTTCTTTGCATTGACCATTTATGGCGGAATGTGGGCGTGTCGAGGGGCGAACAGGAGGCGGGACCTTGAACACAAACGTTGAGGTGCAGCTGTGATTTATAAAGGGAAATTAGTTTCTGGTGTGCTGCGCATGGTTTTACAAATCTAGATTATTTTATTTTAATTGTAAAGGGTGCAGACCCCTGGTATAGATCCTACGCAATGTTTTATAAACGAGACCTCAGCTCTGATGGACACTCACAGACGCAGAGACAAACCAACAAGCGCCAACCAACAGAATAAACTGGGCTGATTACTACCCCACTCCCCCCCAAACTCCAACTAAAAAAGACACTCCTTCCATCTTTCTTCATATTTTTATTTTTATGGATAAAAACAAAAATAAAACTCACTCAAATCTGTCACTGGCTCATAGCGATGCAGTTCCACCTGCCAAGCACAACATTCTCAAATCTTCCGCTTGCTGCTCCAAAACCAAAGCTCCTTTGGGATTGACCGCCCCACTGAGAAAATAACTGGATCCGTTTTTAAACTGCTGACATGGGCTTCACATTCTGCTTAATTATGCTACACTGTTCATATTACACTACGCATGTTAATATATTAACCAGAATCACTTCGTCCAGGCTTCGATCCAGAAACAGAACAGCATTACTAAATGTTGGAACTCCTTCTAAAAACAGAAGGGAAAAAAATTAGTGAAAATTAAAAATACTTTAATCCTGATGGTGTCTTATTTATTGCATCAATTTAATCCTCGATGAAAACATCTGATGGGGAAAAAACTGGCATTGCACAGAGAAATCAGCTGCTGACCAGAATCAGATGATTTCCAGCTAGACTGACCGGATCACACTCTTCGGTGAGGAAGCACAGATTTTCTGTGACATGTTGAAACATTTCTGCAGCTCATTCGGCTGTGAGAAAGGAAAATAGAGCATGAGAGTATTTTTTTTACATCTCATTAATATACAAAGTACTCTTACATCAGTTCTGCTTCTTTTTGTGTCTCTGCTTTGTCTTTTCAAACCCCCAGTCGGTCGTGGCAGATGGCCGCTTGTACTGAGCCTGGTTCTGGTTCTGCTGGAGGTTTCTTCCTGTTAAAGGGAAGTTTCTCCTCCCCCATGTCGCTACATGCATGCTCGGTATGAGAGATTGCTGTAAAGTCAATGACTGCTGGGGTCTCCTTTGATAGAAACTTTAATCTACTTTGAATAATAAACTGAACTTAATAACTAGGATTAATTGGAATGTACGTGTGATTGAACTGAAATGTTTTTGTTAAGTTCCTCTTTGTTGTGAATTGGCGCTATAGGAATAAACTGAATGGAACGACTTTCAGCAGATAACAGGAAGGCTGAATGTATTATGGCGGTTATTTGATCTTTTGGAGCTTTCAACCACGGCCAGTCATGCAACAAACTGGATTTGGAAATGATGGCAGGTTTTTGGAAATCTCAGAGATTAAAAAAAAGAATCATATTCTTTAGGAAATTCTGCCATTTACAGTCAATAATGCTGCCAACCACAATAACTGCTAATACTAGATGCTAAAGATAGTTTACTGATATCTGTAAATCGTTTTGTCTTTGTGTTAAAATAGTAAAACTCTACAATGACATAATGGTAGCTCTGGTGCAGACACACAGTACCCCCCCCCCAAAAAAAAGAAAAAAAAGTCTAACTGCTCATGACAAAGTCTGGAAAAATAACAAAATAATTAAGAAAATCTTGAAAACTGGTATCAACATATTACAGCCATACAAAAACAAGAGATCATCCTTTAAACTCTAGTATCAATTCACCTTGCTCATGTGACCAGCTGCAACATGGTGACAGCATTCATCTTCTTCCAAATACATGAAAGATTCTTACTTGGCATCCAGCGGAGCCATTTTGAAGAATAATTCCAATCCCCCACATGACATCTACATGTTCCCAGTTTCAACACATCAATAGATACTGTAGGTTGGCCTGGGCGATAAATCAATTTTATCAATAAATTGAATATTTGGTTTTTGAAGAAGTTTTAATTTTTGGAAAATCTGGATTTTTTTTTTTTTTAACCAATGCACTCCTTGTGTTTCCAAATACTATGACAACAACGTCTTAATATTGCCAGATTAAAGTTGTAATATTAGAAGAATGAAGTAATTTTATGAGAACTCCACCACAAAAAACAAAATATTAACTATCCAAGTTTTCTTTCCTTTAAAATGATTGTTATCTCATAATTTCTTCTGGTAAAACTGCATCTTTATTCTGATAATATTATGACTATATTCTCTTAATTAAACAAAAATTCTCGTAGCCTGGCCCTAGTACTCTGTCGTACAACTCACAGAAGGAATGATTGAAATAAAAGCCACTTTTTGAAAATATTTTGTCATTTGTAATTTCTTTTTTTAGAAAAGAAAGCAAGAAAAAAAAATCAATTATAAATTGGAAATCAAATCTGGTATGAAAAAAAATCTGAGATTTTATTTTAAAGTTGTATCGCTAAGCCGTAATTGTAGCCCTGTATAATTTATTCAATTTTTAAATTTGTATTTTGGCTCCAAACGATCACAAAACGACATAATTACCCTCCCCCCCACACACCCTCAGAAAAACAAACAAAACAAAAAACCCACTATTTTCTTCCATAATGCTGCAGTCAAAGAATGTTGCTAGTTTTGAATGAAGACCGGAATTTTAACGAACTCCTCTGGATCCGTTTTTACATACCTTGATGGTCTGATATGAGCCACTGTACAGGTGGTTCTGGGAGGCCACCAGCGCTCTCACCCAGTGATTCAGTCCCGTCAGCTCCTTCTTCAGCTTCAGCTCCGTCCCAACGATGTCCCACACCTACTGACACAGGGACAATAATTGGACTCCATGCAAACAATGGCAGGCAAGAAAAAAAAGATGACGTTTTGTTTTCTGTAAAAACTGTTCTGAAAGATGCTTTTAAGACTGCTTTTTACTACAAAGCAAATGTAGAATGAGTCACCAATAATAACTGCAGTCAGAGGACACATTGAAACTATTACATGATGATCTAAGAGCAAAAAAATGCAGAACAAAAACCTGAGCGTGGACACGTACTAAACTTTGTAATGTGTTTGACTGAGGGGAGGAAGTTGTGCAAGATAGGAAAGTCCCTCTGTAACAGCACCAACACAAATCAAGCAACACAATGGCCCTCTTTCCCATTTCTTGTATCCATGGCAACAAAGTCAAGGCGTTGTCACTGGAAAACCTGCCTACAATGTTCTTCTACTCTATATAGAGTCAAAGCTAGCACTGATGGTTGGGTTATAATTTTAGTTAAAACCTGCTCTATGTAGATCTGAGGAGCAGATGGCAAAACTGAATTTATGGGAAAGAAACAAGCTTAAAGCAATCACTAAAGAACTGCCTATAAGCCAACAAGAACAGCTATCAGACTGAACCTTTAATATGAAAACTGAAGGGCTTTATGGGATGGGCCAACACAAATTAGTGCATAATTGTGATGTGGAAGGAAAATGCTTGCTTTTCCTGTTTTTAATCAAATAAAAATCCAAAAAACGAATGTGCTGTGAATCTGCATTCAGCTCCTTCAGGCAGTATAGAACCACCTGCCGCTGCAGCTACAGTTGCAGGTTTTTTGGGGGGTACGTCTCCAGCAGTTTTTCACATCTAGAGATCAAAGTTTATGCTCATTCTTTTTTACAAAATAGCTCTAATCCATGTCACATTTGACGGAGATTATCTGTGACCATCAATTTTCAAGCCTTGCTCCAGATTCTCATTGGATTTAGCTCTGAACTTTGACTAAGCCACTCAAGCACATGAATATACTTTAGGGTTGTTGTTCTGGTAGAAGCGGAACTTCATTCCAGTCTCACATCTTTTGGTACATCTAACTGCCATTAATACGACCAGCTTCCTTGTTCCTACTAAAGATAACCATCCCCACAGCATGATGCTGCCATTTTTGTATATTATTTGCATGCAGTTCTGAAGGTTTAATATGGGATAGCGCTATTATTATTATTACTAATTAGGTCATTTCTAGACATTAAGGATGTACCCACTGAATTGTGTTTAGGGGTTT